>JACEFZ010014147.1:0-269091 GCA_014155875.1 Cepaea nemoralis | reverse complement strand
ATTCGCAACGAACTAACAACCGTCAGTACAGAACGTATCCTTGCGCCATATAAACGAACTTATTTTGCACTAGGATATCCCACCAACAGCCCAGACAACTACAACGATAACAAATCGGTCATGGATATAATATTAAATTTGGAAAGCAAACACCCAACTAGAATGCCAAACAATCACAACAAACAAACAAGTACACTGACCTTTGTATAAGAAGTAATACAGCGGTGGTGGCGCTCTCTATAGGTGCTAATGATGCAGGTATCCACGAGTGAACAGTATCTCTAGTCTCCTGATGCAGGTATTAGTTGTAATCTCCATCGGACGAAAACATTTAGCAATGTGTAATATAAATGTCTTGAGAAGAGATCTCTGCTGTCAAGTGTAGAAAATCCGACAACTATTCCGTCAAGCAAGCACAAATGTCCTGATATAGTACAGGGGTGTAAGTTCCTAATGTCCTGACCAACGTTCCGTGCTGCAATATCCATATATCCTGATAACAGTTCCGTGAAGCAGTGTCCAAATGTGCTGACAAGCGTTAACTATGCCACCCAAAGAAAACTGTGTAGCTGCGGCGACGACGTAATCCCGAATGAGCGTCCGCTACTAGCAACATGAGGTGTCATAAATCTGTTGTTAATAAAACTGCTCGCTGTCATGCTGACACAAAAACCGAAGACTACACACAATCTATATGTTTCAACCTGGGCAGCTGGATGTTACCGTATAATGTGTAGGTGGCATACTGGCACTGTTACTTAGTTACAGGTAGAAGCCTACGTTGTTCTGATCAACCATATCCTGCCCGACGACATCCCGGGGTATATAATAAATCAACATTAAAATTTGATAATAAAACAGCTCGCAAACAAATGTCGTCAAAATGCAGGCTTCAGAAGCCAAAACCGAACTGAAGAACTAAGTCGACTCCGTTAGACTTTGGCAGTTATGATGCTGTTTATTTCCGCAGCGCACAGGCTTGTAGCAAATAATACAGAATCAAATACAGTGCCTGCTTTGAACAGGTCGGCAGTATTACAATTATAATTAAAATGATATCATGTCCCAAACCATCTGAACTCGAAATTCTAAACAATGTCCTTGTCCGTCAACACGGCGTCCTTCTCTCTATCCGTTCTTTTCTGATATCGAGTTTCTGCATTCGTCTGCATATTCATTCGTGGCTTATATGAACGTTATCTCCATACATTGACTGGTCCATTCCATGTATTAACTCAGCCACCAATGCGATATAATGCCAGTGCTTAGCCAACTTATACTTCTCAAATTCACATGAGCTGCCGCTCCTAAGAAGCTCCCAAGTCCGTCTGTCCTGTTGTTGTTGACAATCCTCCGTTAAGGTTTTGTGTTACCACGTCATATCCATAGATTTAATAGCGTTTTGGCTTTGGGATTCTCTGATATTTCTAATTTGTCTCATTACGTCACACCTGCCACTTGGCACTGATGTCGTCACTGCTTCGTTTGGTGCTCAACTATCGACCGGCCAGAGTTATGTTCCCTTTATGTAGTGACTTTAACTATGTACTATTTATAGATATTTTATTACATTGGTTCTGTTCCCTGTATACATGTATATACTGTGTTCGCCAGGAATGAGACGCGGAAAACCTCTTTTCCGGGTAGATTGAGCCCGTTAGCTATTACAGCGGCCAATCTAGGAGATGGAAAACTCCTATTATAAACCCTAAATTTTAAGGTGGACCGACGTGCCGAGGACTGAATGGCCATGGGTGAGTTGGTCTTGAGCGTGGAACGTCTGGTATGCGGGCGGTGCGGCACCAGGCGTATGGACTCCTGATGGATATCCCCTGCCCCTTCCTAGTAAGCAGGCAATGCTAGGGTGACCGGTTATTTCCTGCAATATCCAAACTTTGCTTATGGATTTACATAAACACGGGAATCGTCGCCGGAGCTCCGGAGCACGTGCTCTGCGCTTGACACATGTTTCAGAGGCTAGCTAAGAGAGAGTGAGGAGGAGAAGGCGAGAAAATGGTGTGAGAAGAAGGCATAGAAATAGGAGGGTAGGCGCAAGAAGAACAAGACGAAAAGTGGAGAGACTAGGTTTCAACCATGTAAAAGTGGGATATTGGAACTGTCGTAGTGCCAGGCAGAGAGGTCCTGTATTGGAGAGGCTAATATATGATTTTGATGTTCTCATGCTACATGAATTAAATACAGACAAATACCATCGCCCTTGGTACGTCAGTTATATAAACCCCACTGGGCAGAAGAGAAATGGGCAAGGTGTGTTGGTGAAGAAAGGAGTGAAGCATGTGGTACTTGACTTGAGGTAGTGGAATCACAGTGCAAGAGAGGTCCAGGGTATACAAATGGATATTGTTGACCTAAGTTGGAACGTCATAAATATATATGTCACAGTGGACTGTTATTTCAGAAAGGAACAATAGGACTGGTTTAAAGAATTGGAGGAATTACCAGGAGATAGGCTACTCATAAGTGGAGACTTCAATGCGAGGAACAGAGATTGGGACAGTAGTGGAATAAACCGACAGAGAATTGCCCTTGCGGATGCCATGGTGGACTCCGATGTGGTCTGCATAAATGATCGTAGGCCGACTAGAATGGCAATGAGGCCTGGCAATGCAGACACTGCTATTGATTTGGCACTTGTCTCCCAGTCATCAGTCCTTGATGTAAAGAGGACTGTTTTGAATTACCATGGGAGTGATCACATGCCATGCTCAGTCCAGATCTTTAAATACATGAAAGTTAAGGCTGCGAGAGCACGCAAGACCTTCCGGTATGAGTGGACCGACAGCCTGCTTGGACCCTCAGACAGGGGGCATGCAACAGAACTGTTACAACTCCTTTATTGCAACCCCCATGGTGGACCCCAGAAGTAGACAATGCTTGGAAAGCAAAGAGAGCTACAGTGAAGCAGCTAAGGAAAGTGCTACAGACACCCCGAAGCTCATGAGAGGAAGTTGACACAGCGGAAAATGACAAGAAAGACAAGGTGGAGGCTTTCAAGCGATGTGGTGCAGAGGCCAAGAACGTAAAATGGGAATGTTTTATGAAGGAGATTGGAGGTGACAAAACACTGCGAAAATTCTGAAAACTGCACAGACAAATGCAAAGAAAAGATCGGCCTATGACAGTAGGAACAATTTACAAAGAGGATGGTGTACGCGTGACAACAGACAAAGAGAAAGGGGATGCGTTTCTCCAGAGATTTTAGAGCAGACCAATCATAATGATGCGGATACCAGGGATGCAGTTAGAGAGGAATTATCTGGCACAATAGAGAATAGGCATTATGAAGACATCATACGGGTTGAAGATGTTAAACATATTTTGAAAAAGGCAAAATACACGGCACCAGGGCCCGATGGTGTTAGGTATGGCCACATGAAGATTTTGAGCGATGTAGACCTGAAGGAGATGGCCGACTGCTTTAATCAGAGCATTAGGACAGCATCAGTACCGCGGTATTGGTTACATAGCTATCTCATCCCTCTCCCAAAACCATTCAAGGATTATTCAAAGCTCAGCGGC
Organism: Cepaea nemoralis; assembly: GCA_014155875.1. Taxonomy (NCBI): domain Eukaryota; kingdom Metazoa; phylum Mollusca; class Gastropoda; order Stylommatophora; family Helicidae; genus Cepaea; species Cepaea nemoralis. The sequence continues at coordinate 265,551 of JACEFZ010014147.1, read as the reverse complement.
TTTAGGATCATCACCCTTCAAAATACATTTGGGAATGTTTTAGAGAAGATAGTCGCTGTTATGCTGCAGAATATTTTGGAATGTGGGAAGCTTCTTCCAAGAGGCCTGGAGAGCTACAGGCCAGGAAAAGATACCTGGTCAAATGCAGCCACTTTTGCCTTTGACGTTTATGAGGGGTTCCAGAGTAGACAGGAAACGATGGCGGCAGCTCTTGATCTCGAGGATGCGTATAATAGAGTTCGCTATGATATTTTGATGACCGCACTTATGGGAGAATGGGTCAATCCCTGGTTGGTGAACCGGATATCAGCCGTCCTGCATTCTCGTCGTGATGCTCTCCGTCTGGGTCCATGGACCTCAGAGCCACATATTTTAACCCCGGGACTGCCACAGGGATCTGCAATCTCACCGGTGCTCTTTAACGTGTATACGAGAGCAAGATTGCAAACCTAGAAGCACCAGGAGTTGGTAGGATATTAACATTTGCAGACGATGTTCTTGCATATAGGCAGGGGAGAGACAGGGAGCAAACAGTCCAGGAGCTGTAGGTGACAGTAGACAAAGTGATTGATTGGTGCACTGAAATGAGTGCTAGTCATCCACCCGGAAAAGGCTGCTGTTTTGTGGTGCTCTCTGGACAACAGGATTGTGAGAGATGATGCCCCATGCCTCAAGATAGATGGTAGAAGCATCAACAGAGAGAGCAAACTGAAGTATCTGGGAATCACATTTGACAGGAGTATGTCCTTCAAGGACCATGTGGAGACGGTTGTGACAAGATCGCAAAAGGGACTCAATGCACTCAAAACTATGGCTGCAATGGACACAGAGCAGAGAATGCTCTTCACACTATACCAGCACTTGATCCTCTCAGTGACTGATTATGGACTACGACTTTTCACTGTCTCAAAGAGTCAGCTGGCGAAATTAGAGCACATATAAAACGAAGTTATGCGGATCATTCTGGGATGCACCAGAGACACCCAATAGTGTGTACATTCTTGGTCTGCAGACTGTTGCTGGTGGGCACAAGGTGATGCAGGCGAAGGCATACCTCAGAGTAGCTGCAGACACAGATCACCCGTTGCATGAGGCACTGGACGAAGTTAAGGGTCTGATACTGATAAGAGCGAAATGATGGATGGCTCAGACGAAGGATTCGATCAGACAGGTGTGCCCCTTGGAAAACATCAGGCGAGCAGAGGAGTGGTTCAGAGTGCCAGCCGAGCAGTCAGACTTGTGCAGAGTTATAATCACACTGAGCCGAGAGTGCGAGGAGTGGCCAGCAGGGGCCACAGAAGTGGAAATTCAGCAACTAATTCAGGATAATGCTCGCCCGGATGATGTGATTATCTACACGGATGATTCGGTATTGAAAGATAGGAGAAGTGCCTGTGGATTCTTAGCAAATACTAATGGTCGACGTTTGGTGAAGGGGAGCCTGGCGTATGATGCCACATCATCTAGCTTAAGAATGGAGGTGGAGGCGGTCAGTGCAGCGTTCCGCTGAATGGAGAACACGATACTTACACACATTGTGATTGTAACTGACCCAGAAAGCATGCTGAGGAGGGTGAGGCCATGCAGGCTTCGTGCAGTGTGGCTTGCTTCGCTTCGGAGGTCACGGGTAGCAAGCATCACCTGGATCATTTCTCCAGGGCATGTCTGTGTGCTGGGGAATGAACAGGCGGGTAGATTGGCTAGCTCGGCAAAACTTGGTGGAGTATTGATGCATGACAAGGTAAACATGGTTGAGGCCTTGTGGGAGCACGTGTACACCTCGGAGGAGCAAACTGATCACCGTAGTCTGGTAAGCATGAGGCAGCGAGGTGTGACAAGGAGATCTGGCCGACGCTCGACGCTCAGAGGAAAGGCGAGACGGACATATAATCAGATTGCTACTGGAACTATTAGTGTTGGAACTCTTCGCTAGCTGGTGAGGATGGGGACGGAGCGCTTATAGAAATTCCCTGAATGCTGTGATGTCGGTTCCTAAATCAATCTATCAATCTCCATCGTCTTCACCGTGATCGTGACTATATTATATCAGCAGCGGCTATGGGACTTTCAGAATTAGCATACATTGGAGCACCAACTGTTTAATTTGCATATCAGCTTTCTTTGGTCATTGGTACGCAGACCGTTCGCCAACACTTCTTGTATGTCTACCACCGTGTTTCCTGCCCGCAAGTAGACACGATATGAATATAATTACAACTGAACGCTGAAGAAATTCAGGTTATCAAATCTCCCTGTCCGCTTAATATATGGATAGATGGTACACCTCTGAAACAAGTTAGCGAATTTAAATAGCTAGGAAGTCTGATCACAGAAAATGGCAGACTAGACAGAGAAATCGAAATAAGATGTAATAAAGGAAGTGCACTTATATATTAGCCATCACCCACACTGAAACACCCAAACATACCCAGGTCTGCAAAACGACAGATAATAAATAACATATTCACACGAGCCTTATACTATCGATGTCAAACATGGACATATCCAAATCACACTTACGCAAAATCAGCACCTGGGAGATGAGATGCTTGAGAAGAGCAGCCAACTTAACAATTCGAGAACGAGTAAGAAATTATGTTTTTAGACAGACAGTGGAATTAACATCATGCGCCACAAATATTGAAAGGCAGAAGATCAAAATGGTTCAGTCATCTCTTTAGAATACAACACCATCAACTACCAGCACTGACGCTGTATCAAAGAAGATCTGATACGAGGGCAAAAGGATGCCCGAGATGACAATAGATTGACGTCATCAATGACATTGTACAATCATTCGGAATGACACTATCCAGTGCCGCCCATGGGAGACTGGAACGTCAACTATTCCTCCCCACGACGCCTTATGATGACGATATTAATTTAATGCAGTGTTGAAAGTTATTGTTGTGATTACGTTTTTTTTAATTGATTACGTCTTTTTATTAGTACCTAGTGCATTGGTTTTACAGCCTGCGATTCATATTTTGTCCTAACCCCACGCACCCATTGAAGCAGGAAGGCTGTGGCTGATCAGCACCCAATTGGCCGGTGGCTGCCTAGCTTGAGGCGGGCGGTAGCTGATCAGTGACACCTGTAGGTGTCTCCCACCGTCAGAGGCAACGCGTGGCGCCCCATGTCTACGCCAATTGACAGGGACTTATAACCCGTAACAGTTGCCTCTCGCTTTGATTCCGAGACCAGTTAAGACCAGGGATGGAGTTATTGCCTCTCCATAGCACAAAGCCTGGGCTAACATATAGAGATCATGTATTGCCCATGCAGCATGACAACTCTCTCTGTACCCTCCCAATTGCGCTCTTCCGCCTGAAGCCGTTGGCACAATGTGGGGTGTCGGGGTTGGTAAGCACCGCTCAACGTTTGGGGCTAACAGAAAGCAGGTGGTACCGTCTACTGTTATACGGTAGCTCAGTCATATGTGACTAAGACCTGACACCTATACCTTACAACGGACTTCATAAAGGTGAACATAAGAGTGAAAAATCCCCCCCCCCTTTTTTTGTTTTTTCCTCCCCCCACACCCCCCCCCCCCCCCCACATTTTCCTCCCCACCTAATCCCACCCCACCCCTTCCACTAAAAGTAGACAATATATAATAATAAAGTAATAAAATATAAAATAAACATAAGTATTCTAGGAAACAACAAAAGACGTTTCGATTATACAAATTTGTGTCAGGGAAGAATAACACAAACAGATCACAAGAAAAAACAACATAAAATAATATTAAAAGACAACTCCTTCGTTGTCAAGAAGGCACAACAGTTGAATTCAGTTCAGTTTGGAAAGGTGCTCTTTTTACAACAAAGATTGATCCAATACAGTTGTTACAAGTGCCAAAATAAGAACGTGTTTACAAAGGTATGCAATGCAAACAGCCAGATATGAATATACAGAGACAAGTCAGCAGAGTTGCACAGTTTGCATCTACAACAGTATTGATTTCCGCTGGATGGATGCACCCCAGATAGTTTATTACCTGGCTTTTCATGTTAAACCTAATGAAGTTGTTAGAAAAGCAAGACTTTAATGCCTGTGACCCATACATCGTCGACCCCATTGTGGTCAGAAGAACTGAAATAGTTAGGGACAGGTTTGTCAGATCTTTGAATAATATCGCTAAGGCGTTCCTTAATGAGGTGGGCTAGGCGTCAACGAGTCTGGCCAATACACTTCATGTCACATCGTTGCAAATCACACCATGTATTAGGTTTCAGGATGTGTATGTAAATGAGTCTTTAAAAGAAAGGGTGCCAAGGGGGAATGTAATCACCGGTGTCTGAATAACGTATGGGCATGTCAAGCATTCTTCCGATGACATTTAGATGTACCCACTGCACCCACTAGACCCTGGGACATCCTGATCTGACACCAGATTGTGTGGCAGCCTACTCTAATACTTATTTGTTATTCGTGTCGTTGATTATTGCTTTCGCTGTTGAATGAAACGATACCTCTCAAAGCTTTCATGTTCAAAAGTTTTGTGAATTTTTTTCAGGATACCGTGGTTCTTTGAATTATTATATTTGATCTAAAATTAGGCTAACTATAGAAAACCTGTCACGTGACATGTCTAGCTAGCATTAAATAAGCACGATATACTAATAGACAATACAAACAGTGAGGTATGTGTAGCTCCTGCGAGAATATGAGTCATACTAATCACGGACACAGTGTACATACCTTACAACGGACTCCATAAAGGTGAATATAGAGTGAAAACTCACCCCCCCCCCCCCCCCCCCACCCCGACTAAACAAATTGACAATACATAATAATAAAGTAATAAAATAAAAATAAGTTTTCTAAGACACAACAAACGACGTTTCGATTATATAAATCTTCGTCAAAACAAACACATCTAACCAAAAAACATAAACTTATATAATAATATTAAAACATAACTCCTTCGTTGCTAAGAAGGCGCAACAGTTGAGTTCAGTTCGGTTTAGAAAGGTGCTCTTTTTCTACAACTGTTGAGTCCAATGCAGCTGTTAATAGTGCCTAATAAGAAATGTGTGGCAAAAGGTGTGCAAACAGACAGGTATGAATATATAGAGGGAAGTCAGCAGAGTTATAGAGTTGCATCTACAGCAGTATTGATTCCTGCTGTATGCATGCATCCCACAGAGTTGATTAACTCGCTTTCAATTGTAAGTCTAATGAAGTTGTTAGAGAAGCATGGCTTCATTGTTGTGGACCATACATCGCCGACGCCATTGTGGTCAGAAGAAGTGAAATGGTTAGGGGCAGGTTTGTCAGAGATTTGAATAATACCCCGAAGCTGTTTCTTAAAGCGGTCGGCAATGCGTCTACTAGTCTGACCAATACACTTATGTCACATAGCTGGCACATAATAACATTTATTAGGTTGCAAGATATGCATGGAAATGGTTCTTTCAAAGAAAGGGTGCCTAGGGGAGATGTAGTTACTAGTGTCTGAATAACGTGTGGGCATGTCAAGCATGTCTTCTGTTGATATTTAGATGTAAATTTATTCTGTGACGTGTTTCCCAGAAAAAGCTATGACAAAAGTGTATCAAGGGCATTTACGTGTGTGAATTTACGTCCGGGTGTCCCTATTTAAAAGGCAACACGTGGGATACATAGCGCAGACTTAGAAATGAAATAATTAAGACAGCTGAAAGATTGTATTACATAAAATAATTTCATATTCTTAAAACGCATTACATCGTTGGGGAAGTTGCATCCAGTAGAAGCTCATCCTTTCTTAAATTGTAAGTAACTCGTTATTTCATATTTAAATATTGATTGTCACTTGTAGTTGATGCAGGGGAGGTGTTGTACTGGAGTAACCGATTATACTGACCAAGTCTTGTCTTCACATTGATGTGGGGACAGTCTGGTCAGGCTCTAGATTTTAGGGGACGTCCTGGTCAAACACTAGTTTGTGGGGACATTCTGGTCAGACTCTAGTTTGTGGGGACATTCTGGTCAGACACTAGTTTGTGGGAATATTCTTGTCAGATACTAATTTGTGGGGAAAGTTTGGTCAGACAATACTGTGTGGGGACATTCCAGTTAGACACTAGTTTGTGGGATCTTTCTGGTCAGTCGCTAATTTGTGGGGATATTCTGGTCAGGCACTAGTTTGTGGTGGCATTGTGGTCAGACACAAGTTTGTCGGGATATTCTAGACAGACACTAGTCTGTCGGACATCCTGGGCAGACACTAGTCTGTAGGACATCCTGGGCAGACACTAGTCTGTCGGGAAGAAACTAGTCTGTCGGACATCCTGGGCAGACACTAGTCTGTCGGACATTCTGGGCAGACACTAGTGTGTGGGACATCCTGGGCAGAAACTAGTCTATAGGACATCCTGGGCAGACACTAGTCTGCAGGACATCCTGGGCAGACACTAGTCTGTCGGGCAGACACTAGTCTGTCGGGCAGACACTAGTCTGTCGGACATCCTGGGCAGACACTAGTCTGTCGGACATCCTGGGCAGACACTACTCTGTAGGACATCCTGGGCAGACACTAGTCTGTCGGACATTCTGGGCAGACACTACTCTGTAGGACATCCTGGGCATACACTAGTCTGTAGGACAACCTGGGCAGACACTAGTCTGTTCAACATGCTGGGCAGACACTAATCTGTCGGACATCCTGTGCAGACACTAGTCTGTTCAACATCCTGGGCAGACACTAATCTGTCGGACATGCTGGGCAGACACTAGTCTGTTCAACATCCTGGGCAGACACTAGTATGTGGGACATCCTGTGCAGACACTAGTCTGTTCAACATCCTGGGCAGACACTAATCTGTCGGACATGCTGGGCAGACACTAGTCTGTTCAACATCCTGGGCAGACACTAGTATGTGGGACATCCTGTGCAGACACTAGTCTGTTCAACATCCTTTGCAGACACGTCTCAGGAACCACATCTCTGTTGCTTCTAATTTCTTCTTAACTTGTTCATTTACATTCCAATATTCACTGTCATACAGCAAAATTGGTTCTACATAGCATTTCAGCACTCTCTTTCTTACTGTCAGCGACTTGCTTGCGACAGGTATTTCAGGACTCCCCTACTTTTGCACCACACGAAATAATAACTCGTGTCATTTGCAAAAGGTACAATTTATTTAGAGCTGATTACAAACAAGCTCCGCGAGCGGAATACTTCATTGACAATAAACATCGTGGTACGTTACACAGATGCAATGAAGAGGTGATAATGATACTATTAATCACTGAATGGAATCTAAAGCCTAACAATCACTATTGTCTATAAACTTATTGTATTCATAAGGAACACGTCTACTCTCCAGTCGTCTCAGTCGCAGTCTGAGCCACGCTTCTCGTTGCGTGTTCGAACACGGACGTTGGATCCTCCGTGCGCTGACGAGTCTTGCGTGCGTGGTGTCCCAGCACGCTGGTCAGTTAACTCGAGTAACCTGTACTCCATGGTTACTCGGTGAGGCTAGTTTCCTAGTGTCTTGGGAAACCCTCGCTCACTTGCACTCAATGCTCTCTTGGTTGACACCAGTGTGTCCCGTTGTGAAGCTATTTATAGCGCTGGTGTCTCTCCTGTCTGGTGTCCTTTAATAGTCTCTGTCTTAGCTCTATTACTTATATTCTTAACTCTGTAAACTCTTATTTAGATCTTTGACAGGCTCCTCTCCTCTCCGTGGAGTGTTGCAACCTTTTAACTCATTGCTTGTAACACGTTGTATGGTCACAAAAAAAATTGGCTGTCCAATTTTGTCAAAGGTCTTATAAGTTGTAAATCTCTCTTCTGGGGATAGAACAAACTCTTTTCTTTCCTTATTCACATTGTTCTATTAATTCACTCGGCTAATTGAGTAGCCCATCGTATCAGTACAGTTGGCTATAGATCTTCTTGGGAATTGTTTTGATCCGGAACCGTTGTCTTATGACTTATGTCCTGACTTCCGTCTTATGACCCTATGTCTTCTGACTTCTGTCCGTTGACTTATGTCTTTTGACCTGTCCTCATATTGCCCAAAATGACAACCCAATATAAGTTGACTCTGTTATGAGTACAACACATGAGCATTGAATGTTCATGTTCCCAATAATATCAACCCCAACTCGTATACATCAAGTTCTACTCTTCACCTTCTCGCTTCCGCTTGTGAAGAAATATTTTCAATGTTACATTAAGGTTTTTAAGAAGTTATTGTGTCCCCTGATTTGAGTTACTGTTCTTTGAAACAAATAGTGTATGCAACTTGTATGTGTTCGTTTTCCTGTTTGTTTGTGTGTTTTCTAATAAACTACAGTGTACTTAATTTGCTAACATGTGTATGCGTTTCTATTCTAAATGTGTGTATCCCTTCGAGCGCCGTAAATCGGTTTATTGTGGCTACAAATGTCTGTTATTCTTATTTATGACCACAATTCCGTTTCAAGATGCTCAAAGTATTTTCTATATTTACTACTACTAAAGTATTGCAGTAACACACTTAAAACTTGTCAACACATTGGTTACACAGATTGACACAGACAAGTCACAACAAGACGTTTTAAGCGGTGAACAAAAAATTTGCCGCTACCTCTCTCTCTCTCTTTCTCTCTCTTTCAATGTTTACTGTTGTATTCATTCTCTCCTCTCATTTACACATCTTTCGTTCACTTTCATACCATCGTTATGTTAAAACATTCATTCGTCATTAAAATATGGTTCATAATATCAAGTAAATGAACATTACATATTTACACTAAATGATTGGCTGAATTATACAAGTTTTCACGCCAGGTGACTGTGCCGTTTCTTTGCACGTGTCATGCCTATGCAAATGGGGTCCTGCCTATACAAAATATACAAGTTTGTGAGGATGGTTTGTTACCGATCCTGTAATACTAACTAATGTAATTTGGTGTGCTGTTCTAAATTTATCCTAAGGGAAATAATCTAACTAATTAATTACATTTAAGCAAAATGGGTTAGTTACCTTCAAGTGTTATTGGTACATGAAATGATGTTAATTCCTAAATGGTTGGGTTAGTTTAGAAATGATATTTTAAATAAATGACTCTATAAATGATTATGTTTGCGCTTTAATAAAGTACAGTAATATTTAACAATTGCATTTCTAATATAGGTGTTAACTTGAATGGGTTCTTAACTAGATGTAGGTGACTTATTATTATCAAATGACATAAATAAAGTTATATATGCACTTGAACATTTTGCAATTCAATTATTAATACAAAAATGAAGTTATGCGTACTGTTTATAAAACAATGTTATATACATATCACAATTACGTTTATATATAATTACACTAACCTAATGTCGTCCTTTCGGGTGTGATGATGGAGCACTGTTCTTTGTAGACTATTTTCATAACATAGTTCATTTAGCCAAAGTCTTATAAGCTCTCCTTCCTGGATAGTGTGTATATATATAGTTCCCTACCATTCTATGTAGGTTCACATCTAACACTTCAATGTAAATATGCCTTATTTATGTGTTAGCGATGTAGACATACTACTTATGCGTCTGTTCGTTCTACTTATAATGACAATGTTACTTTTCACAGTTTACACGCTTGGCGATGATAACGCACTTACAGTGTAACTTTTTTTCACCACATACGGCACTGATCTAACTAGCAATTACAGTGTCACTGTTTCTGGTGATCTCTGGTCGATCTCTTCCTGTACTTCAGGTATTTCAATGTTTGACGGTCGACTCAAAGTGTCTGCCAAAGAGTTCAAACTCCCCTTTAAATGCTGGATGGTAAAGGCATAGTTCTGCAGAATCAAAGCCCATCTGTAGACCCTATTATTATGGGGAATGCCAGACTGCATCACAGAAAGCGGAGAATTGTCGGTCTGGATCACAAACTGTGCTCCTTCCAGAAACCTATGAAGTTTTCTAACACAATATATTAAGCTGAGGCCCTCCAATTCTGATGCTGAGTATCTCGATTCAGCTGGGCTGATCTTACGACTTACGTACATTACTGGGTGGAACTTCCCTTCGTAAAATTGGCCTAGGACTCCCGATATGGAAATAGCACTTGCGTCTGTACGTAAAAAATAGGTAAGATTTGGGTTAGGCAAACGCAAAATAGGTGGAACGCTGAATAAATATTTCATATTTGATAATGCACTAATTAACCGTGCATCTTGAATATCCAATTTTGCCGAAGCTTTCAAAATATTGGAAAAAACACTGGTGATTTCCGCCAGATTAGGAATAAATTTACTATAATAATTCACAAGACCAAGTAGACTTCGGAACTTTTTCTTGGTCGTTGGCATAGTCAAATTTAGAATCTTGGTCACAATCTTTTCATCTGTTATGAGTTGGCCCCTGCAGATAGTATGGCCTAAGAAGTCAATTTCTTCCATGCCCAACTCTACTTTAGTGGGCTTGACTGTAAGCCCGAATAATCGCAACCTATCGAACACATGTCGTAGTTTCTGTAGGTGTGATGTCCAGTCTACAGTATGGATACATATGTCATCTATGTATGTAGAAGTATTTGTTACCCCGTGAAGAAGATCCCTAGTTAGACGGACGAAAGTGGCTGGAGCATTACGAAGGCCAAAAGGAAGAAATCGCCACTCATAGAGACCTAAAGGTGTGGAAAAAGCTGTTAAAGGAATTGAATTTTCTTGCATAGGGACCTGCCAATATCCTTTCGTGAGGTCGAGTTTGGAAAAGATGCGAGATGTAGACATATCAAGGATCAAATCCTCGCATGCTGGGATTTGTTCAGCATCAATTTTTGTCACTTCATTTAAACGTCGATAATCGACGCAGAGTCGAATTATTGAGTCCTTTTTGGCGACAAGGACGATAAGGAAAGAATATTCTGACTGAGATTTCTGAATTATTACACTCGACTCAAGAGATAGTAGTTCTTTGTCGAGATTAGCCCTATAAGTTAGTGGGATGGAATAAGGTCGACACTTGATTGGGGTGTTATCAATCAGAATAATGGAGTGCTCTATTCTGTCTGTCTTTCCTGGGATGTCGGAGAAAATGTCTTTGTACTCCGTCACTAATTCTATCATCTGTCGTTGTTGCTCGTCTGTAAGTTTGCTTTCTATCCGTATGCTCTCAATAGTCCCAGTCGTGTCTACTGTAGGGACTGATAATTCTATTCCGTCGTCATCTGTCTCGTTCAGTACTGTTGTTATACCAGCTGTGTGTGCTGTTACCTGGCTAAGTGTGTTTGCGATGTCGTTGTCATGCGTCGCCCTACCTAGTGTAGTTGTGTTGTGTACATCTGTCGTCCGATTAATTGGTGTGGGTGCATCTTGTTCGTCTGTCGGTAGTTCTTGTCGTGAGAAGTATGCTTTCAGCATGTTGATATGAAATATCTTTAATTTTCCTTTTATCGATATTTCATAATCGACATCTGATATTTCAGTTCAACGTTTAATGGCCCTTGCCACGATGTTAGTAACAAATTACGTTTATCTGGTAGTTAAAGCAAAACCTTCTGATTAGGTTCAAGGTGTATTGTTTTAGCACCCTTATTTGCATATTCGTGGTGCATCTGTCCTTTCCTCTCCAAAGATGATTTGGCTATTACACACGCTTTCATTATTCTATCGCGTGTCTCTGTAACCATCTCATACGGTGTTACTGATGTTGGGTTTTCTGGTAAGCTAGTGATTAGCTGATGGTAAATTGTTAGGGGTCCTCGAGGGTTCGCCCCATACACTAATTCAAAAGGTGAGAAACCCGTACTCGAGTGCGGAATTTCTCTATGGGCAAATAGCACTGCTGGCAATAACGTGTCCCAATCAGATGGGTTCTCTGCTGTTACTTTTGCCAGCCAGCATGTGTTTGAGATCCCCGTTAATTTTTTCTATGATCCCTTGCTTATTGGGTGGTACGGGGTACAGAAATGCTGTTCTATCCCTAACAATTTTGTTAAGGCTTGCGTAGCAGCCGAAATAAACTGCGTTCCACTATCTGATAGAATAGTTCGCGGAAAGCCAAAACGACAAAATAAGTGCAAAAATACATTTGTCACATCTTTGGAGGTGATGTATTTTAGTGGAATGACTTTGATCCACCTGGTACATAGACCCACGAGAGTAAGTATGAATCGGTTTCCTTTGCTCGACACCTGATTTAGGGGTCCAACAATATCGACCGCTACACACTCAAATGGTCTAGATGCTAATATTGACCGTTGAACTTCGGCCGTCACATGCTTTCCCTTTCTTACAAGATGTTGACAAATAGTACATGAACGGCAGAAAAATTTTATATCAGTACAGAATTTAGGCCAGTAGAAGTGTGACAAAATTCTGGCTCTGGTTTTGTCATAGGCCAAATGTCCAGCAAACGGTGACTCTTGTGCGATCTTTAGCACATTTTGTCGGTATGTTACAGGTAACACCGTCTGTTGAATTTCATGGTTATTATTTGTGTAATAACGCATGAGAATTCCGTTGTATATTCTAAAATACCAAGATGCATTTTTAGTCACTTTCGCTCGCTCACCTAACAGTTTAAAATAAGTTGCAGTAGATTGATCGGTGCGTTGTGCCTCGATAAATTCTTGTCGAGTAGTGTTGTTATCGGCACCGCTGGGTGTTAACAGCTGTAACATCTCATTTTGTAGGGCAGTATAGTGTGTTTGAGTATCTGACCTTGTTACAGCATTAGCCATGTTTGTCTGTTTCCAGGCTAATATGTCGTCGTCAGTACATTGCTTCAATGAAGCTAAACAGCCTAAAATCAGATCCGTGCAGGGATCTTGCAGGATTGCGCAAGTAAATGTGCCGGTAAGGAACGGGGTATTAATATGCGCTTTTGTCAGTGAGTATTTCTCAATGGTTCCAGAGAAAGTACGGCATTTGACACATTCAGCCGTGTAATCTTCTGGTCTGACCAGCTCTTTTCTTACACCAAGTAAAGTGCTGCCGCTATCCAGTAAACAATGGCATGGTTGATCATTGACCAGTGCATCGTAGAACTTCAGTTTACCTCTGGAGGCACTAGCTGCATTAGCATCTTCGTTGGAAAATGGTATAACGTGACCGCATTTCAATTTACTATCCGCATGAAACTGGTGACATGTGTCACATCTCTTAAAGTCTAATATATCAGTAACTACTGCCGCACTTTCACATCCACTCTCTGGTAATACATTTACAAGTTCAGAGTCAATTACACTATCATCGTAAGATGACGTATCAATGAGCACAGCATTATTTGCCTTCATTCGTTGCCTACCAATACATTTGGCGCTATAATGGCCATAGCTGGAACAAAAGTAACATTTAACAGCACGTTTAAATGAATTTCGTCTACTTTCTTGCTTCTTTATTACTGTTTCTAAGTGTGAGGGATATGCCGGGTTCTTGTCGCACATAGAGTAGCTAGGATGAAACAATTTACAATATCCACACTGTGGTGGCTTCTGGTAAGGTTTGTCTTTCTTATGATACTCTTTCTCATTATAAGATCTACTAGGTACGTTCTTAACAAAAGCAGTGATCTCTGTATCATGTGTTGTGGTCTTAAATATGTCACGATTAGAAGAAAAATATGCTGACCCCCGTTTTTCTAGTTGCTCAATGGATTCCATATCTGATTGTTGGAGAAACTTCGCAAAAGGGGTAGGGACTGTGGATATCACCTTATCCATACCTTGAGATCTTGTAATTTATCAACGTTTTTGCCCACTTTCTCTGCCTTAATCCATTTATTAAATGTACTTTGCACGTTAGAGATGTAATCTAGAAAGGTTTCAGTTGGCTTTGGTTTTATTTGGGAAAACTGAATTTGATACACAGTGGCATCCAGAAGGAAATGCTGCATAATTCTATCGTGGATGTACTGATAATTATTCCTTAGTTCTGTAGGTATTGATTCTATAACTTTTAGTGGCTCCCCACTGAGATTTCTCATGTAGATAATTGCCCAATCATCCAGAGGTATTTTCTGAGTCTTAAGTTGGAACTCTATATTCTCAGTCCATGCTGAGATTGAATCGCCTACGCTATATGGTTTGATCAGGCCTTTATATTTACTAAACTTATTTTGTTCTTCCTGGCTCTTTTGTTTACTAGAGGCTATTTGGATGTTTGAATCTATCTCCATTTCTTTCATCTTTAATTACGTTTCTGACTCTACCTGTATCTGCTTCTGTTTGGTGGCTTCCTCTACTTCTTTCATTTCTTTTTGATGTTGCCTTTCTAATGCTCTTTCGTCTCTCTCTAGAGCAGCTTTTCTTTCTGTTTCTTCCTTCTGTCGAGATATTTCTTCTTTGTATCTTTGATCAGCCCATTTCTCTAATTTCTACCCAGTATGGCCTAGTTCTTTGCCCGCCTAAATACAATCATTTAATGATGACATGTTGTGGCTTTATGTTACTTCACAATGATATCACTCTAGGTTTACACAATGGTTTGTAGTTATGTGTTAGTTATTTACATTCTCACTGAAAATAAAGATGCATGGTTAACATAGTGAATATCAAAATAATTCAAAATTATACTCAGCTAATTCGTCGGAAAATACGGCCCTTGGGATGTTCCACCGCTGTCTTCCGAACACACAAAAATGATCGACTTGACAACAGAACGGATGCTTCTGTTTAGTAGAGCATCAATACTTTAGAAACATGCGTATGATATAAATACATGTTTATATTTCATGCGGCTGATGAATCATAAATGTGATCTAGATAATGATAAATGATGTTAATGAATGAATGTTATGATAGTATCAATGATCGTCATGATTAGTAAGATGATTCGTCATATGAAAGTCACTGTCGTCTTGTCTTCACTTTCTATCTTGTCTTGGTATAACTACGTTCTAAGGCTTCCGTTCAGTAGCTAATATCTTTTCTTTGTGCAAAAAGAACTTATTCTGCACAAATATCTGAATGAATGTGATGAATGGTGACATTAATGGCTGTATCACAGAAAATGAAATGTACACGATGGTTTGCTTGATAATTTAAATTCATATTTGTATACATTTTCATTACCACATATTCATACACATTTCCTATTAATTTCCGTAGAATAACACAACTTGTAAATTAATCTTTCTTCATTGTGGTTCAAGCTCCACAAATGGTAACATATTAAATATCACGTAGTAATGGTGTTGATCACTAACGTTCACTCGCAAAACAAAATTATTTCTGACATTGTATGGTAAATAATTCACGTTAGTTTTAGGTATTTTGTTAACACAGAAATAATGCCAAATGGTGCCTGTTGACGTTGGTTCAGGGACTTCTGATACCAAATGGGGTCCTGCCTGTCAGCGACTTGCTTGCGACAGGTATTTCAGGACTCCCCTACTTTTGCACCACACGAAATAATAACTCGTGTCATTTGCAAAAGGTACAATTTATTTAGAGCTGATTACAAACAAGCTCCGCGAGCGGAATACTTCATTGACAATAAACATCGTGGTACGTTACACAGATGCAATGAAGAGGTGATAATGATACTATTAATCACTGAATGGAATCTAAAGCCTAACAATCACTATTGTCTATAAACTTATAGTATTCATAAGGAACACGTCTACTCTCCAGTCGTCTCAGTCGCAGTCTGAGCCACGCTTCTCGTTGCGTGTTCGAACACGGACGTTGGATCCTCCGTGCGCTGACGAGTCTTGCGTGCGTGGTGTCCCAGCACGCTAGTCAGTTAACTCGAGTAACCTGTACTCCATGGTTACTCGGTGAGGCTAGTTTCCTAGTGTCTTGGGAAACCCTCGCTCACTTGCACTTAATGCTCTCTTGGTTGACACCAGTGTGTCCCGTTGTGAAGCTATTTATAGCGCTGGTGTCTCTCCTGTCTGGTGTCCTTTAATAGTCTCTGTCTTAGCTCTATTACTTATATTCTTAACTCTGTAAACTCTTATTTAGATCTTTGACACTTACACTCAGTGATAGTGACCTATTGCACAAGATATTCTTCATTTTCTGAAATGCGGCCTTTGTCTGCCCTATTCTGCTCCTAATCTCTGCTGTACATCTTCCATCTGATGTTATAAATGTCTCTAGGTATCTAAAATTATCCACTTGGTTAAGAAATTTTCCTTCTATTTCTATATCACATTGTGGTGTCACCATTTTCTTTGATATCATCATTATTACTTTTTTTTTAAAAATATTAAATGAGAGTCCTTTCCTTGCACTCTCTGTTACTTCAGTGTCCAACAATTGTTGTAGGTCTGTTGATTTATCTGCCACCAATACTGTGTCATCTGCATAGCGTATATTATTTATATTATAAACTCCAACTAGTATTCCTGGCATCTCATTGATCTCTCTCATTATTACTTCGCTATATAGGGAGAAGAGATCTGGTGACAAGACACATCCCTGTCGTACTCCTAGCTTTATGTGTTCGTAACTAACCTCTTTATTTCCAATTTTAATTGCTGCTACATGGTTCCAGTAAATATTCTTTATTATTCTTAAATCTTTCCCATCAATGTTGATACCTTCCAACATTTTAATCAGCTCATCATGTTTTACTTTATCAAATGCCTTAGTATAATCTATGAAGCATAAATATATGTCTTTCTGTTTCTCTATTGACCTTTCTATTAGTGTCCGTAATGTATATATTGCATTGTTTGTGCCCTTTCCCTCCACAAGTCTATACTGTTCTTCACTAATTTCTATTTTTATTTTCTTTCTGGTTCTTCTCATTATGATTCTGAACAGAAGCTTAGTGATATGGTTTATAAGGTTAATTGTGCGAAAATCTTCACATTCAATTGCTCCTGGTCTTTTTGGTATAGCTATAAATACAGATTTCAGCATATCACTGGGTAGATATCCACTGCTTTAAATATCATTTAACATTTTGGTTAATATATCTACTCCAAATTCTCCCAATACTAATTCTTCTACTGTGATTTCATCTGGTCCAGCTGTTTTTCCTTTCTTCATATATTTCATAGCGTCAGCGACTTCTTCATTTAGAATAGGTGGACCTTCTAAGTTACTTTCTTCTGTTAATTCTTCCCTTACCCAATCATATAATTCTTTTATATACTCATTCCATCTGTTCATTATATCATCTTTCTCCAATAATATCGTTCCTGTTTTTGATTTCAAACCCCTGTATTTATTCTTATTTTTCTTCCCGTGAGCTCACTGATTTGTCTGTGCATATTTTTTCTTTAATGGCATTTAATTCAATTTGTTTTTTGCATTGCTCATTTAACCAACTTTCTGTTTGCCTTCCGACATTTATCTTTTATTTCTTTATTTATCTTAGCGTATTCTTGTTTGTCATTTTTTACTCTGTTTTCTTTTGTCCATCAGCATTAAGATTTCTTCATTTATCCATTTTTTTCTTAGCTATTTGACTTCTTTCCGGTAATATTTCTTTGCTAGTTTGATGAATGGAGTCCCTTAACATTTCCCATTGTTCATTTATACTCTGTATTTTAGCTATTGTATTGTACCTATTTTTCACAGTCACTCTGTATTGTTCTTGAATTTCTTTATCTACTTTCAGAACCTCTTTATTAAGTCTCATGTTCCTACCCATTTGTTTTCCTCTCTTTAATCTTACTTTTATGTGTCCACATAGTGGTACATGATCACTAGCACAGTCGGCGCCAGGCATTGTTTTTACATTAATTAGAGCATTTCTAAATCTTTTATTAATTAGTATGTAGTCAATTTGGTTGCGTATTTTCTGATCAGGGCTTTTCCATACGTATAGTCGTCTTTTATGGTGTTTAAACCACGTGTTTCCAATTATCATATCATTGATATTTGCCCATTCTATTAGCTTTTCTCCTCTGTCATTTCTTGTACCTAATTCATAATTTCTCACTACATTCTCCATTTTCCCTTTCCTACTTTTGCATTAAAATCTCTGTAACATGATGGATCAGACCCCCACATTCCCAGCCCGACACATTCATAAAAATACTTCAAGTCTGAACGGGGACCATCCCAGATAGAAGGGCTATTCTTAGATTCGAATGTTCCAGAACTAGGTAGGGTAGGGCAGCGGTATGCCCTCGCTTTTTCATTGGCTAATACATGACAGCCCACGCTATTCACTGGGCCACATTTGAATATCTATTAGTTTGAAGCGGGATTCCACAGGGAGCAGTAGCTATATGTGATGTGGGAACCCAAAATGCCCTGAATGATTCTATAATATATTGTTCTCTGGATAACAGGTACCACATTAAAACATACTTAAATGTTGTATTTATGCCTAGTGAACGAAAGAGAAGAATATGAGAGTATTTTATGAAGAAAATGTGAAAGTGAAAACAGAACTTCTGTGTGCCAGTATTCTGAACACTGCATCTTCAATCAGTCAGATCTTACACGCTGTAATACTCCAAGTGCATATCATTCCTCTGTTGTGACTGGTTGCGTATGCTTGATGATTGTAAACGACACTCAATGCAAATTCGCAAACCATTTGTGCATCCCTAAATGCCTAGTATAACTCATTCTTAATCGGACTGTACATTGCTCTTGCAAGTTCACATTTGGCAGTCTCAATTGGAATGTGTGATGTAACCATCTACAAGTTCCTTGGTAAATGCTGAGAAAGTTGGATGAGTGAGTTGGTGATTTGATAAGTAGCCTCTCACATCTAGTAGAAGGAAAGATGATTCAATATCCATATGTAAGCGGGATATGTTTGGCACGCCAGAATTGCAAAGTTCATGTGATGCCTGGTGGCTATATGCCCAAGAGAATTAATACAATTTCTCTCTGAAGTATTACACTGGTACCTTTACTGTTGTTTGGTTCATATAAACTAGTTCTTAAGAGAATCATAGGTGTGTGAACCTGTGTCTTAGTCGGATGAATATAATGTATGGCTCATGCAAATTTACAAGGACTAAACATGTTTTTCCCATATGTGCTTTGGTGCATATGTGAACCATTGCTTATGCAATGTGGTTTCTTTTACCTACTGTAGTAGATATGGACATTACTCAGTGGGGAAAGAACACATGATGATGGTGATAGTATGATGTACTTGTGAGCCAAGTCTGATTCACAATGCCTGTCTTATGTTGCTATGTCACAATGCTTGCTCATGCTGCTTGCCTTAAAATGCTTGTAATTGTGTAGGCTACCCCTGTCTCAGGATATAGGCTTGTGATTACCACAGATAGAGGTGAATAATGAAAACATATCACCCACAGTACATTAGAGTGAATTACACTTCATCATCAACAAGGAGAGGTGTGCTTGGACAACACCCCTCCCTGAACCTCCCCATCTCCAATCTGTGTATGTTGATGTATGATAACATTATCTTTTAACACATGTAAAGAGATGTTGTGCCATTTTGTATATCAACAGAGGACAAAAAGGATGGTGGAGAGGCTTTCATATATCATCTGGGATAACTAACCAGTAGTCCCTAAATCCAGAACCAACTCCCTATAAGTACCCTAGGGAAAATCACAGATGACCACAAGCTGAATTGCCAGCCTTTAAACCTGTGCCCCAAATGGAATACTTATTCATTTTCCTAGAATTCCAAAATACAGGAATGTCTTGGAGGATTTTATCTCAGCTTAACTGCTGAATATCAAATAGGGAGAAAAACAGTTCTGAAGCATTACATTAATGTGATTATAGTGACTCTTATAATGATCCTGACAGTTATCATAATTATCAGAATCATCTGAGAACGAAAACAACAAGTCTCTGGTAGTTAACCCCATTCAAGAAGACTGGTGAAATGACTAGTGCAATGGATTGATTGGCTAGGACTTGTCTTGGTTAATCACCAGCCTGGTGCTCACACAGTGTTTAAGAATGAAGACTTGAAGAGTAAGTGAGGTGGACTAGATATGTGAAGTCCCCAGTGACAGTTTTCACAGACAGTCTGGTCAACAGGGAGATTCAGTACCTTGTCATCACCACCAATTCTGTTCTCAAGAGGAAATGATCTGCCATGGGACTTATTACAAGAAATCTGCTACCTGGACCTTTTCCAACCTCAATTGCTGAGGATAACAGGGTGCCAACTGATCCAGAAAAGTAGTTCATTCCTTGAGTTTCCCATGATAGGATTTTATCAAATTCCCAAGAGACAGGAATTGAAGACAGATACTGTAACTGAGTGGTGTAGTTAGATATTAGAGAGGAGGAGGAGAGTGTAGTGAGGGGTAATGGGGAGGTGGTGTATCATGTTTATCTACATGCATGTGTGACATATTTTGTACATTTTATATGTATTTGTTGAAGTGTTGACATGCCAGGAGATGAAACAATGGTCATCACTCGACTCACCATCAGCTCAATAAAATGTATTTAATGAAGCAGTGTTTTAAGTACATGGCTCAGGAGAATGTCTTGTACAGTTGCTGTCAAGTATTGTCTCTGATGGATGTCTTAAGTTACTGTGGTTGGACAGATATTGTGAAAAGTCCTGTATAGATGTTGTCAAGTATCTCTCATGATGTATGTCTTGTACAATTGTGGTGTAAACAATTCTATGTAAATGTATGTCCCACTCTTGTCAAGAAACTGTCATGTAGTCTTGTTCAACAGATGTTATGTACAGTTATTGTTGAGTTTGTCTACAAGAATTGAATCCTACAGTCCCAAAGTAAAATGGGAAAACTGATATAGGTGTCACACTGACAAAATTAAATAAGGGAAGATCTAATGTGACGGACGAATAGCACACTGGCAACATTATAATGAATGAATTGGATCCTCAGTTGTACAGAGGCGAAGAGTCCAGATCTCCTTTTGGTCTTGAGGGAACCTTTTACTTCTTTTATAAATTTCTGTGTAGATACATAGTAGTCTCACAGTGGGGGTTGAGCCAAAGAAAAATGGTTCTCCAAAAAGGCTATTGCGGGAATGATTATCTCATTTGAGAGACCTCTAGACAAAAACGTGCAAAATCATATCCTTTATCTTGTCTATTTATTATTCAAGATATACTTCCAGAGAACACTACTAACTAGGTCCTCTGTCATCAATCAAACATTCAAAAAGTCACAATCTCCAAGTATTATTTTTATTTCCTGTGATACAATTTGAGCCATCGCCATTTCTATTTCATCGTAAAAGTATTGTATTTCTTCATCATTACTGCTTGTTGGTGGTGCATATACATATATAATATTTATATCTATTGGTTTGCCTTTGATTTTGACCAAAATAACTCTATCTGAAATACACCAGTATCGATTAAGTGACTTGGCTGTTTCTTCGTCAAGGATTATTCCTACACCTTTTTCATGTGTATCCCCTCCAGAATAAATTATTGTGTGGTTGTCAGCTATAATTTTTCCCGATCCCTTCCATCTCATTTCACTAACGCCTAGTATATTCATATTCATGCTATCCATTTCTCGTAGAACATTGTTCAACTTTCCTAGCTCATTTAATGTCCTAACATTCCATGTTCCTACTCTAAATTTATTTATTTTATTTATAATTTAGCCATCAGTAGCTGGATGACGGTCTGGTGTCACCTGTGGCTCATGACTGTCCCTACCGGACGAGGATGCCCTAAGACAGCCATTAACGTCGTTCACTAACTCTGATATGTGTTTTGCCATGAAGTCTTAGGAAGATAATGTGGTGGTTTCCCCTTGCCTTCCACATTCACATGGTGGTCTTTTACCTCTACCTTTAACAGCCATTTCCGACTGTAAGGACAAATGAGTGCAATACTCTGCTTAGCTGCATATTTGTCCACTTATTCCGGTGGATACTCGGTCCCCAAGGCCGTGTTAGCCACACCGTAGGGTTTCCATCCTCTACCACGTGGAGGTGCAGTTAGGATTTTCCCTTCATAAAGTTATGGTCTATGACCAAAACTCTCCAGTACTTTTTACATATCTATATATATAAAATAGTGTGTGTGTATGTGGGTGGGTGGGGATGTATTTGATGCGTTCGATAACGGTCTATCCGATTGAGATGAAAT
The DNA here is from genome assembly GCA_014155875.1 of Cepaea nemoralis. Taxonomy (NCBI): domain Eukaryota; kingdom Metazoa; phylum Mollusca; class Gastropoda; order Stylommatophora; family Helicidae; genus Cepaea; species Cepaea nemoralis. The sequence goes on along the minus strand of JACEFZ010014147.1, from coordinate 243,633 downwards.
TGTCTACATGTTTTCTTTTCATTCCCGTGCAGCCAACTGTCATAGATTGGTACTGTAAAATTAGCTATTTACTTACTAAAATTTAATTTTGTAATTACCTGTCTTAACATAAGAAAATGTATATAAAGGGACATAACTTGTAGTAGAATTGCTATATCTTAGGTTAAGTCCCCTGGCTATAGATAGATAGATAGATAGATAGATAGATAGATAGATATATAGATAGATAGATAGATAGATAGATAGATAGATAGATAGATAGATAGATAGATAGATAGATAGATAGATAGATAGATAGATAGAGAGGATGGGATAGACGGAGGGAGAGACGGACGGACGGACGGGCAGGCAGGCAGACAGACAGATAAATAGATAGATAGATAGATAGTTAGATAGACAAACAGACAGACAGACAGACAGACAGACAGACAGACAGACAGACAGACAGACAGATAGTCGGGATCGGGAACGGGAGCTTATATGACTACTTATATGAATTAAATTAGATGCTCCCCACCAGGGACTCGGTGAAGCTGGGCCGGGACAGACAGACAGACAGACAGACAGACAAACAGACAGACAGACAGACAGACAGACAGTCGGGAACGGGAGCTTATATGACGACTTATATGAATTAAATGAGATACTCCCCACCAGGAGCTGGGCGAAGCCAGGCCGGGTCAGACAGACAGACAGACAAACAGACAGACAGACAGATAGATCTCCGCCAGGGCCTGGGTGAAGCCGGACCAGGTCAGCTAGTATATATATATATATATATATATATATATATATATATATATATATATATATATATATATATATATATATATATATAAACCTGCAGAGTTATTTTTCCTTGAGTTAGACAGGTCGCCGTGTTTATCTCCCTTGGAAACAGTGCAAACCGATAGTTGTATGAGTGTGTAGGTAGGGTCACTGTGGGGTGGTAAAGTTAAAATAAATTAGAATAAGGACAAGTTCGCTAGGGGTATTCAGTATGAATGGGGTCTAAATCCCAAACACGCCCTCTATAGGAAATAATATATTGGCTCGTTAAACCCCCAAGCATTGAACAAGGCAGAAAAGGGTGCAAGTTCAACACTAACATAGAAGAAATGTTTCCCATAGAAGGCTGGGAGATCCGGGAAGTTCTACCACAGACACCCGAGTACTAATCACTCTACCCTTAAGGTGTGTCTATGTGTAAGTGCCCCGCCCCACATTTAATCTCCCATATATATATAAACAATGACAAGTATCCATTCTCATGCACATCCACAGTATTACATAACAGATGGACAACAACCAAAGTTAGACACCACAACTGGATTACATGACAGAGGAAAACAGCCACTGTTAGACACAAACAGTACAATGACTCACTGTATCACATAACAGTATCCATAACTGGACTATAAACATCAATTTGGAACAACAGGTTAACAATGAAGTAACTTCAGGCTTGGTTAAAACCAACCATCAAACAACTGTATTGTGAAAACATTTGGGTCTTGGACAAACCCTGTTGGCTACATTATGGTGACATATACATGAAATAAATTATATTCATATTCAGGCAATGCACACAAAGTATACAACCATAACAGAAGTCCCCAAAAATCCCCAAAAAAGGTTCACAACAAATACATGTGTTACACACAAACAAAGTAAATAATCCATACAAAGAAACAGATAAAGAAAATCTATCTAATCTGTCTCTAGAAATATCCTATGGGTCTGTTGATGACTCCTTCATTATCCACTAGAAAAAAAGTCTGGCCATAGTCACACTCTCTATAATCCAGGAAACAGCTATTCAGAAAATTGGGGATTGCACACACACACACACACACACACACACACACACACACACACACACACACACACACACGGAGCTTCCACTTCCGGATCATATATCCAAAGCGAAAAACATGTAGGAGTAATCCATATGAATCCAAAGTGAATATACTGTAATCCACCAAGTCACAGCTGCTAAGCAACTGGGCTAGGGGCACTCCGGATTGGTATATCAGACAGGTATAAGTCTGAAGCGTTCTTGCATGGTGTAACAAACAGGTGTCCAGGTGATTGATTCGATTAGGATCAGGCACAGCAACTTTCAGCATCTTCGGATGAGGAAGGACATCACATAATCCATAGTATTTCCTGACAGAACTAACTTGAATTGGGCATGAATATTCCAGCCCTTTTCTGGGTTAAGATGTAGGCTCTATCTTTCTTCAGCTTAATACTTGATTGACCGGGAGGTGGTATAGTGCTTGATTGTCCATGTCTGGGATATGATGGATGAGAAGATTCAAAGGAAGCTGGGAGTCCACAAAAGCAGGTGGTAAATCCATACTGTTCAATGATGGTGAATTCCAGACTATCCATGAGCCTCTGGTATATGACAGTTGAACGTGGAATCAGGCGGTGACTTTTAGAAGAGGGTATACGCTGAAAACCATCTAGGCCAGGCATGCCTCATGTCTTTGCAGACATTGAAAAGATTAACACCGTCTGTAAGTTCCCAGAGGGAGGGAATCCACTTCAGCATATTCACAGTCCATTAATTATCCAGGCATTGACATTCAGGTTCAGGGTGTGTAGCAGTAACCAGCACTCTCTGTAGAATATTAGGGGTAGGCTGATAACCCAGTTTCCTGCCTCTAAATCCAAATAAGTTGACTATAACTTCAGTTCCAATACTCCAGCCGCATCTCTAGCGCCTATGTAGAGTGAAGAAAAAACAGGGTCGATATACATTAGTAATAAAATCCAAACTTCTGATAACAATGTATCATAATAAACCATACATTCTGATAGCAGTGTATCATAATAAAATTAAACGAAACAAAAGGGGAGAAGAAAGAAAGGTGACAATAGTTGCCTAGCACTTGTCGCCTACTGTAGAGTTTTGTCTCACTCCAAATGTGAGTAAGGTATCTACTCAATAGGTACATCTCTTCTGGACTGATACTGGAGCATCCTGGGGGATTATTCACATCCTAACCGCCCAATCGTCCTGATAGTACCGCTGTCACAACATGGACGTAATCCCTGAGACAATGGCCTCATGTAAACAATTTATAAATCTCCTTTCCATAGTTACAAACAGCATTCGGTAAGTACCACTGACAAACGGCAGAAGGTTAGCTACCAGATCAGTCATCTCCTCTTGCATCATCCTCACCATCACCATCACCACCACCACCATCATCATCATCATCATCATCATCATCATCATCATCATCATCATCATCATCATCATCATCATCATCATCATCATCATCATCATCATCATCATCATCATCATCATCATCATCATCATCATCATCATCATCATCATCATCATCATCATCATCATCATCATCATCATCATCATCATCATGTGTTTGTCCCCACTGGGGTGAAATTAAAAGATCTACTCCAGCAGTAACATCATGAATAGAATATACATATATATGATGAATAACAGAAAAACTTGTTAGTCTTTTACTAAACATGGTATGAACTCTCTAGTGGGTATTACGCAACATCTCAACCAAAACACAAGAGCATGGTGTCATTTCCCACTTGAGATTATATATATCATAAAAAAATGACAATTCCATAACATCATTTATGAAAAGACTACAAGCCAATCACACCTCTGTGTATTTACAACAATGTAAACAAAAGATTAACTCCTAATTGCATGAAAAAGTCAAGCGAGAATATCTCTCTCTCTAACATACTATTAATGTTGTACACAGATAGGAATATTTCTCCCTCATAAGGGCAGAAATACAAAATATGCACTCAGAAAAAAACACTTTATAACACAGAGACCAGTTGTGAAAAATAAGCATTTAGGAATAAAATAAGTTTCCAAAAGCGTATCAGAACGGTGACTCATAGCAAGATTATATTGTAAGCTGTATGAAAGTTCACTGGACACCATGTCGATAATACAGACTGCGTGACTCAAACCACTTTCCAATGAAAGCGATTCTCATATTTTTCACACACACAACTTCAATCATGATATTAGTTGCATCAAAGCATTTATCCTAATGCATAACATGATATGTTTTATATAATATAATGCTCACCTAAAACGCAGAGAATAAGTGGGCTATTAATTAACCCATTAACAAGGGGTCACCCACTAACTTGAAGAAACATGGCGATTGACGAGGGCGGCTTTGTCTACAAAGCCTTTGTCTCGCTTAAGCCTTAATTCAAACAAAAGTTAGTTTTGTTAATTATCCCGTCGAAATTTTAATAGCTCGCATAGCCGTCTGCTGGAAAAGACTGAGGGATGATACATACATGTCACATTCACGAAATGTGAAAGGTCAAAATCGTTTTTTTTTTTCTTTCTGTATGTCCCTTTTAAATGATAAACTTACACACAAACATTAATATCTCGACTTAAAATTGACCTACAGACTTGAATAATGTACCTTTGGATTTGTTTTTTCAAGAGCTATCCAACTATGCAGGTTATATAATTAAAAAGCAATTTAGAAAAAGTTACTAAAGTGGCTAGATAGGTCTTGGGGAAAATCTTAGCATTAAGCGTTACGAGTCGGCGAATAGTGGTGGTGTATGCAAGTGCAGTCAGGAACAATCTTACAAAAGACTGAAGTTTGAGTCACCTCGTTCCTTCAGCCCTTGGAATCTGTAATTAGACACATGAATGTCACTGATATCTTGACCTGGACTGTTTCAGCACAAATCATCCCAACCGCGGTTGATGTTCGGAAAGTTCTCAGCGTTAAGAATAACTTGTTGACTGGGTTTCAATATCAGGGTAGATAATAATATCCTCCTGGATTGCCTATTATGTAATGCTGTTTCAATTCAGTGTTGACAACTCAAGCGCAAAGGAAGTCGGTGTTCATAATATCTCCAACACAACACAAGGCCGTCGGTGGTAACAATATCTTGAACCTAATAAAGCGGGATCCTGCAACAACTATGGAATCAGTTAAATACCTACAGAAATCATTTGGTCTCGTCACTCTCTCGCCAGGGAGCCGGCGTAGACTCTATATAGTGACATAAGTTAATCCTATTCCCATATTCTGTCCTCATAATATAGTATGTAAAAGATAAGGACAATAACGATCAGCGAAACTGTTTGAAGAAAAGTATATATACACACACACACACACACACACACACACACACTAGCTGACCCGGCCCGGCTTCGCACAGTCCCTGGCGGGGAGCATCTCATTTACTTCATATTCGGCCCCCGTTCCCGTTCCCAAATAAGATGACCCACCCCGGCTTCGCCCAGCCCCTCATTTAATTAATATTCGGCCCCTGCCCCCGTTCCCGTTCCCAGAAAAGACGACCTGGCCCGGCATCGCCCAGCCCCTGGTGGGGAGCATCTCATTTAATTCATATTCGGCCCATGCTCCCGTTCCCGTTTCCCAAAAAGATGACACGGCCCGGCTTCTCCAAGCTCCTGTCGGGGAGCGTCCCATTTAATTCATATTCGGCCCCTGCTCCCGTTCCCGTTCCCAAATAAGAAGCCCGGTTCGGCTTCGCCCATCCCGGCTTCGCCCAGTCACTGGCAGGGAGCGTCTCATTTAATTCATATTCGGCCCCTGCTCCCGTTCCCGTTCCCAAAAAAATACGACCCGGCCCGACTTCGCCCAGGCCCTGGTGTGGAGCATCTCGTTTAATTCATATTAGTAGTCATATAAGCTCCAGTTCCCGCTCCCGGAAATATGGCGAACAGATTGGAAGAGAACAATCTTCATCTCAATAACTAAATAGGGCAATCTGAAACTACTGAACGTAAACTTACCAAGATATCACGAAAACGCAATAAATGCTGGGATGACTGTATAGATGTCGAAGAGAAATAAAAAGATGAGTTATAAAATTTTCATGTATTTAAAATAGATAAATTATTTTTATAAAAACTTTGATAATGCCTTAAAGATTTTATCATTATATATTATAACGCAGCAGACGAAAAAGAAGAAGGAGGAGTAGGAGGAGGGGGAGGAGGAGGGGGAGTAGGTGGGGAGGAGGAGGTGAGGAGGAAGAAGGAGGAAGGGGAGGAGGAGGAGGGGGAGTAGGAGGGGGAGGAGGAGAAGAGTGGGAGGAGGAGGAGAGGGGGAGGAGGGGATGGGGAGGTGGAGGGGAGGAGGAGGGGGAGAAGGCGGAGGAGGAAGGAGGAGGAGAGGAGTTGGAGGAGGAGGGGAGGAGGAGAAGGAGAGGAGGAGGAGGAGGGAGGATGAGGGGGAGGAGAAGGAGGAATAGGAGGAGGAGGGGGAGGAGGGGGAGGAGGAGGGTAGGAGGAGGAGGAGGGGTTAGAAGGAGGAGGAGGCGGAGGAGAGGAGGAGGAGGTGGAGGGGGAGGAGGGAGGGGAGGGGGAGGGGAGGAGGAGTGGGTGGTGGAGGAGGAGAGGAGAAGGTAAGAGGGGAGGAGGAGGAGGAGGAGGGGGAGGGAGAGGAGGAGGAGGATTATAACGCATATGCCTCTTGATAACTGTAGCGAAAAGGCCCACCTATTTGAGAAATATAAAATTTTCATGTATTTAAAATAGATAAATTATTTTTATAAAAACTTTGATAATGCCTTAAAGATTTTATCATTATATATTATAACGCAGCAGACGAAAAAGAAGTAGGAGGAGGAGGAGGGGGGGGGAGGAGGAGGGGAGGGGGAGGAGGAGGGGGAGGGGAGGGGAGGGGGAGGAGGAGGTGAGGAGGAGGAAGGAGGAGGTGAGGAGGAGGAAGGAGGAGGTGAGGAGGAGGAGGGGGTGGAGAGTGGGAGGAGGAGGAGAGGGGGACGGGGAGGAGGGGAGGGGGAGTAGGAGGGGGAGGAGGCGGAGGAGGAAGGAGGAGGAGGAGAGGAGTTGGAGGAGGAGGGGAGGAGGAGAAGGAGAGGAGGAGGAGTGAGGATGAGGGGGAGGAGAAGGAGGAATAGGAGGAGGAAGGGGAGGAGGAGGGAGGATGAGGGAGTAGGAGGAGGGAGGAGGAGGAGGAGGGGGAGGAGGTGGATGGGAGGAGGAAGAGGGAGGATGAGGGGAGGACGAGGAGGAGGAGGGAGGAGGAGGAGCGAAGAGGGGAGGAGGAGGGAGGAGGGGTTAGAAGGAGGAGGGGCGAGGAGGAGGCGGAGGAGAGGTGTAGGAGGAGGAGGGGGAGGAGGGAGGGGAGGGGGAGTGGAGGAGGAGTGGGAGGGGGAGGAGGAGAGGAGGAGGAGAAGAGGGGGGAGGAGGAGGAGGAGGAGGAGGAGGAGGGAGGAGGAGGAGCGAGGAGGGGAAGAGGAGGAGGAGGGAGGAGGAGAGGAGGAAGACGAGGGAGGAGGAGGTGAAGGAGGGGAAGGAGGTGGAGGGGAGGAGGAGGAGGGAGGATGAGGGGAGTACGAGTAGGAAGAGGGAGGAGGAGGAGGGGACGAGGAGTAGGAGGGAGGAGGAGGAGGGGCGAGGAGGAGGAGGAGGAGGGGAGGAGGAAGGAGAGGAGGAGGGCAGGAGGAGGAGGAGAGGGAGGAGGAGGGGAGGAGGGAGGTTGGAGGAGGGGGAGGAGTTGGAGGAGGAGGGGAGGGGAGGAGGAGTGAGAGGGAGGGAGAGAAAGAAGGAGGAGGAGGAGGTAGGAGGGTGAGGAGGGACGTAGGAGGGGTTAGAAGGAGGAGGAGGCGCAGGAGAGGAGGAGGAGGTGGATGGGGGAGGAGGGAAGGGAGGGGGAGGGGAGGAGGAGTGGGTGGTGGAGGAGGAGAGGAGGAGGGAAGAGGGGGAGGAGAGGAGGAGGGATAAGGAGGAGGAGGAGGAGGAGGGGGAGGGAGAGGAGGAGGAGGATTATAACGCATATGCCTCTTGATAACTAGCGAAAAGGCCCACCTATTTGAGAAATATGCAACAATTTTACATATTTGAAGTTATGTCCCCTCGGTACAATTATAATGTAAATTAAAATGTTAAATAATATTAAGTAAATATGTTTGTACACTAATAAACTATGACAGTTGGCAGCACGAGAATGAGAAGAAGACGTGTAGAAAATTTCATCTCAATTGGATGGACCGTTCGCGAACGTATAAAGGACATACATACAGACATTGTCTTTTATATATATAGATAGGCGCAAGGTCTCGGCACAGCCACATGATGATGTGAATATGAATTTAACGAAACTAAACTCCACCAGAAGAGAGTCCATATATTTCTATGTACTCGATGAGTTAGGTGTCAAGTGAATTCTTAAGATATTCTCTACTTCCCACAAGTCATATGATTCAAAATAGTCTTGGAAAACTAATCGAACAGAACAGTCCATGTCATTTTATTTTCTGCCTCATCGACCGGCTGTTCTTATCAATGTGGTTACAACACTACACACTTTTAGATTATTTTTCCGTAGGATGTAAATAAATCTCGGTCGGTCAGACCAGATACATTTATCATTCATTCATTCAGTGGCATGTCCCTTGCAGAACATCGCTCCCATAACAGCCTATGGGAAAAATTATCAATCATAAGCAAAATGCCCTGCGTTGTATACACCCATTCGGAGATCATCTGCCAATTCCTGCACCCATCTTCTCTTTGGCCTTCTTTTTCCTCTCTTTCCGGGCATATACCCCTCCCTGATTGTTCTTTCCAGACTTTCATAACGCTTCAAGTGACCAACATATTTCAATTTTCTATGGTTTATCGTCTTTAGTAACCACCCTTCTTCAATATTCAGCTCGTGTCTTATGGATGTATGTGTTCTATTCTGTATCCAAGATATTTTTAGAACGCGCCTATACCATTTATATTCAAAGGCATGTATGTATGCGCTGTTTAGCTTCCTTAGTAAATGTCCAGGTCTCACAGGCTTATGTTGCTATAAAAAAGATGCATGCTCTTAAGAATCTAACTTTTTGTTGTTATATCTGTCTCAATCCACAACTTATTCAGTTGCCTAATATTTTGAAGAGCAATAGATATTCGTCCTTTAATCCCCTTCATTGTGTTACCATTGCTGGTAATTGATGACACAAGATATGTTCCACCACCTCCAGTTTTTCCCCATTAACATATATTTCTTTCTCCATATTAGTTTTATCTGTATGCATTATCTTTGCATTTGCTATGTTAAGATATAAGTTGTGATTGTCACTATTCTTTTAGGTTGAGGTTATTAGTTATTCCATACCATATGTGATGTGGATTGTTATACTGTATCATCAGCATATCGAATCTATTGTGTTTCATGGCCACCGATATTTAGGGCATCGTTTTGCTCCTTAGTTATACCATCTGACATCTCTCATTATATTTTCGGCATAAAGGTAAACAAATAAGGGGACATAACACAATCCTGACCGGTTCCTTGCTTGATGTCAAACAAACCTGATGTCTCGCCATCTATTCTAACCGCTGCTTGTTGGTCTAGATAGAGAATTTGTATGCGCTGTACTTCATGTGACGGAAAGCCCATTTTCCTCATGATTTCCCAAAGTGTATGATGTTGTACACATTGAAATGCTTTTGAATAATTACCAAAACATTAAATTCTCTACACTTATCTACAAGAAGAATATGCTTGCAGATCTACAAATTCATCGACAAGAACTTAGACTCGTAAACAACATATATTGGAAACAACAAGCTGCCATTACGATTGAAAATGAAGTAGGTCAATATAAACATATTAAGAGAGGTGTGAGATAAGGATGTGTAATGTCTCCATATATTTTCCCTGTACATTGAAAATATTTTCAGAAATGTTGAAGATATGACAGGAATTATCATTGGGGGACTTAAAATAAATAATATTAGATATACGGATGATACAGTATTGATTGCAGACAATGAGCAGGATATGCAACATTTAGTAGATGCGGTTGTTGCACACAGTGAATAACTCGGGTTATAATTAAATTGTAAGAAGACACAAGTTATGGTCGTCACTAAGAAGAAGGAAATATCACAATGTAGTATACAAGTAAATGGGAATACACTTGAACAAGTGAATCGGTACAATTATCTCTGAACAGTCATACAATCTGATGGGAGATGCCTTGAAGAGATTATAACATCAATCGCCATGGCGAAGGCAGTCTTTTGCAAGATGGAAAACACACTGACCAATAAAAAGAATGTGATGTGCTGCATAGAACCAGTGCTTTTTGTCTGGATTTGAAGCATGGGAAACGAGCGACAATTTGAAAAGCATCTGATGGCTGTGGGAATGTGGTTTCTGAGAAACGTACAAAGAATACCAAGGACAGAAAGGAAAGCCAATGACCAAGTACTACTAGAAACAAATCAGCTATCAGTTATCAGTTATCAGTTGGGGTATCTTCATTGCACTCCGGACATGTCCATAGGTGCTCAGATCCTTCCCCCAGCATATGCATCAGCGTCCGGTGGCTAATAGTGCCAGTTCTGTGTTGGTTGACGAGGCGCTTTGTTTTCCCGATGTAACTAGAAAAATTAGACGTAGACAGTCACCACTTTATAACTACGTTATGAAAAGAAATAAATTGGAGATCTTGGTGGCAACTGACAAAATCGAGGGGAAGAGAACAAGGGTAAGGCAGAAAGGTAAATACCTTGATGGCCTAGCCACGTTGTATGGCTGAGACAAGAACACTGAGCTGATTCATGACTCTGGTGGTCGAGTGATATGGCAAAACATAGACGCCAAACGCTTATCGGCATGTCACATGGTGATCATGACACGTATTTATTATTAAACGTATACTGAGTATGTGATTTCCTCTTCCTTTTCTGTGTCTAAATCTGGCTTGAACCATTTTAATCTCTTCTTTAATTTTCTTATGAAGTCTGGCAACAGATCCATAGTTGGTGCATAATTTCAAGCTGCCCCCCCCCCCTCCTTTTTTGCGTGTTGTATTGGAATGAAGATAGTAAGTTCTCTTCCAGTCTGTTGGCCTTATACCATATTTCCATATATATTTACATAATTCGTAATAGATGTGTATGCTTTCTTCTCCTCCTGCTTTAATTAGTTCAGATGTTATCTCATCACATTCTAGTGATTTACCATTCTTCAGGTTCTTTATTGCCCATACAAATTCACCTAGTGAGGGTTCAGGTTCTGTGTCTGCTGTCATTGATTCTTTATCTCGTTCACATCCTCACAGTAATTCACATAATACATTCAGCTGCAGTATTCCTGCTTTCGTTCTATAAGTTTTCTTGATTCTGTTAGTGCATTTCAAAACTTGTCACATATAACATTTAACTGAGGTTGAACATTTTTGTCCATAGCATCATTTCATTGAACATTTCGTAATCTCAGCCATTCTTATGATATTGTTCTATTCTAGAACACATATTATATATATTGGTTTTCTTCCCTTCTTGTATTCTTACTTATTTCTCGTGTTAACGATTTATAATTCATGCTGCTGGTGTCTAATGTGTCTGGTGTAATCTATATCTTATGTTGCTTATTCTTGGTATCAAGATATTACTAACGTGTACTGCCAGTTCATTAAGTGTTATCTATTGCATACACATCAAGACCTCAAAACGATTATTCAATTCAATACTGTATGCATCTGGTAAAAAAATTAAGGCGCATATTTACTTAATTCCATTTATCTCCTGTTGTGTATTGACTAGAAAACAAAATACTTTCTATTACAGGAGAATGGCAGACAGCACCGGAGAAAAGAAGGAGCTGAATTTGATGTTGATCGGAAAGACAGGCGAGGGGAAGAGCACAACGGGAAACACTATTCTTGGTGATCGCTTGTTTACTCAGTCTTCAAAAGCTACATCAGTAACGAAGGATGTTGCTAGTAAGTTCGCGCGTGTCAACAACTTTATCGTCAAAGTAGTGGACTGTCCTGGCATAATGGACACGAATATGGACAGTGGGAAAGACAAGACAGCAGCTGCTACAAATATGTCCATTGCTCTTGGAATGTGCAATGGCGGTGTTGATGCATTTATGCTTGTCATAAGACGCGGTCGTTTCACAGACGAGCAAATCAAATCATTAGATGCTCTGGAAAAAATATTCGGAGACAAATATAAACAAAATGTAATCGTTATTGTCACTCATGGAGATCAATTCAAAGATGACATGGAAAGTGACGGCTACGGTGACATCAGTTTTAAAGAATGGTGCCGTCAAGAAAGTGGAGCTTTCAAAAAGTTATTTGACGAATTTAGTGACAGATTCCTGCTGATTAACAACAGAGAAAAGGATCCAGAGAAAAAGGAGACACAAAAACGAGAAATAATTCAGCTTGCAGACAGTTTGAGAAAACTGAACGGTAGATACACCAGCAAAAGTTTTGAAGAAGCTAAAGCGGCAAGAGATAAGTTGATTGTTCAAGCAAACCTGACAATGTTGAATGAAAGCCTACAGAAGAAAGTTGGCCTGCTGTCAGCAGATTTGCTTAAGCTACAGGAAGCACCAAAGGATGGAGAACGGGAAAGCATTCTGCGGAGCTTAGATGATCTTAAGAATGAAATAACAGAGAAAGATAAAGGAACTGGCTTACTTAACCATTTGATGGCGAATGTTGAGCAAGTGAAAAATGCCCTCCATGATGTCGACGAGCTTCACCGTCAGGCCAAGAACATGGAAAACATCCGTGAAGAAAAGTCCAGCTGGTCCTGGTATGGGAAGGTCACTACTGGTTTATCAGTTGTTGCTGGAATTGGAGCAGTCACTGCTGCTGCTGCTTTGGTAACAGTAGCCTCACCTGTTGCTGCAGGCGTAGCCGCCGCTGGTTATCTGTTCTCTGGAACTGGTTTAGCCCTTGGTGTAAGTGAAGCTCATACATCTGTTCAGGAACAACGCAATTTAACCAAGAGTGAGAAAATGTTACAGAATGAAATAAATGACATAGATACGAAGATAAAAACCAAACTGGACATTAAAAAGTAGAGAATTTGTTTTCATATATTAGAGTAGGACATCAGCTTTGCTGGGATGTAGGTATCTTACAGTATACAATTATCATTACTGTCGTTGTCATGTCTTCCTCTTCTTCTCATAGCAGTCGTCCTTCGTTAGACGGTAATCTACACTTTTCCTATCAGTGAAACCGTGAAATTCAGCATTTCATGCAGTTAAATTCTACAGCTGTACACCACGTTTTCATGATGTCATTCCATCACAGACATTTTTCTACGCACTCTAATAACCTTATATACCAATAAATAAAGCTTCAAAATCATTAAATGTCATACCACAAGCGACATTTTCTTCTCTGTAAATAATGATCACCAACAAAATCAGCGTCTGAGCAATAATGGGCTTCATATAGGCGACTTGAATATTTATTATTTGCTCGGTAAATTACCTGAGCTGTTAATACAACATTGTAAACAATTTCATGTTTTTGGAGTAACAGAAAGTCGTCGGAGGAGCGGCTGGCCGTGTGGCTAGAACGCCGGACCCGGGTTCGATCCCTCGGTAAGGTGTGGGATGTTTTTCTGTCGGGGCAAAAAGAAAATTCTAACCTGCACAGTTCGCGACAACTTCACTAGCCAGGCGGCCTTTATTCCTCAGGCTCAAAGACCCCTCTGCCATACATCGCAAGGTACTATGTTGGCAGTAAATGACAGTTTGTTTTATGATAGAAAGTCGTCTCAACCTCAAGATAACCTATTCTGAAATCACTCTGAATGGGTTTCAGGTAATTCGGAGATATGCAATAAATAAATTCTGGACAGGTATAGCTGTATACCTTTAAAATTATCTCAGATATTCCCGTAGAAGTAATCTTGAAACCGTAGTGATAAAATATGTTTAGTTAGAGGTAAAGCCAGCATTCGATTTTCCTTGTGCCGGTTATAGCTGATATGATGGCTTCACCACAGTGATGGATGCAGTGTTTGCAGCAGATATATACATTGTGGTTCTTGGTTACTTTACCAGGCATGTGACAACATCATTCTATTTTACATTTTCAACATAATTCACCACCCCACAAGAGTCACATAAGCATATATATGTTACGTGTCCTATAAACACTATTGAATGTTCTGTTCCAGGTAGTGCAGTTAGTGACTATTAACCAGTATAATGTACCAGGTCAAAAATTGCATTCAAAACACCTAATAATAAACATTCTCTACTTCTTCTTCAGCGTTCCGAGCCATTGAGGTTCTTTGCTGCAAATACAATCTGTCTCCATTCGTCTCTCTGGTGGACCTTCTCTTGCCAGTCATTGATTCCAAGTGCTTGTAGGTCTGTATGTATATTATCTCTCCACCGCCTTCTTGGTCTACCTCGGGGTCTACGGTCATTTATTTCCTGAGTGAAAGCGAGTTTTGTTTCCCTATTATCTTCCATTCTTTCTATATGCCCCAGCCATTGTAGGCCTTCTAGCCCTCATGATACCAGTGATTAGCGGGGACTTAAACAAATCATAAATGTCTTTGTTACTTCTTCTTTTCCACTCTCCACTTTGTGTATCCCTAATGGGTCCAAAGATGCGTATTAAAATTTTGTTCTCAAAGGTTTGTACCAAGGCTTCGTCTCCTTTCGTTGTACTCCAGGTTTCAGAGCCATACAGCACAACTGGTCTGATCAGTGTTTTGTATATTGTGATTTTGGTGTTACGAGATAGCGCCTTTGATTTTAGTAGATGTTGTAGTGCATAGTATATCTTATTTCCAGAGTTGATTCTAGTTTGTATTTCTTCCCTTATGATGTTGGAGCAGTTGAAGATTGTACCCAGGTATTTGTATGTTTCTGTTCTTTTAATGGTCATATTATCTATTTGTATGTGGCCAGAGTTTTTAGCCATTCCTTCTCTTGAAATTACCATATATTCTGTCTTATCTTGGTTGATAACCAGCCCCATCTGTTGGGCTTTTTCCTTTAAGTGAGTCAATATTTCTAATGTCTTTTGTTCACTTTGCCCTATAATATCTATATCATCTGCATAACCAAGCAGCTTGGATGTTCCTCCAATATCACATTCCTCCTTTACCTTCCTTACAACTTTCTCTAGAGCCAGATTGAAGAGTAGCGGCGATAGTGCATCACCCTGTTTCAAGCCAGATGTTATTTGGAAGGGGTCTGATTTCCTGCCTTTATATGTTACTATATTATAAGTATCTTCCATGCATAGTTTGGTCATGTTAATTAACTTCCTTGGTATTCCAAATTCCTGCATAACATTCCATAGACTATTCCTATGGACACTATCATAAGCCTTTTTAAAATCCACAAAAATGTTATGGAGATCTCTTTTATATTCCCAATGTTTCTCGGCTATTTGTCGTAAGATAAATATCTGATCTATTGTTGATCTGTTTTGTCTAAAACCCGCCTGGTAGTCACCTAATATGTCTTCTGAATATGGTTTTAGTCTATTTAGTAATACTGCGGATAGTATCTTATAGCTTGTGGACAGTAGTGATATTCCTCTATAATTTCCACATTGGAACTTGTCTCCTTTCTTAAAGATAGGTATCAATAATGACTCTTTCCAGTCATGGGGTAATTCTTCTGTCCTCCAGATTTTTATTATTAGTTCGTATAGCTTTAGATGTAATGCATGACCACCTGCCTTTATAAATTCAGCAGCAATTCCATCAGTCCTAGTTGCCTTATTGTTTTTAAGTCGTGTGATTACATATAGGATTTCTTCAAATGTAGGTTCTTCAATTTGTGGTTCGCATGTTAGAACCTCTTCCTGTGGGAAAATGTTACTTGGAGCTTCACAATTTAGTAATTCAATAAAATATTCTTTCCATGTGTTGCACATTTCCTCATTGGTATTTATCAGATTCCCATTTTTGTCTTTTAAACCATATGTGTTTTGTTGGTGCCCTCGTAACAAAACGCCTATATTCACTCCAGAAAAGGGCAGTGTGTTTAATAAATGGTGAAAAGCTTACCGACAATTCTAACCTATATAAACGTCTCCGGTTACTGCCACTCCACAAGCGCCTGCTTTTTAATAAGACCAAACTAATTCACAAAATCCTATTTCAAAATGCTCCAAGCTACCTTTGGCCATTGTTTAAATATAACGCTAGACATAGCGAACGACTAAATATACTTCATGTCCCTAAACCTAGGATAGACTTATATAAAACAAGCTTAGCATACTCTGCCGCTCAGTTGTGGAACAATCTTCCACAAGAAATCAAAGACACCACCAATCATGATACATACATTCGCAACCTGTTTGAACACTACCTTAGTACAGACTACATGCCCCCATAACAAACAACACAAAAAAGACAATAATGGTAACTTATCTCAAACGACAACTAGCCAAAAAACATTCCCTTATGTATGGCACGTTACACCCTCCTTAGGTATTTATAATGCCCATGTTAAACACTGCCTCAGTGAGTCATTTGTTATTGATTATTTTTCATGCGTTTTAATGTTCTTTTGTTGTCAAAAGTTGCTTCATAAGTGATGTTGAATGAAAGAATGTATGAGAGGAAATAGAGAAGAAGGGCAGAATGTCAGACGGGCCTGCGTGCCCAATTCTTAACCCTTTGAAAATAAAGACTTATTATTATTATTATTATTATTATTATAAAGACTTCAGTACTTTAAAAATTTTTCTGGATTCATTTTTCTGGTGATTAGTTTCCATATCTTTGATTATATTACTCATATATTCTCGCTTCTGCTGTCTGACTATTTTTGTAGCCTCTTTACATTCATTTCTATAATGCTCTTCCTTTTGGATGTTATTGATGTCATTTAACCATACATGTCTGGCATTCTTCTTCCTAGTGACTGCTTCTTCACATTTTTGATTGAACCATCTGTTCTTTCTATGCGTGGTTAACACACCGAGACATTCTTCTGCGGTAGATTGAATTGTATTCTTGATGTTCAACCAAGTTTGGTCAACGCTTTCCTCCAAAGGGTTTTGCAAAGTTTCAAGTTTACATTTTATTTCATCTGTAAATTTCTCTTTGACTGTAGTGTCTTGTAGTTTTTCTCTGTTATATGTTGGGTGTAATCTTTGTAATTTAGTATAGAAAGCTCTCTTAAGTTTTATTTTAAATTTTGCTCCAACGAGGAAATGGTCACTGTGGCACTCAGCTCCTCTATAACTTCTGACTTGCTGTATGTTTGATGCATTTCTGTTGTTAATTAAAATGTGATCTATTTGATTATAGGTTCTCTTGTCACATGATTTCCAAGTTTGTTTGTGTATATCCTTTCTTTGTAGTCTGGTACTGCTAATCTGCAGTCCTTTGGCTTCTGCCAGGTTGATGACTCTCCATCCATTATCATTTGAAGTTGTATGTAGGCTTTCCATACCGGCCACTTTTTTATTAGTTTGCTCTCTACCTATTTTTGCATTGAAGTCTCCCAGCACAATCAGGATGTCCTGTTTGGGGGTTTCTTCTATGACATCCTCCAGATCATTATAAAAGTCTTCTTTAATATCATCTTCTTTCTCTTCAGTAGGTGCATGTACATTAATCATCGTTATATTTTTCCTTTTACCTTTTATTCGTAATTTACTAATCCTGTCATTAAAAGCTTTAAAGTTTAAAACGTTCCCCCATAACTCTTTTTTGATGACAAATCCTGTTCCTAATTCATGTTTATTTTGGGTGTTTCCTCCATATATTATAATCATTCCATTTTGCTCTAAAGTACCCTCTCCTGGCCACCTTATTTCTTGAATTGCTGTGATATCCATTTGATATTCAACCAGCTCCCGGGTTAGTTCTTCGGCCGCTCCAGCTCGATGTAGTGTCCGTACATTCCATGTTCCAAATCTCAAAAGTCCTTTAACGTTCCAAGGTCGTTGTCCAGATAAGTCAGTCCGATATCGAGGCTCATGTATTTGTTTCGTAACAAAGAAAGGTTTTTACAAAGGTGGGGATGTTAACCCCACGCTTCAACCCCCAACCTGGAGGACCAGGGTGTTTCTCTTTGTCTGTTCTCTACCCTTTGACCTGTCCGGCTTGGGAGGCCCTGCTGGTAGCTACGCTACCGCCGGCATATCTCTTAAGGTCATTGAGAAACTCAAGCTCCCCCACCACGACAAGGTGGAAACATTGAAGAATCAAATTTAGAAATATTTAATCGTTCAGTCCACACACACACACACACACACGCGCACACACACACACAAACACACACACACACACACACACAAATATATATATATATATATATATATATATATATATATATATATATATATATATATATATATATATATATATATATATATATATTGTTGGCATCTTGCCGACTTGACAGACGATATAATTTTATACATTGTGCTTAAAAAAGGCTTAATAACTGCAACCCATGACGGTAGCGAGTGTGGCTAATAAGGCCAATTCGTGCTGCAAATGTTTGTCCACAGTGGGTGCATGTGAAAACATGGTCATTTCCACCATTATGCACCATCTTATGTCTCTCACGCTCTGTGTTTGCTTAATCTGCAATCATGTTCTCCTTTGTCTTTATTCCAATTCTGATAGTTGCCCTCCATGCAACACGTTATCGGCGACTTTCTCCCAGTGTGCATTATCAATGCCTGTATCAATCATGTCCCGCTTACACACATCTTTGTATCGTAGTAGAGGCCGACCCTGAGATCTCCTACCCGTCTGTAATTCACCAAAAAAGATGTCCTTTGGTATTCTACCATCATCCATCCTCATAACATGTCCTGTCCACCTAAGTCTACGAAGACTAAGCATGGAACACACCGTCACATAACCTGATTTTCCCATTACTTCAGTATTTGTGATCTTGCCTTGCCACTTAATACCAAGTATTCTTAGCAGACACAGCATATGAACGCTGTTTAAACGTTTCTCTTGGTGTGAGTAAGTTATCCAGGTTTCACTGCCATAAAGAACGGTACTAAGGACACAGGCTTGGTAGACGAGGATCATTGATCAGATCAAGGGGAAAATGCAAAACGAAATGAAGGCATTCTTAACCCAAAACGGGGCGGACCGCCTAGAAACTATAATCATCCTGGCAGAGAGATTTGAGAAATCTCAGAAGGAGATGGGAGCAAAGGGACGTTCGAACAACACCCCCTCTCAAAACAAAACTCCACAGCCAAAAGAGGGTGAAAACACTGTAGCCACCAAGAAAAATGGGAAATCCCAGAAAAACACTCAAAACACAGCCCAAACAGCGCCGAAGGAGGACAAACCATTCTGTACCCATTGTAAAATTAGAGGTCACACATTTCAGAATTGCAGGAAGAAGCCACCTCCACACACATCGGCCTGTTTGGCCAACCGAAAAGAGAAAAAAGTGAGCACTGGTGAACCGTCCAAACAGACACCTCATCAAGACACATCATCTCGTATTCCGGTTGTAGAATCCATCTTGCTAAATGGATTCAAGACTACCTGTTTATATGATACTGGATTATCGTATGAATGTGTTGTCTCATCATCCTTAGTTCACCCTGAACAGGTGACAGAGGAAATAGTGGAATTACAGGGACCACTGACGAGTTCAACAAATATTCTCTTCCAGTGGCAAAAGTGAACATAGCCTCGCGGTATATCACTGGGACAATCAAGGCAGCAGTCTTGGACGACCCGATATATCCCGTAATCCTCGGCTGTAGATTTATCGTTCTAGAAGAACCTGTTTAACCTGTGGCGATGGCGACCATGACCACTCGATCCCAGGCAACAAAAACTCCAGAAATAACTACGCCAATCCCTCGAACGGAGGAACTGAAGAGGGCACAAGAAGCCGACCGCACCTTGGAACCCTGCTTCAGAAAACTGCCAAAATCAAATTTACCTCTACGTAAAGGTGACCTGTTCATGAAGTCAGCACTTCTTTACAGAAAAGCAGGACGAGCTGGACAAGAGTTTAATCAACTTGTTGTACCAACTCAATACAGGACTCAGATCTTAGATATGGGTCATAGTCTACCATTCAGTGGGCACATGGGTATCAACGCTACTACACAGCGGATTACCACTCACTACTTTTGGCCAGGGATGAACTCAGACATACAACGGTTTGTAAAATCATGCCCACAGTGTCAGAAAGTATCACCAAAACACCGGACACCACCGGCAATGTTGGGTGAATCGCCAATCACTGGAATTCCATTTGAGAAAGTGGCTGTAGACATAATCGGACCTCTCTCAGCAACGAAGAGGCGAAACCGATTCATATTAACGCTTTTGGACACAACAACCATGTGGGCCGAAGCAGTTCCTATGCCCAGCTGTGACTTCAAACACGTCGCTGATGCATTATTAGGAATATTCACACGTCTAGGATTCCCACAAAGGATCTTGACGGACAACGGTTCACAGTTTCGTGGTAAGCTCATGGAAGAGATCTTCAGACTTCTTCATGCACGCCATATCTTCAGTTCACCATATCACCCTCAGTCAAATGGACTTGTGGAAAGGTGGAACGGGACATTGATTAGTATCCTGCGCAAAATTGCCCAGGAGAAGACAGAGGATTGGGACTTGTATTTACCCGCAGCTTTATTCGCTTATAGGGAGGTACCCCATCACTCAACAGGTTTTGCTCCAGCCACATTGTTGTTTGGACGACCGATCAAGGGACCACTGGAGGCGTTACTTCGAACGTGGACTGATAATACTACAGATGATACAGTCGTGACTGCATCTACATATGTTGCCGAGTTGAAAAAATCGTTTACAACACAGTTGGAAACAAGCGAATGTCAATCTACGTCAAGCCAGACGAAGAAGTGCTCGTAACTTCAATCGTAAGGCAAACGATAGAGAGTTAGAGGTAGGAGAGAAGGTGATGTTGCTGCTTCCAACCAGTCAGAATAAGCTGCAAATAGGATGGAGAGGACCCTATGTAGTGACGGAGAAGATCTCACGTACCAACTACAGAAGTTCAGTCAAAGGCAAGATGAAAGTATTTCACATAAACCTCTTGAAGAAGTTTCATGAAAGACCCTCAACCACCGAACCTGCACATCTGATGGCCATGAGTGTGGCTACTGAAGTCGAAGAAGGATCAACAATGGGAGTCGAGTGCCAACTGCAAGCCAAAGAGACCTTTAAGGATGTGGAAATTAATCCCAACTTAACAAAGGATCAGCAAAAGCAGATTAGGGAACTTATGGCAAAATATGCAGAAGTACTTACTGATATGCCAGGAAGAACTGATTTGGAGGAATTTGACATGAAGTTAAATGACACAGTGTCTGTGCGAGTCAAGACTTACCCAGTTCCTTATGCAAAGCAAAAGACTTTAGAGGAAGAAATACAACAGCTGCTCACCACAGGAATAATATCACCATCTGAATCACCTTACAGTGCTAGCGTCGTCTTATTGAGAAAGCCAAGCGGAGAACATAGATTGTGCATCGATTATCGACAGCTCAATGCTATTACTGAATTCCAAGCAGAACCTCTGTCTGATCAGAATAAACTCTTCACAGCACTCAACCAAGCTAAGTACTTTACTAGGATTGATCTCAGTAAGGGATATTATCAGATTCCTGTAAAACCGGAAGTGAGACCATGGTTAGCTTTCAGCACGCCTGGAGGACACTATGAGTTCAACGTTCTTCCATTCAGATTAAGTAATGCTCCCAGCGTCTTTACACGTATGATGAGAAAATTACTTGACCCACTACAGCATCCAGACATCAGTCACTTCATGGATGACATCCTGATCGCCACTGAAACATTTGAAGAGCATGTAGAAACCCTGCATCTTTTGTTCAGGCGCCTCAGAGAAACTGGATTGACGGCTAGACCAAAGAAGTGTCAGATAGGATTCCAAGAATTGGACTTTCTAGGTCATAATATATCTCATGGACTGATAACTCCACAAGAGGGAAATGTGGACAAACGCCAGAGAGCACCTCGTCCAAAAACAAAGAAGGATGTAAGATCATTTGTATCCTTATGTGGATTCTATCAAAAATACATCAAGGACTTCAATACTCTGTCAGCACCTTTAACGGATCTTACCAAAAAGGGGAAACCAGAGAAAGTCACTTGGTCAGCTGACTGTGAGAAAGCTTTCACAGCACTAAAGCAGGCATTAACTGCTCATCCAGTCTTACATCTACCAGACCTCGACCAACCATTCGTGCTTCGCACCGATGCCAGTAACATAGGAATTGGGGCAACGCTGTTGCAGAGAAAGGGAGAGGTACCATCAGAGCTATTCCCTGTAGCCTATGCTAGCAGGAAATTGAATGCAGCAGAGAGAAATTACAGTACTATCGAAAGAGAATGTCTTGCGCTCGTATGGAGTGTACAGAAATTTCAGGCATACCTATATGGCAAACACTTCACAGTGCAATGTGACCATCAACCACTCATGTTTCTCGCAGCATCTAGGACTCTGAATGCCCGACTTATGAGGTAGTCGCTGCTTCTTCAACCGTACTCGTTCCAGGTTGAGTATGTTCCTGGGAAAATGAATGTGGGAGCGGACTTCCTGAGTCGACACCCAGTGCCTGATGAACCAGGTCAATCAGATGCAGAAGAGAATACAGGGGAGGAAAATGGGAACAGCTTGATAACTGAAAATGTTGGAAACATAGTTCCATACCGTAGAACAATCTGGGGTGGGGTCATGTGGCATAACGCTAACCACCATTATTCATTTACCAAATACCGCAAGCCAAGAAGAGAAAATAATGAAACAAATGACTTCACAACCGCAAACTGGAACTAGGACTTAAAACTTAACATCGAAACTGGAACTGCGTAAGTGACAGATGACGTGGATTCTTAGAAAGATTTCATCAGACAAAGCTCGGAAGACCATTGGACAAAATAAACATGTGACCCGCTTTCGCGCCAACGCATGTCTTGCATATGTTAATATTTCATCAGAATATGGTAAGCCCGCACTTTTTCCTGCAACCAGCCTGATGAATAGACGTGAGATGCTAGTGTGACCAAATTTTCAAACATGGGATTGCGGAGTGTCTGGATCCGAGGTAAGCTTGTAATTCCCGAGATTAGACTAAGAACCCGATGTATCAGATGGCAAGAAATGGTATCCAGTGGTTGTAATGTCAATTGAAATGTATTATTATTAATTAAAACCTCTGAAATGTAAAAAATGCTCGACTGTAGATTCTAACGACGCAGAGCCGTTCCCGGGCAAACTGACACTCTAATATTATCTTCGATGAAACTGCAATCTCTGATATTCTTAAAGATAATTATTAACTTTAAGAAGTGCATTATACTACTCCATTCTATTCTGAACAACTGTAAGAAGTGATGATTCTAAAGCAATCTTGTGCATTTCACCAGAAACACTGATAAAAGATGCTATCACTACCTACAGCTAAAATGACAGTTCATGTACTAGAATATGTGCCTTGTTTTAAAACAGACTTATCTATGTCTATTTTCAATTTAGAAATTTGAGAGAGAAATCCAATCTTTTCTTTCTGCTTCATTTATTGAATGGATAGGGTTTGAAGGATAAATATTTATATTTATGTCAAATTTTAATTAGATAAGAGCACTTATGAACTGCATTACATCAGAAGAGTTGAGCTTCGTGGAACTCCATCACACGAAGTGAACGTAACTCATTACTCAACATAACTTAAAACACAACACCACTCAACATCACTCATCACCACACAACAAAACACTCAACATCACAACAACAACAGATAATGGGAGAGAGTTATTAGACACATGAAGAAGAAGAAGTTGGTTAATTGGGAAAACACAGAGAATTATTTATACACATTATAACCACCATTGAGTGGAAGAAATGTTATAAATGTATGTCATTTATTTACATGCATCTTGACACCTTCTCACTCTTGTCACTGTCTTACTGTACACGTTCACTGACCCCAGGTCAAATGAGAACTTACATACAACAGGAACCAGTTGATACAAGGCGTACACAGTGTGATAAACTCTGACCACCCCAAATTAACCCAACACTAGATTAGAGGAAAAAAGAAGGGGAGGGGAACTAGTTCCTACTTCAGGAATTTAGATTTCTTCCGACCTACTTCTAGAATATTGTATTGGTAGGAATGTACATATATTTATGTGAATTTTAAACAGTGATTCTTGGTGGCTACATACCAACAACCACCCAACACATCAGCAAACTAACCACCTAAATCAGACCTGAAAGAGGGAAGCCGAGAGAAAGAGATGAACCACAAGTGAGATGGAAGATGACTTGGCCATGAGCAAAGTATGGGGAGGCCTTCAGAGGAGCTATACGGGCAGACCTGAAGTGGATCCATCAGTCAATGGACCCTGGCTTACCTAATATTCCAGTCACCATGTTACCTTTCTAATTGGTAGACACCACACCCAATTTCAGGAAACTGATATTTAATTGTTGAATCATTTTCACACTTAACATGTACAACATCAAAATGTTTACTATGTTTTCACACTTGTTGACCTCTCATGTATTGATGCTTGTTTATTAATGGCCTGTGACAATGGTCCAATGTGCAACTTTTCTAATATATCTTGTGTAAATCACAATAGAGATGTGTGTACTGGCCAGAAGGCTCAGGCCCAGTCAATAAATGATTAACATGAATTTACCTTCTGTTAATTTATCAGTTCAAACCTATCTGTGAGTCTCCTGCTTCTTTGTACATCATGTTGTCAGAATCTAATGTGATTGATTATGTGTTTGATTGTTTAAAAATAAATCCACTCATAATGACTTGCTAAAATGGGGGAGAGAAGACTCTAGATCTATCAACTGCTCAATATCCATGTTTTCTTCATCTAAATCAGGCTGAGAAAATTCTCCAGACCGTCCTCAGATTTGATAAACAAAAAAGGGGGCTCCAGAGCTACAGAATCCTTGGAGAAGGAGCAGAATCCCAGTTAGTAATCATTATTCTCACCAGGGCCATAATCTATATCTCCTAGACTACTTAATAGAACGAGGCCTGCAGATAACTCAAGGTTCATATTCTGGGGTTATTGAAGATAGAAGAGGATGGGGCTCTACTTCTTTTGTTAGAAATGGGGCATGCACTACAGTGATCTCCCACTCCCTACAAAAATATATGACAAACGGGTATTGCTTTGCATTCATAGAAGCAGAGGACAGAAGTAGAGATAAGAAGACACACGAGATTGTTATCATTATTTTTTTTTTGGTGTTTTCTCGTTTGAAACTTAATAGTAGTCCATATGAGTGCTACCACTTCTACTGCAATGGAGTGATGCTTGCGTGTGGATTAGCTTTCCATATTACCAGTCTCTCTCGCCATCAGGCCAACTCACTCCGACTTAAGAGGTACTTGTAATTTACGTCCCCAAGTCAAGGACAAGAAATCAACATTTTAGTCCGTTATCTCGGCATCAGCACACCGGAAGTTTAAGAGCCAGTGCTTTTATCCATTCTGCCATGCTGACCTCGACAAGAGATAATATAAACATCGAAAGCTATAGTGACCCACGGGGATTCGAACCTGTGATCTCCGAATGATGACAGCTCCTGGCCGTAGAAAATAGTGTCTAGTTAATCGTGTGTAGATGTATTGTAGATGTAATGTCTATTTAGTCGTGTGTAGATGTATTGTAGATATAACGTCTAGTTAGTCGTGTGTACATGTATTGTAGATGTACCTTCTAGTTAGTCGTGTGTAGATGTATTGTAGATGTAACGTCTAGTTAGTCATGTGTAGATGTATTGTAGATGTAATTTCAAGTTAGTCATGTGTAGATGTATTGTAGATGTAACACCACAGCGTGTGTTTTTTATATGCCCACGATTTCCTCAACATTCTCAAAAACCACATCTCTGCTGCAAAGAAATAATGAGTGTTGAACTATTTAGAACCTGTACTTTTGTATGTTTGTGAAACGTGGATAATGAGCGAACAATCTGGAGAAAAAATAAAATACCTAATGGCAGTGGAGATGTAGTTTCTGAGGACAATGCAAAGAACACATTGGACAGACAGAAAAACCAATGAGCAAGTCCTACAAAAGGCATATGAAAACCGTAAACTGATTAGAGAAATTAGACGTAGGCAGTCAACATTTATGGGCACGTTATGAGAAGAAATAAAGTAGGGACATTATTTGACAACTGACAAGATTGTGGGGAAAAGAACAAGGCAAAATAGAGAAGAAAATATCCAGTTGGCTTGACAACATGGCATGGTCAAGACAAAAACACGGGGATGATCCACGACTCTAGTGATCGTGTGAGATAACCAAACATGAAAGCCCACGCTTATCGGCATGGTCCATGATGATGATGACAGCCTTCAATATCTTCACCATTCCATTACTAATTGTCCAGCGTTGGCATCTACACAGAAGAACAGGTCACACATAACATTTTAGTAAGAGATGTTTACAACATGTTGTACTTCTCTTTATGTCTACATTCGCAGCAACCGCGCAGCCCAGAAAATAGGTCACGTCCTGCATTATTGATTTATGCGACAACACCACTGGCGCCCTGCATGATTGTTGCATCGTTGCTATTTAAGGGTTTTCTTTCTCGGAAATACTCAGTACGCCTCCAGAAGCGGGAGAAAGGCGTTTTAGGTTTCCCCGAGAAATTAGTGCTTCTTTAGCTATCAATATTTAATTGGAAAACTACATTCCCATTTATCTGTAGTTGTACTTTCTGGGACGGTCTCTCTGGCCGAGGGGTTACACCACTGTCTCCGTAATCACGTTTATCACGCAGAGTCTCGTAGCGGGTGAGAACTGGGAGCAGTTCGTCCCCCGCTGGTGACTTGCGGGATAACTGAGCCGGCCGCTCAGAAAGCAATGGCAAACTACTGATCGTAATCTTGCTAGGAGATCAACAGACAGCTGAAAGATGCTGCTGTTGACAGCGATGTCCTGTAAAAGGATAAGCAAAACATTTATTTTGTACTTTCTGGACAACCTTTATCTTTAATTGTAGTTGCTGTGCACGTGTATCTGTAGTTGTACTTTCTGGACATCTTTATCTGTAGTGGTATTTTCGTAACAACTTTATCTGTAGTTGTACTTTGTTGACAATTGCACCTGTTAGTGTACCGTTTAAAAACTACATTTCCAAATATTTCTATTTGTACTTGCTTGAAAATTACATTTCTCCATATGTATAGTCGTACTTGTTTGGAAACTATATTTCCTCACACTTTTAGTTGTACTATCTTGAAACTATAAGACAGTGAAGTAGATAAGCTCAGCATATGATCTCATCTGCACTGTAATACTTTCACATCAGTACGGCACATGATCTCGTTTCCACTGTAATACTTTCACATCAGTACGGCATATAGTTTCATCTGCACTGTAATACTTTCACATCAGCAAAGCGGCATATGATCTCACTTGTACTGTAATACTTTCAGATCAACACGGCATATGATCTCACCTACACTTTAATGCTTTCAAATTAGTACGGCATATGATCTCATTACCACTGTACTACTTTCACATCTGTCGTCACCTTCTGATGTAGTCACAGGAGATCTCCTTGACTGTATGTTGTGTTTGTGAATGTGTTTGTTTGCTGATGAAGGCTAGTCGCCACAACGTCCTGTATGTGTCTTAATTCTGTTATGTAAAGCTGCACTACTTTGTGTCATTTTATATTGTTTACACTTTCACAGCTTTACCGCTGTTCCACCAAATTTTAATCATACTTTCACATCAGTACGTCATACGATCTCATTACCACAGTAATACCTTCACGTCTGTACAGCATTTGATCTGATTAACACTGTAATACTTTCACATCAGAACGGCATATGACCTCATTACCGCTGTAATACCTTCACATCTGTAAGGCATATGATCTCATTACCGCTGTAACATTTTCACATCAACACGACATATGATCTCATTACCACTGTAATACTTTCCCATCAGCACGGCACATGATCTCATCTGCACTGTAATACTTTCACATCATCACGGCATATGATTTTATTACCACTGTACTAATTTCACATCAGCACGTCATATGATCTCATTACCGCTAAAATACTTTCTCATATGTATGGCATATGATCTCACCTTCACTGTAAGACTTTACATTAGTTTACTGTAACATTTTACATTTTTAACTGTAATACATTATTTTTTTTTAAATTACAGTATTACTGTATAATTTTACTGTAATATTTTACATTCTGCAGATTCTCAGGACTCCCTACGTTCGCACCGCACAAATAACAACTCGTGACATTTGCGAAAGGTATGCAATTTATTTAGAGCCGATATTTGAATGGCTCTACGAGCGTTATACTTCATCATCATTATACAACATGAATGTAATGAAGTGATGAGAAATGATGCTAGTATTCACAATCTAAATGAATAGCCCTATGTTTGCCTATTGCCTAGAAACTATAGCATTTGTCAAGGATACGTCTGCTCTCTACCGTCTCCAGTCGGGGTCTGTCCACACGCTACACATTGCGTGGACAAGCACGGACACTCTCCTCCGTGCAGTAGCTATTATTGCGTGCATGGTCTCGCAAGCACGCTAGCTTGTGAGTTAGAGTAACCGGGCACTTCACGGTTACTCGCAAGGACAAGCTTCCCAATGGCTTGGGGAAAGAACTCGCTCGGTTGTTCGCATTGGCCCCTGGTCTGACACAAATGTGTCTCTTGTAAGGCTATTAATAGTGCTTGGTGTCTCTCCTGTCTGGTGTCTCCCTACTAGACTAGTGTTAACTCCTACTTCCTTTGTAAGGCCTTTATTGGAGATCTTGACAGGGTCCCCTCCTCTCTGTGAAGTGTTACTTCCCTTTAACTCATGTTTGTAACACTCCTGGTCACAAAGAAAAATTGGTTGCTCCAATTTTGTCAGATATCCAATAAGTTATAACTTTCTAGTTTGGGGATAGAACAACTGTCTTCTTCCTTCATTCACAGTGCTCTATCTTTTCACTAGGCTCATTAAGTAGCCCATGTATCAGTATAGTTGGCTCTATAGATATCTTTGGGAATGGTAGTGAACCGGAACCGTTGTCTTATGACTTATGTCCTGGTTTCCGTCGTTTGACCCTATGTCTTTTGACTTTCACCTATTGACTTCTGTCTCGACCTGTCCTCGAATTGCCCAAAATGACAACCCACATACAAGTTGACTCTGTTATGAGTACAACACATGAGCACAAAGTTATGCGAGTACATTCAAAATGCAAGTGATAAGGGAAAAATCAGAAGCTACGTATGCAGGGATAAAGAAGGCATATGGTCCAATGATCAAAAGAAGTGCACAACTGAAAATATTGACTTGAGAAATCATCACTGATAAGAAACAGCAGATGGATAGATGGATAGAGCACTATTTGGAGCTTTATTCAAATGAGACCAAACTAGCAGATGATGCCCTCAAGGCCATAGATGCCTGCCAACTCTTGACCACCTGGACAAACTTCCCACAATAAGAGAATTTAAGTGTGCTATTAATGAACTTGCATCTGGCAAGGCTCCAGGTAAGGATGGGATTCCAACAGAGGTTATCAGGTGTGGGAGAGACAAACGCACTCTACAGTACAAGAACAAGGGCGCTCGGAGTTACTATAACAACTATAGGGGTATCTAACTTCTGTGTATTGTTGGGAAAATATTTGCCAGAATTTTTCCTGTGCAGACTTTAAGTCCTGGGAGATCAATTCTACCCCGAATCACAGTGTAGAATTCGACGGAACTGTTCTACCATTGATGTGATATTCTCATTACGACAAATGCAAGAAAAATGCCATGAACAGAAACAACCATTGTTTATTGCCGTCATCGACCGCAGAAAGGCATTTGATATGGTCAGTCGAGAGAGTATGTTCAAGGCTCTAAAGAAAATCGGCTGCCCACCAACTCTTCTGTCCATTGTGGAATCGTTCCACATAGGCATGAAGGGTATAATCAAAGTTGAAGGTGCAACTTCAGAACAGTTTTAAATATCAAAAGTGGAGGCAAGGCTGTGTACTGAGTGACTTCCGGTCTAGATGGCGGGAAGGGTGGGGGTTGTGTTGTTTGAAACTGCACCTTTTTTCACGTAAGAGATGTATGATTTCTGCGCTAAGATGTACACCTGAAGTTTCCTCTCAAGATTTTCGCCGGTGTAACGGAGTTTCATGCATCTGAGCGAATTAACCCTTGAGTAATTTTCGCAGCTTGTTGGGCTACTGTGTTGTTTTCTGGTTTCCTTCATCATTACGGACCAGCTCTTTGCCCCGTACAAAGGGTAAACAAACCACCGATTCGACGACGTAAACGGCAGGGCAGACAGGATGAAGCCATACGCTTCAGACACAAATGCACCGTCTAGGGCTCAAGTACACGCGTATTGTATATTGCAATTGTTCAGGGCTAGACAACGAGGCCCCATTTTGGAAAGCCTTGCATATAGGAACGATATAGTAGCGCTTCAGGAGACGAGACTGGGTGTTAATTCACGCCATATAGCCTGCTTGTCAGCAACCGATGTTTCAGGCATCATAGGATTACTTCTCTCGCACCACACAAGGAACTTGCAAGTCGTGTGAGAGGAAATGGATGATACATTTTATTGCCGTTGGCTCTTTACATTTACAAAACAGTCGCTATCAAATCACACACAAAGCCACAGAATTGCCTATCACTAGTTTCCTAACCCTATTGCTAATCTCTATCTACTTGGCTACAGAAAAACTCCTATCGACACTAAACGGTGCGCTCGCTAAGAAGTCAGTCCCCAGTCTGACTTTCCTACTCGCGTAGCTACACAGCACGCGGAAGGACCTTGTGCGTCCTTCGGCTTTTTGCGTGCTGTCACACTCAGCACGCTTATAGCAGCCGTCTCCTATTGAGTGGCAATCCACTTCTCCGTGGCTATCACGTAGGCGTGATTCTGTCTTGACCAGAGTACTAGTCTGTGTGTGGTATTAAATAAATAAATATATTCATTCACTAACTTAAATAAACAAATAATAGTTAATATAAAGCACAGATTCAGGCGGGCAGCAGCTTGGCGACTTGTAAACAATCAGATGCTGAATGCAAATGGCGTAAAACAACTGCTTGTCAATCGCAATACGTCAGAGGCGGAGCGCTATTTTTAGCTTGCAAAAATCGATAATGTTGCTGGCCTGTGTATCGCTCCGCCATCAATCATATTTGATAATTATTCATAAACAAATAAGTAATTACATAAATAAATGAAAGAAAATCATAATATCAATACTTACAACTCCGAAGAACACATGATTTAAGTACATAATATTTCAATAAACACAAATAAGCATTATTTTGTCACGATAGGCACAGCTTAGCTCGTAACTTGTTCTAGTCTGCACACGTAATCAGTCACTGACACAAATTAAACCCTGTAATTCACTACTAGTAACCTTAGTCAAGAGCCGTGGGTCGGTGTATTAGCTTGAACATTTGTCCAAGCCACACTTCTGACACCACATTAATCCTAGCCTGTCAGCAACCGATGTTTCAGGCATCATAGGATTACTTCTCTCGCACCACACAAGGAACTTGCAAGTCGTGTGAGAGGAAATTGATGATACATTTTATTGCCGTTGGCTCTTTACATTTACAAAACAGTCGCTATCAAATCACACACAAAGCCACAGAATTGCCTATCACTAGTTTCCTAACCCTATTGCTAATCTCTATCTACTTGGCTACAGAAAAACTCCTATCGACACTAAACGGTGCGCTCGCTAAGAAGTCAGTCCCCAGTCTGACTTTCCTACTCGCGTGGCTACACAGCACGCGGAAGGACCTTGTGCGTCCTTCGGCTTTTTGCGTGCTGTCACACTCAGCACGCTTATAGCAGCCGTCTCCTATTGAGTGGCAATCCACTTCTCCGTGGCTATCACGTAGGCGTGATTCTGAGAGTACTAACCAGAGTACTAACTATCTGGTCGACGCCTCCGTGTCTCATGAGAGAACTAGTTAATAGTCCCCCTTCCTATCACCAACCCTGCCCTCATATCGGGGCACTGTGTTACCTCTAATCTACTTGAGGTTGACCACTCTTCCCGGTGGTCTTCTATCTTGAGGCAGACCTCAGACCTCTATACTTCAGTCTTTGACACTGCTCAAAATAGTCGAGACAATGTAGACAGACAGACAGACAGACAGACAGACAGACAGACAGACAGACAGACAGACAGAGAGGTAGATAGATAGATAGATAGATAGATAGATAGATAGATAGATAGATAGA
This sequence comes from Cepaea nemoralis, assembly GCA_014155875.1. Classification (NCBI taxonomy): domain Eukaryota; kingdom Metazoa; phylum Mollusca; class Gastropoda; order Stylommatophora; family Helicidae; genus Cepaea; species Cepaea nemoralis. The sequence goes on along the minus strand of JACEFZ010014147.1, from coordinate 211,552 downwards.
TAGATAGATAGATAGATAGATAGATAGATAGATAGATAGATAGATAGATAGACACACTAATAGATAGAACGAGTGAACGAACGAACGAACGAAGAATGATAGTGGAAAAGTGATACTAGTAGGTGACTTATGGAGGCATATAGTCGGTATGAAGTAAGTATTGAAAGAGTTTTCTTTTGAATGTGTAGGGACTCATTGGTGTTTTCAGTTCTGGTGGAAGGCTATTCCACAAGTGAGCACCAGAATATGCGAAACAAGTTTTGTATAAGTCCAATCTAGGCTTAGGAAGCTGTAATAAATTTAAGCGCTTACTGTTCATTGCATTAGATTGAATTAACGGTAGAAGATACTCTGGGATATTTTCAGATGTAATTTTATTCACTAATTTGGCTTTGTTAAAAAGGAAGCGCTTTTGAAGTGGTAGAAGTCTTAGATGACTATATAAGTTATTACTTTCAACGTGCTTTATGCTAGAAACTAGACGTATAGCGCGGTTTTGAAGCGAACGCAATCGTTTCATATTAGATTTAGGGCAACCATCCAAGACTGTGGAACAATAATCGAGAGGTGATTGATATAGGATGCATAGAATATTTTTCGTGTGCTTTCATCCAAAAAGTGCTGAATTTTAGCAAGTTGGTAAACTTTTTGTGCTCTTTTTCTCTTGGTAAGGACGTGAACATGAGGGCTCCAGTTTAAATGTCTGTCAATTAAAAGACCTAATGTTTTATGTTCATTTACATTAATTATAGGTAACGTGTCCACGTGGAGCTCGAGCGGTGTCCCAGTTATGGCTAGGGTCTGTAGTTTTTGTCTGGTCGTTATTAGCATGGATTTGGTTTTATCGATGTTAATTAACATGCGGTTTTCATTGCTCCATCCACTAAGGTTGTCAAGTTCGTTTTGCAAAGAGCTCTCTAAGTCACAAAGGCTCTCTTGACTTGTGTAAATAGTGCAGTCTTCCGCAAATAGGTCACACGAAGTATTGAGGTATGAAGGAAGATCGTTAATATACACTGCAAAAAGCAGCGGACCTAGTATTGAGCCCTGAGGCACACCAAAATTAAGTTGTGTGGGTCTTGATAGACAGTTTTTGAAGGACACTACTTGTTGTCTGTCAGATAAAAATGACGTAATTAGGTTCACCATATTGGTGCTAGTCTTCATGTGTTTTAATTTTCTAATTAAAATATCATGATCTACCATATCAAAGGCTTTTTTTAAAGTCTACAAATACTGCTCCACAAATGTTGCCATTGTTGGTACAAAGATGCCAGTTATCGGTCATTTTTGTAAGGGCACTATGGCAAGAATATTTAGGTCGAAACCCAGATTGACTGTCAATTATTAGATCGTTGTTAATTAAAAGATGTAGTGTTATTTTATGCATGTGTTTTTCTAATGGCTTTGATAGCGACGATAGTAAGGAAATAGGTCTATAATTACCCAAGACGTTAATATCAGTTGAGCCATTTTTAAGTAGAGGATACACTTTAGCAACTTTAAAGGCAGATGGAAAGTAGTTCTTGGACAGGCACTGGCTATATATGAACGTTAAGGACTCACTAATAATTGGTGCAGCACACCGAAAAATTCTATTACTGATAGATACCATCTAGGCCTTCTGAATTTGTTGCTTTGAGATTCGAGAGATATTTATATACATCTGCAACAGACATCAAGGGAATCTCAGGGGGAACATTTCTAGAGCACTTCCCTTCACAGAATGATGACAGTGAACGTAAATTACATACTGAGTCTGGTATTGAGGACTTTAGATTCTCTATTTCTGATTAAAAGAAGAAACTGAAATCCTCGCATGTTATAGAGTTTGGTATTGCTGACTCTGAAGCGTGTTTCTTGTTGGTTAGCAAGTTAATAGCCTTCAATATATGTGTGTTATTTAATTTATCTACAATCAAATTTTTGACATGATCTTTCTTTATCCTACGAATTTCATATTTAACTTTATTTCTTAGTCTGCGGTAATTGATAACATCTTTATTTATGTGTACTGTATCTCGTTCTCTCATGATTTCGAGAACTTCGCTAGTGACCCACGGGGACTTATGTTGATTCTTGACTCGAACTTCTTTGACTGGCACATGTTTATCAAATACATTGTAGACTGTCTTTGTCTAGTAAGCTAGTGCATCATCCGGATCAGGAAGTTGGTAAACATGTTCAAGGGCTGCATTTTTTAAGTCGCCTAAAAATACACTTTGGTTGAGAGCTTTAAAGTTTCTAAATTTGATGCTTAAATGTTTACTTTTAGGAGTTTTGAACCCAATTTTCGACCATGTACAACATATTGGGTAATGGTCACCAACTAGATAGATAGATAGATAGATAGAAAGATAGATAGATAGATAGATAGATAGATAGATAGATAGATAGATAGATAGATGGTTAGTAGATAGACAGACAGACAGACAGACAGACAGACAGACAGACAGACAGACAGACAGACAGACAGACAGACAGACAGACAGACAGACAGACAGACAGACAGATAGATAGATAGATAGATAGATAGATAGATAGATAGATAGATAGATAAATAGATAGATAGATAGATAGATAGATAGATAGATAGATAGATAGATAGATAGATAGATAGATAGATAGATAGATAGATAGATAGATAGATAGATAGATAGATAGATAGATAGATAGATAGATAGATAGATAGGGGTTGTTTATCCTTTACCTTGTAGAGAAAAGCCTGTTTGATTTATGATTTACCATTATCCTGCAATGTTGGCGTGCTGTACACTAGTGTATAGTATTTGTGTAGTTTTCTTTTTTGTATAGATGCCATACGGCTGTTAGATTTTCTATCTGATGGCTGCAGAAATGTGGTTTCTGAGGAAAATGCAAAGAATACCATGGACAGACAGAAAAAAAAACCATTGACCAAGTACTACAGGAGACAAATGAAAATAATAAATTGATTAGAGAAATTAGACGTAGACAGTAAAAAAAAATTTGGACATGTTATGAGAATAAATGGATTGGAGAACTTAGTGACAACTTGCAAGATCGATGGGAACAGACCAAGGGGAAGATCGAGAAGTAAATACCTGGATGGCTTGGCCACATGGCATGGATCGAGACAGGAACACTGATGCTGATTCACGACTCTGGTGATCGAGTGAAATGGCGAGTCATGACCGCCCACGCTTTCCGGCATGGCACATGATTAATTGATGTGAATACACTCTATAAACAACTGCTGGTTTAAGATACAATAACAGATGAAAGCAAATAGTAACTAATAGCTTGATAGACTACCTACAAACGACTGCTAGTTTTTAGGTACATTAAATGATGAATTAAAATATTAGTTATGCTTGAATTGGGATGTATTTGTGGCACCAGCAACGAGGGAACGAACGAACGAACCAACCAACCAACCAACCAACTTTATTTTCAACGGGTAACAAATGGGGCACGGAGGCCCGTCTTACATTCGGCCCTTCCAATCATTCATCTTTCTTTCATCAATAGAACATAATACATTCACATAGGAAAAAAAACATTGTCAAAAGGATGTTGTAAGCAAAAACAATGCATATGACCATGTTATGAGACACATCCCCCACCCAACCAGCCATCCCCCATCCACCCACACGTTCCCCATACACTCACACATCCCCCACCCGACTACACAAACACCCCAGACACATACATGCTCCCACCCATCCATCACCAACATCCCACACCCAAACACACCCCCACCCACACATACATCTCCCACTCGCCACAAATTCCACACAAACATCCCCACCCACCCACACACCCCCAGGCACACATACATGCACCAACCCACCCATCCCCCACCTACACACATCTCCCCACCTAAACACACATCCTCCACCCACCAACCCTCACCCACCCACACACACATCCCCTAACCACATATTCCCTAACCACACATTCCCTTAACCACACACTATCTCCGCCAACCAACACATCCCGCACCTACACACACATACAAAACCTCTCACCCACCCACATTTCCCCACTTGCACAATCCCCATGCGCACAATCTCCCACAACCCACCCACACATCCCGAATTCCATCACACACACACACACACACACACACACACACACATCCCCACCCTCCCCCAACCTATACACACTCACCCACCCACGCGTCCTCCACCAACTCTCCAGTCACCCATCCCCCAGTCACATATCCATTAACCACACACCCTTTAACCACACATCCCCCACCAATACAAACATCTCCCCACCCATACACACATCTTCCCACACACCTCCCACCACACTCACCCCACCACCTACATATACCCCACATACATCGCCCATCCACACACATCTTTCCACCCACACACACACATCCCCCACCCATACACTCATTCCCCACATACATCCATCCACTCACGTACTCATCCCTCAATAAATCACACCCACACATCCCCCATCCACCCATCAACACATAGATCTCCCATTTACCCACCCACACTTACACACCCCAACCATCCAGCCAAACACACATCCCCCACCCTCACATACATCCTTAGGGACGTATGACAAGATGGATCCGAAGTGATTAACACCGACATAGTTACTTGAAGAACCGACATCTACACCTGACCCCATAAACAGGGGCAGGCGAAGCATCTATTGGTTTGTCCGGAGTGCTATAAATGTGGATTCTTAGATACCAAGGCCAAGGTTAAGTCGACACAACACGGTTTTGAATTATGAAACCGAAAATCTCAACTGAGAGGTAATAGAGGTAGAGGTAACTCGTTCCCATAGGGGAGTCTCTGGTGTTTTCTCGGAAACCAGCAGGACAACCTTCACATGACCTCAAGATTAAAGAAAAAGATGCCATAAATAATTTCAAAAGTGTGATCACACTCATCGATGCGGAACGTAAACAGGTATTGGGGAATATGCTTCTGAACACATAAGGCAATACTTGGTTCTGTCCCAAGTATTACTTTATGTGTGCAAATTATTGCCGGCGTGATGAAAAGACGCATATTGTGTTATACTATCTTTAATGATTAGCCGAAACATACTAAAGAAATACGGCTGCACATTTTAATATGCAGCACCTTAAATATTGCTCCTTTGAGAGTAATAGACGAATCTTTTGCTTCCCCATTGCGGTTAATATCCACATTGGGAGCTGCACGGTGTGAACAAGGAAACTTTACTTACTGACATACTGTCCCAATGCGAAGACTAAAGGCAAAGGAGTCCTTTAGTTACTTAGAGATTTTCTTGTGAACCACAATACGAGGAACAGGATCCGTTACGATTCGGCCTGATGTCCTTCTTAGGTCCCCCAACGAGTGCACACGATACCTTTATTTACTCAGACATTGGCCTCTTTGGGGCAGCAAGGATGTGGGAAAGAGTCCCTACGTTAATTAGTTTACTACTTCTGAACCTCAACATGAAGAACACATTCGTTACTTACATACGTTTGCGTAGTAGTAGTTCTAGTAGTAGTAGTAGTAGTAGTAGTAGTAGTAGTAGTAGTAGTAGTAGTAGTAGTAGTAGTAGTAGTAGTAGTAGTAGTAGTAGTAGTAGTAGTAGTAGTAGTAGTAGTTGTTGTTGTTGTTGTTGTTGTTGTCAATGTCATCAACGTGATAGTTCAGAACATGTAATGACCTCATGTACACACAATGCCATCAACGTGATAGTTCAGAACATGTAATGACCTCATGTACAAACAATGTCATGTGTCATCTATCCCCCAGTGTAATGACCTCATGTACACACAATGTCATGTGTCCTCTATCCCCCAGGGTAATGACCTCATATACACACAATGTCATGTGTCCTCTATCCCCCAGTGTAATGACCTCATGTACACACTATGTCATGTGTCCTCTTTCTCTTAGTGATGCCTAGACCTTCAACCAACTGAAGCCAAGACCCCCCCCCCCCCCCCATATCTTTAGCCGCCCACTCAGCTCTGTCCGTTTTCTTGCCATGTTATTCATCTCAGTTTCTACTTTTCCTCTCAGAGGGTTTTGAGACATTCCTCTATTCCCTTTGCCCTGCAGGTTCCAGACTCAGTTATACTTGTGTTGGGTTTTCTCATCGTATGCCCTTTCCATTACCAGGGTCATTTCTTCACTGCTTGGTTGATTGTTATTAGTTTTGTTCTCTTCGTGAGCTCCACATTGGTGATTATGTCATACCAATTTATTCTATACTGTTCAAAACAGAAACGCAACATTTTTGGTGTTACTTTTATAAAAGATATTTGCTGATTAGACATCAGTCAACCTATCGTCTGTGTCCATCTGGTCATTAACTTCTCGTGGTTACCTCAATTGTACTCACCTCATGATTCGTGAGGTCGTGAAAGAGGTCAAGGTCAAAACAACATTGTTGACAATAACTCGTGACTGGTTCATGACAATCCCGTGAAGCTTACTGAACACAACACTCTCTGATCATATTATTGAATGCGTATAAAAGATTGCCCTCCTCGAATAAATTCAGTTGGAAATTCAATGCGTAATTATGGCTCATCTCACTTCAGAACAACGGCTCATCATCACTGGACGTTTACAGGCTGGACAGTCACAAAGTGTAGTTAGTAACCAGATAATTTAATGTAATTAGAAGCACCATTAGTCGCTCTTGGAGGCGATTTCAAGAAACTGGCTCAGTGGCAGACCGGCCGCTCAGTGGAAGACCCAGAATCACAACTGCTGCCGAAGACCGCTTCATACGGCTGCGTAACCTTAGGAATCGATTTGCATCTGCGTCCTCCACAGTCCAGTCAATGCCAGGAGCTCGTCGAATTTCAGATCAAACGGTCAGGAACCGGCTGCACGACGCTGGTCTTTGGGCTAGAAGACCCTACAGAGGTCCTGTTTTTACGGACCGGCATCGCCAGAACCGACTGCAGTGGGCGAATCAGCATCGTCAATGGACCATTGGGAATGACTGGAGACGGGTTTAGTTTAGTGATGCAATAATGTTGCGTTTCTGTTTTTGAACAGTATATTTTGCGCAGACATCTTATAGTTTATTTGTGATCGTTTTCGCTATCCTCAGTGTTTCTGATCCAGTCAAGATTACCCGCTCAGTAGTTTGCCTTTCCTTTCTGAGCGACCGGCTCAGATTCCCCTTAAGTTACCGACGCGGTGAGAACCGCTACCGTTTCTCGGGCACATCGCGTTACTGGCGAGAGTATACGGGATTACGGAGAAAGACGTAATCACCTAGGCCAGGGAGACCGGCATTATTATATTATTATATATTATTCTGGATTGCCGTTTTTTGTGGGGGGGGGGGGGGGGGAATTCTCTATGTTCACCTTCATGTATTCGGATGTAAGGTATGTACACTGTGTCCGTGTTTTGTATGTCTCATCTTTTCGCAGGAGTTACACATACCTAACTGTTTGTATGTTTTATAGCTAACATTAGATCTCTGTGAGTGTGTCTAAGTTAGGACAAGTAATAATAACATCTGTCTGTCTGCTTCTTTGTCTATCTGGTCCATTGACGATGCTGATTCGCCCACTGCAGTCGGTTCTGGCGATGCCGGTCCGTAAGCACAGGACCTGAATGCATTATGCACTGATGAACGAATGATGAGTGAATGGAAGGGCCGAATGTAAGACGGGCCTGCGTGCCCAATTTGTTACCCTTCGAAAATAAAGTTCGTAGCTAGTAACAATTCTTATTCTGTGGCGTATTTCCCAGGAAAATGTATGACAAAAGTGTGTCAAGGTAATAGCATTCACGTCCGGGTGTTTCCACTATTTAAGAGGCAACAAAGTGGAATACACAGCTTAGAGGTGAAATAATCAAGATATCTTACAGTCAGATAATTCCATATTCTCAAGACACATTACATCGTAAGGGAAGTTGCATCCAGCAGAAGTTTATCTTTTCTTGAATTGTAAGTGAATCGTTACTTCATGGTTAAGTATTGATTGTGATTTGTGTCGATGCCGGGCGGTGTTGTGCTGGGGTAGGTGATTATACTGACCAAGTCCTGTCTTCACATTGACTTCGAGACATCCTGGTCAGACACTAGTCTGTGGGGACATCCTAGGCAGACACCAGTCTGTGGGGACATCCTAAGCAGATACCAGTCTGTGGGACATCCTTGGCAGACACTAGCCTGTAGGAATCTTAAACAAGACAACGACCTGTTAGGTACATCTTAAACAGACTAGGACCAGCCTTGTAGGACAAATCTTAAACAGACACCAGCCGTGTAGGACATCTTAAACAGACACTAGCCTGTAGACCCCTCTAACAGACACCGCGCTTAGGACATCTAAACAGACACTACCTGTAGGACATCTTAACGGACACCAGCTGTAGGACTATCTTAAACAGACACAGCCTGTAGGACATCCGTACAGACCCAGCTGTAGGAACTCTTAACAGACACCATTCTGTAGGAAATCTTAAACAGACACCAGCCTGTAGACTCTTAACAGACCTAGCTGTATGGACAATCTTAAAACAGACGCACCTTTGAGGCATCTTAAACAGACACATCCTTATGGACATCCTAAACAGACACTAGCCTGTAGGACCTCTTAAACGACCCAGCCTGTAGGACATCTAAACAGAACCAGCCTGTATGAACATCTTAAACAGACACTAGCCTGTAGGACATCTTAAAAAGACACCAGCCTGTAGACATCTAACAGACACTAGCCTGTGACCTCTTAACAGACACAAGCCTTTAGGACATTTTAAACAGACACTGCCTGTAGGACATCTTAAACAGACACCTAGCCTGTAGGACATCTTAAACAGACACTAGCCTGTAGGACATCTTAAACAGACACCAGCCTGTAGGACATCTTAAACAGACACCAGCCTGTAGGACATCTTAAACAGACACCAGCCTGTAGGACATCTTAAACAGACACCAGCCTGTAGGACATCTTAAACAGACACAGCCTGTAGGACATCTTAACAGACACCAGCCTGTAGGACATCTTAAACAGACACCAGCCTGTAGGACATCTTAAACAGACACCAGCCTGTAGGACATCTTAAACAGACACTAGCCTGTAGGACATCTTAAACAGACACCAGCCTGTAGGACATCTTAAACAGACACCAGCCTGTAGGACATCTTAAACAGACACCAGCCTGTAGGACATCTTAAACAGACACCAGCCTGTAGGACATCTTAAACAGACACCAGCCTGTAGGACATCTTAAACAGACACCAGCCTGTAGGACATCTTAAACAGACACCAGCCTGTAGGACAATCTTAACAGACACTAGCCCTGTAGGACATCTTAAACAGACACCAGCCTGTAGGAACATCTTTAAACAGACACCAGCCTGTAGGACATCTTTAAACAGCACCAGCCTGTAAGGACATCTTAAACAGACACCAGCCTGTAGGACATCTTAAACAGACACCAGCCTGTAGGACATCTTAAACAGACACCAGCCTGTAGGACATCTTAAACAGGACACCAGCCATGTAGGACATCTTAACAGACACCAGCCTGTAGGACATCTTAAACAGACACCAGCCTGTAGGACATCTTAAACAGACACCAGCCTGTAGGACATCTTAACAGACACCAGCCTGTAGGAACATCTTAAACAGACACCAGCCTGTAGGACATCTTAAACAGACACCAGCCTGTAGGACATCTTAAACAGACACCAGCCTGTAGGACATCTTAAACAGACACCAGCCTGTAGGACATCTTAAACAGACACTAGCCTGTAGGACATCTTAAACAGACACCAGCCTGTAGGACATCTTAAACAGACACCAGCCTGTAGGACATCTTAAACAGACACTAGCCTGTAGGACATCTTAAACAGACACCAGCCTGTAGGACATCTTAAACAGACACCAGCCTGTAGGACATCTTAAACAGACACCAGCCTGTAGGACATCTTAAACAGACACTAGCAGACACTAGCCTGTAGGACATCTTAAACAGACACCAGCCTGTAGGACATCTTAAACAGACACCAGCCTGTAGGACATCTTAAACAGACACCTAGCCTGTAGGACATCTTAAACAGACACCAGCCTGTAGGACATCTTAAACAGACACCAGCCTGTAGGACATCTTAAACAGACACTAGCCTGTAGGACATCTTAAACAGACACTAGCCTGTAGGACATCTTAAACAGACACCAGCCTGTAGGACATCTTAAACAGACACCAGCCTGTAGGACATCTTAAACAGACACCAGCCTGTAGGACATCTTAAACAGACACTAGCCTGTAGGACATCTTAAACAGACACCTAGCCTGTAGGACATCTTAAACAGACACTAGCCTGTAGGACATCTTAAACAGACACCAGCCTGTAGGACATCTTAAACAGACACGAGCCTGTAGGACATCTTAAACAGACACCAGCCTGTAGGACATCTTAAACAGACACCAGCCTGTAGGACATCTTAAACAGACACCAGCCTGTAGGACATCTTAAACAGACACCAGCCTGTAGGACATCTTAAACAGACACCAGCCTGTAGGACATCTTAAACAGACACCAGCCTGTAGGACATCTTAAACAGACACAGCCTGTAGGACATCTTAAACAGACACCAGCCTGTAGGACATCTTAAACAGACACCAGCCTGTAGGACATCTTAAACAGACACTAGCCTGTAGGACATCTTAAACAGACACCAGCCTGTAGGACATCTTAACAGACACCAGCCTGTAGACAGCTTAAACAGACACCAGCCTGTAGGACATCTTAAACAGACACCAGCCTGTAGGACATCTTAAACAGACACTAGCCTGTAGGACATCTTAAACAGACACCAGCCTGTAGGACATCTTAAACAGACACCAGCCTGTAGGACATCTTAAACAGACACTAGCCTGTAGGACATCTTAAACAGACACCAGCCTGTAGGACATCTTAAACAGACACCAGCCTGTAGGACATCTTAAACAGACACCAGCCTGTAGGACATCTTAAACAGACACCAGCCTGTAGGACATCTTAAACAGACAGCTAGCCTGTAGGACATCTTAAACAGACACAGCCTGTAGGACATCTTAAACAGACACCAGCCTGTAGGACATCTTAAACAGACACCTAGCCTGTAGGACATCTTAAACAGACACCAGCCTGTAGGACATCTTAAACAGACACCAGCCTGTAGGACATCTTAAACAGACACCAGCCTGTAGGACATCTTAAACAGACACCAGCCTGTAGGACATCTTAAACAGACACCAGCCTGTAGGACATCTTAAACAGACACTAGCCTGTAGGACATCTTAAACAGACACTAGCCTGTAGGACATCTTAAACAGACACCAGCCTGTAGGACATCTTAACAGACACCAGCCTGTAGGACATCTTAAACAGACACCAGCCTGTAGGACATCTTAAACAGACACCAGCCTGTAGGACATCTTAAACAGACACAGCTGTAGGACATACCAGACACCTCCTGTAGACATCTTAAACAGACACCAGCCTGTAGGACATCTTAACAGACACCAGCCTGTAGGACATCTTAAACAGACACCAGCCTGTAGGACATCTCTAAACAGACACCAGCCTGTAGGACATCTTAAACAGGACACCAGCCTGTAGGACATCTTAAACAGACACCAGCCTGTAGGACATCTTAAACAGACACTAGCCTGTAGGACATCTTAAACAGACACCAGCCTGTAGGACATCTTAAACAGACACCAGCCTGTAGGACATCTTAAACAGACACCAGCCTGTAGGACATCTTAAACAGACACCTAGCCTGTAGGACATCTTAAACAGACACTACGCCTGTAGGACATCTTAAACAGACACCAGCCTGTAGGACATCTTAACAGACACCAGCCTGTAGGACATCTTAAACAGACACCAGCCTGTAGGACATCTTAAACAGACACCAGCCTGTAGGACATCTTAAACAGACACTAGCCTGTAGGACATCTTAAACAGACACCAGCCTGTAGGACATCTTAAACAGACACCAGCCTGTAGGACATCTTAAACAGACACCAGCCTGTAGGACATCTTAAACAGACACCAGCCTGTAGGACATCTTAAACAGACACCAGCCTGTAGGACATCTTAAACAGACACCTAGCCTGTAGGACATCTTAAACAGACACCAGCCTGTAGGACATCTTAAACAGACACTAGCCTGTAGGACATCTTAAACAGACACCTAGCCTGTAGGACATCTTAAACAGACACCAGCCTGTAGGACATCTTAAACAGACACCAGCCTGTAGGACATCTTAAACAGACACCAGCCTGTAGGACATCTTAAACAGACACCAGCCTGTAGGACATCTTAAACAGACACCAGCCTGTAGGACATCTTAAACAGACACCTAGCCTGTAGGACATCTTAAACAGACACCAGCCTGTAGGACATCTTAAACAGACACCAGCCTGTAGGACATCTTAAAACAGACACCTAGCCCTGTAAGGACATCTTATAACGACACCAGCCTAGTAGTACAGCTTAAACAGACACCAGCCTGTAGGAAATCTTAAACTGAACACTAGCCTGTGAACATCTTAAACAGACACTAGCCTGTAAGGACAATCTTAAACAGTACACACTAGCCCTGTAGGACGATCTTAAACAGAACACCAGCATGTAGGAACATCTTCAAACAGAACACCTAGCCTGTAGGACATCTTAAACAGAACAACCTAGCCTGTAGGATATCTTATAACAGACCACCAGCCTAGTAGGACATCCTTAAACAGACCCAGCCTGTAGGACAATCTTAAACAGACACTAGCCTGTAGGACATCTTAACACAGACACTAGCCTCGTAGAACCTCTTAAACAGACACCTAGCCTGTAGGACATCTTAAACAGACCAGCCTGTAGGACATCTTAAACAGACACCAAGCCTGTAGGACATCGTAACATGACACCAGCGTAGGACTCTTAAACAGACACCTAGCCTGTAGGACATCTTAAACAGACAACTAGCCATGAGGCACATCTTAAACAGACACAGTAGCCAGTAGGACATCGTAAAGAGACAGACACTAGCCTGTAGGACATCTTAAACAGACACCAGCCTGTAGGACATATTAAACAGGACACTAGCCTGTAGGACATCTTAAACAGACACCAGCCTGTAGGACATCTTAAACAGACACCAGCCTGTAGGACATCTTAAACAGACACAGCCTGTAGGACATCTTAAACAGACACCAGCCTGTAGGACATCTTAAACAGACACCAGCCTGTAGGACATCTTAAACAGACACCAGCCTGTAGGACATCTTAAACAGACACCAGCCTGTAGGACATCTTAAACAGACACCAGCCTGTAGGACATCTTAAACAGACACCAGCCTGTAGGACATCTTAAACAGACACAGCCTGTAGGACATCTTAAACAGACACCTAGCCTGTAGGACATCTTAAACAGACACCAGCCTGTAGGACATCTTAAACAGACACCAGCCTGTAGGACATCTTAAACAGACACTAGCCTGTAGGACATCTTAAACAGACACCAGCCTGTAGGACATCTTAAACAGACACCAGCCTGTAGGACATCTTAAACAGACGATGTGTATAAGAGACATAGCCTGTAGGACATCTTAAACAGACACCAGCCTGTAGGACATCTTAAACAGACACCAGCCTGTAGGACATCTTAAACAGACACCTAGCCTGTAGGACATCTTAAACAGACACCTAGCCTGTAGGACATCTTAAACAGACACAGCCTGTAGGACATCTTAAACAGACACTAGCCTGTAGGACATCTTAAACAGACACTAGCCTGTAGGACATCTTAAACAGACACCAGCCTGTAGGACATCTTAAACAGACACCAGCCTGTAGGACATCTTAAACAGACACTAGCCTGTAGGACATCTTAAACAGACACCTAGCCTGTAGGACATCTTAAACAGACACTAGCCTGTAGGACATCTTAAACAGACACTAGCCTGTAGGACATCTTAAACAGACACCAGCCTGTAGGACATCTTAAACAGACACCAGCCTGTAGGACATCTTAAACAGACACCAGCCTGTAGGACATCTTAAACAGACACCAGCCTGTAGGACATCTTAAACAGACACCAGCCTGTAGGACATCTTAAACAGACACCAGCCTGTAGGACATCTTAAACAGACACCAGCCTGTAGGACATCTTAAACAGACACCAGCCTGTAGGACATCTTAAACAGACACCAGCCTGTAGGACATCTTAAACAGACACTAGCCTGTAGGACATCTTAAACAGACACCAGCCTGTAGGACATCTTAAACAGACACCAGCCTGTAGGACATCTTAAACAGACACCTAGCCTGTAGGACATCTTAAACAGACACTAGCCTGTAGGACATCTTAAACAGACACCAGTGTATAAGAGACATCTTAAACAGACACCAGCCTGTAGGACATCTTAAACAGACACTAGCCTGTAGGACATCTTAAACAGACACTAGCCTGTAGGACATCTTAAACAGACACCAGCCTGTAGGACATCTTAAACAGACACCAGCCTGTAGGACATCTTAAACAGACACTAGCCTGTAGGACATCTTAAACAGACACCAGCCTGTAGGACATCTTAAACAGACACTAGCCTGTAGGACATCTTAAACAGACACCAGCCTGTAGGACATCTTAAACAGACACCAGCCAGTAGGACATCTTAAACAGACACCAGCCTGTAGGACATCTTAAACAGACACCAGCCTGTAGGACATCTTAAACAGACACCAGCCTGTAGGACATCTTAAACAGACACCAGCCTGTAGGACATCTTAAACAGACACCAGCCTGTAGGACATCTTAAACAGACACCAGCCTGTAGGACATCTTAAACAGACACCTAGCCTGTAGGACATCTTAAACAGACACCAGCCTGTAGGACATCTTAAACAGACACCAGCCTGTAGGACATCTTAAACAGACACCAGCCTGTAGGACATCTTAAACAGACACCAGCCTGTAGGACATCTTAAACAGACACCTAGCCTGTAGGACATCTTAAACAGACACCAGCCTGTAGGACATCTTAAACAGACACCAGCCTGTAGGACATCTTAAACAGACACCAGCCTGTAGGGACATCTTAAACAGACACCAGCCTGTAGGACATCTTAAACAGACACTAGCCTGTAGGACATCTTAAACAGACACCAGCCTGTAGGACATCTTAAACAGACACCAGCCTGTAGGACATCTTAAACAGACACCAGCCTGTAGGACATCTTAAACAGACACCAGCCTGTAGGACATCTTAAACAGACACCAGCCTGTAGGACATCTTAAACAGACACTAGCCTGTAGGACATCTTAAACAGACACCAGCCTGTAGGACATCTTAAACAGACACTAGCCTGTAGGACATCTTAAACAGACACCAGCCTGTAGGACATCTTAAACAGACACAGCCTGTAGGACATCTTAAACAGACACCTAGCCTGTAGGACATCTTAAACAGACACCAGCCTGTAGGACATCTTAAACAGACACCAGCCTGTAGGACATCTTAAACAGACACCAGCCTGTAGGACATCTTAAACAGACACCTAGCCTGTAGGACATCTTAAACAGACACTAGCCTGTAGGACATCTTAAACAGACACCAGCCTGTAGGACATCTTAAACAGACACCAGCCTGTAGGACATCTTAAACAGACACCAGCCTGTAGGACATCTTAAACAGACACCTAGCCTGTAGGACATCTTAAACAGACACCAGCCTGTAGGACATCTTAAACAGACACCAGCCTGTAGGACATCTTAAACAGACACCTAGCCTGTAGGACATCTTAAACAGACACCAGCCTGTAGGACATCTTAAACAGACACCAGCCTGTAGGACATCTTAAACAGACACCAGCCTGTAGGACATCTTAAACAGACACCAGCCTGTAGGACATCTTAAACAGACACTAGCCTGTAGGACATCTTAAACAGACACCAGCCTGTAGGACATCTTAAACAGACACCAGCCTGTAGGACATCTTAAACAGACACTAGCCTGTAGGACATCTTAAACAGACACCTAGCCTGTAGGACATCTTAAACAGACACCAGCCTGTAGGACATCTTAAACAGACACCAGCCTGTAGGACATCTTAAACAGACACCAGCCTGTAGGACATCTTAAACAGACACCAGCCTGTAGGACATCTTAAACAGACACCAGCCTGTAGGACATCTTAAACAGACACCAGCCTGTAGGACATCTTAAACAGACACTAGCCTGTAGGACATCTTAAACAGACACCTAGCCTGTAGGACATCTTAAACAGACACCAGCCTGTAGGACATCTTAAACAGACACCTAGCCTGTAGGACATCTTAAACAGACACTAGCCTGTAGGACATCTTAAACAGACACTAGCCTGTAGGACATCTTAAACAGACACCAGCCTGTAGGACATCCTTAAACGACACCAGCCTGTAGGACATCTAAAGCAGACACTAGCCTGTAGGACATCTTAAACAGACACCAGCCTGTAAGGACATCTTAAACAGACACCAGCCTGTAGGACATCTTAAACAGACACCAGCCTGTAGGACATCTTAAACAGACACCAGCCTGTAGGACATCTTAAACAGACACTAGCCTGTAGGACATCTTAAACAGACACCAGCCTGTAGGACATCTTAAACAGACACCAGCCTGTAGGAACATCTTAAACAGACACTAGCCTGTAGGACATCTTAAACAGACACCTAGCCTGTAGGACATCTTAAACTAGACACCAGCCTGTAGGACATCTTAAACAGACACCAGCCTGTAGACATCTTAAACAGACACCAGGCCTGTAAGACATCTTAAACAGACACAAGCCTGTAGAGACATCTTAAACAGACACCAGCCTGTAGGACATCTTAAACAGACACCAGCCTGTAGGACATCTTAAACAGACACCAGCCTGTAGGACATCTTAAACAGACACTAGCCTGTAGGACATCTTAAACAGACACCAGCCTGTAGGACATCTTAAACAGACACCAGCCTGTAGGACATCTTAAACAGACACCAGCCTGTAGGACATCTTAAACAGACACCAGCCTGTAGGACATCTTAAACAGACACCAGCCTGTAGGACATCTTAAACAGACACCAGCCTGTAGGACATCTTAAACAGACACCAGCCTGTAGGACATCTTAAACAGACACCAGCCTGTAGGACATCTTAAACAGACACCAGCCTGTAGGACATCTTAAACAGACACCAGCCTGTAGGACATCTTAAACAGACACCAGCCTGTAGGACATCTTAAACAGACACCAGCCTGTAGGACATCTTAAACAGACACCAGCCTGTAGGACATCTTAAACAGACACCAGCCTGTAGGACATCTTAAACAGACACCAGCCTGTAGGACATCTTAAACAGACACCAGCCTGTAGGACATCTTAAACAGACACTAGCCTGTAGGACATCTTAAACAGACACTAGCCTGTAGGACATCTTAAACAGACACCAGCCTGTAGGACATCTTAAACAGACACCAGCCTGTAGGACATCTTAAACAGACACCAGCCTGTAGGACATCTTAAACAGACACTAGCCTGTAGGACATCTTAAACAGACACCAGCCTGTAGGACATCTTAAACAGACACCAGCCTGTAGGACATCTTAAACAGACACCAGCCTGTAGGACATCTTAAACAGACACCAGCCTGTAGGACATCTTAAACAGACACCAGCCTGTAGGACATCTTAAACAGACACAAGCCTGTAGGACATCTTAAACAGACACCAGCCTGTAGGACATCTTAAACAGACACCAGCCTGTAGGACATCTTAAACAGACACCAGCCTGTAGGACATCTTAAACAGACACTAGCCTGTAGGACATCGTGATAACGTAAAAGAGAAGTAGAAACAGCAATGAACAATATGAGAAGGACACGGTGAGAGATGAATGATTTAGCTAAGGATACGAGTACTTCGGGTGGGTTGGTTGAGGGCGTGTCACTCAATGTGGGATAGAGGAGATAAGTAGAAGAAGAAGAAGAAGAAGAAGAAGAAGAAGAAGAAGAAGGTGGAGGAGAAGGTGAAGGAGGGGGAGGAGGAGGAAGAAGAAGAGCAGGAGAAGGAGGAGGTCATAAATGAAACCAGACAATTAGAATGCTCCGTCCAATAGAAACATGTAATAGATGCACGTGACACATTGGCTGGGATTCGTGGTGAAGAGCCATCCACACGCGACGCGTTGTTTGGAACTGAAGGGGCAAAGCGCATTCTGGGAATGGGAGTGTTTCTTACCTACGTGGGTGTAACCACGACAACAGCACCCCTCAGATCCGTATTCCATGCACGAGCGAACAGTTCGAATCCACGGGTTCTACAGCAATGACCATAAGTTGAATGTGAATGTATTTTCTTTTAATGTTGCATATCCCTTACAGGACGTTGCAGTCAACACCAGCAATTTTCAGCTGCTGTTGATGTACTAAGCATGATTTTACGTTCAGTAGTTTGCCATTGCATTCTGAACGACCGGCTCCCATACCAACACGTTATAACACAACGCGACACAGTCTGCTGCACAAACCGGTCGCGTCTGCGTTTGGAATGCATTGCGAGCGGCTCACGAAGCGCGTTCGCGAGCCTTTGGCCACGGAGTCCGAGAGTATTTACTCCAGCCCTAACAAATTGTCCAATGTAAACGTGCTGTTAGATACATGCCTTCAGTTAGAACATTTTGTAAGTTTATTAATATCCATGTTACTGCTTTTGGTTTAGGAGAGTTCTATCGATTGGCTCTTTATCTACATGTTCACTCCCCCCCCCCCCCCCCCCAACTCCACACACACACATACATTCACAAAAGCTTGTGTTTTGTTTTTAAGAGAATGTTAGACATCATCCTGAATTGTTAATATTGTTGCTCATTGTTATCAAGTTTTAGTAGGTTGATCAGTCTGTGAATCAACTTTCAAATGGGACTGGTTTTCATATGCTCAGATTGTTTCATCTGTGACCACCCACTTCTGTTGGTTATCACGTCATTTCTTGCAGGACTTCCGCCATATCTGCATCCTATGGCAAAGAGAATCTCAGAGTTACCGTTCCTCGTGGGACGTAACCTCAACTAGCATAAAATCTGAAAGCTGTCTTTGCCATGTTAGTTCTTGTTCTAACGTTTACAGGACATTGTTCCATCAGATTCTATCGCTGTTCCGATCCACCTCTCAGAATTTTCCAATTTACCTCGATATTACATTATAAGCTGTATATTGACAATATCTTGATGTTACACATTCTGTCAGATTCAATAATGACGATACATTGATGTTTGACATTCTGTTAGATTCAATGATGGCCATACCTTGATGTTCGATAATGTGTTCTAATTCCAATTCCAATTTTCAAAACCAAAACTCAAAATTCGGCCTCGTTCAACCTGCGTTTTTCAGTTGTGGTTATTGTTGAGGTCCGTGATTTTTGTGGGTTCATTCACCCTAATTCTTGTCTTGTGAGTCCTATATCGGATTGATTATGTTGGTTTGTGTCTGTGACGTCAGCTGGGGGATCGGTCGACGGCTATCCTTTGTGCTAGTCTGCTCTTGTGGTTTTCTTTGTTGGTGCAGGCTCCTGGCTCGTCTGGCTTGACTGGCTGCAGTCCTTATAAGGACTTTTTATTTGGTCTTCTTGTATCTTGTTTGTGTATTTTCTGTAGGAGCTTTTCAATCGTTTTCCTTTTCCTCCTTGCACCTTTTTTCTTCTTCGAGTTTGAGCTTCTGTGCCATTCGATTTTTTTTCTCTGCGTCCATCCACGGTAGCACCTCTTCGTCTTCTATATAGTACGTGTAGCGGGGTCCATCCTCATAGTCAATAATTCTATCTGGGTATTCTGCTGGTCTCCTGAGTGTCTTGGGTTTCTTCTTTTCTCTTTCAATCCAGCACTTTTTGAATTCCTGGTGCCTGCGTTCCCCCAGTCTTGCCGACTCTCGTAGCTCCTCCAAGGTAGGCGCCGGCGGTTTCTCCGTGCCGACGTGCTCATTTTGATTTTCTTCGAATGTCTGGCGGGATATTATCCTCATTATTCAAACCGCTAGAAAAGCACACCCACAAAACAACACTAGATCACGTAGTTCGCCATAAACTGATAGTTGACAGTCAGTCAGGATTTCGGCCAAAATATTCTTGCCATACGGCACTTACAAACATGATAGAAAACTGGCATCAAAATATTAACAACAATACTCTATGTGGAGCGGTGTTTATAGACTTTAGAAAAGCATTCGATATGATAGATCATACTATTATAATTAAAAAACTAGAAACAATGAAAGTAAGCATTAATATAGTGACATTAATAAAATCATTTTTATTAGACAGAAAGTAATGTTGTTTTAGATTACTGAGATGAGTAAATACTTCAGTGGTAGTCATTAGCGGTATGTTGGAGGGAATGTCTCCATAGCATTTGTTCTCACAGAATGATGATAATAAAGATATGTCATGAGGCGCAACTGGTATTGCAGCCTTCAGTTGGTTTATGTCAGACTGAAAGTATCTACTGAATTGATCACATGTAACCTGATTTGATGGTAATGATTGTGATGATTTGTGTTTGTTTGTCAAGGTATTAATTGCTTTCCATATATCTTTAGTGTTGGTTTTATCTATTATTAAGTTTTTAAAATAGTTTTTCATTTCCTTCCGAATAACATATTGAACTTTGTTTCTCAGACTACGGTACATAGTTAGATCTCTATTTTTGTGAGCCCTGTCGCGATCTCTCATAAGTTCAACTACATCCTGTGTGATCCATGGGAGCTTTATGTGATGTTTAACACGAACTTCCTTAAATGGAACATGCTTATCAAATATACTTAGAAAAGTCTTTAGCCAGTGGTCCAGAGCATCGTCTGGGTCAGGAAGCTGGTAAACATAGTCCAGAGATGAGTTGAGCAAATCTTGTAAGAAGACGTCTCGATTGAAATGTTTGTAATTTCTATATTCTATACTTATATGTTTGTGTTTTGGAGTTTTGGTACCTCTTTTCGACCACGTGCAACATACTGGGTAGTGATCGCTCATTGCATTAATAGGTCCAGTACATTCTGTGATGTTGTCAGCACACGTAGTTTAAATATGATCTATAAGTGCTGCAGATGATTTAGTTATTCTAGTGGCTTGTTTGACTAACTGTTGGAAATTGTATGACTCTATTATGTTTTACCATGTTGTGTTTGATTTGTTAGTGTCTATGTTGAAGTCACCTAGCAATATTATTTCCCTAGCATTACTAAAGACTACATTCATCATAGTGGTAAATTTTTCATACCAGATATTTCCTGCACTGGGGTTTCGATAAAGATAGCCAAATACTAGCGGTATGCGCTTTTGAAGTTTAACCTCAAGCCATACACACTCAATCTCACAGGTTTCAAAATCTAGCCTGCGGTGGGCGTTAAGCGAGTTGGAAATATAACCTGCAATACCAGTCTCTTGTTTCTGATAGGGATCTCTTCTAATGGTTTTAAAACGTCTGATAGCGATGTCATCACCTGAGATGTTACCATTTAATCGACTTTCGCTAACGCCGAACATGTGAAAATTTTGATTAACAATAAGTGATAGTTCGGGCAGCTTCCCTAATAGATGGCATATGATTATATGCCCGATTCTGAGCCCATTATTCCCGAGCCAGTGTTCGTACTTATTAGACATTTCAACAATGCGTAATCACAAGTTTAAAAGCAAAACACACACACACACACACACACACACACACACACACACACACACACAAAGTGAATACAACTTACGTATATAGTGTCAAGGTCTCACATCCGAGTTTGCGACGCGTTGTCTGTACCAACGCCAGACAACATAACAACACGCAACCCTGAGTGATGTTAAACACGGCAGAGAGAACGCGGCGTCTTCGACGACGCCCGGATAAGCAGCCACGCACAGCAATTGAGTTCACCCCGTGAACCTTGCAGGGGACACCAGCTGACGTGAGCGTGTAGCGTGTAGGACGCCAGAACTGGGAGACGGGCTTAGGTTGTTGAATGAACAGGTCGCATGAGTATGCGAGGAGTGTTTGAATCTGCATTGAGAGCTAGCCTGTACGACAGTGGGAGACTGGTTCGAACGCTTGAATAGTTTGACTTGTAAGTGAGATGTTTATTGCTTGCATGTATTATTATGTATTGTAGTTGTCAAAGACTGGAACGTAACCCCTCCACCGGGAAGAGCAGTCAACCTCGAGGAGACCAAGAGGTGATACGGTGCCCCGAGGTAAGGTACAGGGAGATGGTGGAATGGGAGATGGTTAACTGGTTCTCTCATGAGACACGGAGGCGTGGACCAGATGGTTAGCACTCTGGTCACGACAGCATCACGCCTACATGATAGCCACGAACGCCACTCAACAAGAGAAAGCTAATGGAAGCGTGGCAAGTGCCACGACACGCAAAAGGCAAAGGACGCTTCAAGGTCCATGCGCGTGGTGTGTAACCACGCGAGGAGAAAACAGTCAGACTGGGGACGGGACTTGTAGTGTTCACATCGTAGAATAGTTGATAGGAGTTTTGTGTAACCAAATAGATAGAGAATTAGCATAGGCTTTAGGAAACTAGTGATAGGCAATTCTGTGGCTTTGTGTGTGGGTTTAATAGCGACTGTCATATACTTGTAACGAGCCAACGGCAATAAAATGTACCATTTATTTTCCTCGCACACGACTTGCAAGTTTTCTTGAATGGTGTGGGAGA
This sequence comes from Cepaea nemoralis, assembly GCA_014155875.1. NCBI lineage: Eukaryota > Metazoa > Mollusca > Gastropoda > Stylommatophora > Helicidae > Cepaea > Cepaea nemoralis. The sequence goes on along the minus strand of JACEFZ010014147.1, from coordinate 188,858 downwards.
AGAATCCGATGATGCCTGGCACATGAGTTGTTGACAGGCAAGGATTAATGTGGTGTCAGAAGTGGTGCTTGGACGAAAGAACCAAGCTAATACCCACAGCTAAGGATTAATGTGGTGTCAGAAGTGAAGCTTGGACGAAAGTTCAGGCTAATCCACTTTTCCACGGCTTGAGACTAGGGTTTAATTTGTGTCAGTGACGGTAATTTGTGCAGACAAGAACAAGTTGCGGGCTAAGATTGTGCATATCGTGACGAAATATATTGTGTAATTGTGTTTATTAAGTGATTGTTTAGTTAAAGCATGTGTTCTTCAAAGCTGTAAGTATTGATATTCTTATTTTCTTGCCTTTAGTTATGTACTTACCTATTTATTTATGAATAAGTACCAAAGATGATTCAGGGCGGAGCGATACACAGCCAGCTAACATTATCGATTTTTGCAAGCTAAAAATAGTGCTGCGCGTCTGACGTAGGATAATTGACAAGCAGTTTTCCTACGCCATTTGCATTCAGCAATCGAGTGTTTACACAGTCGTCAAGCTGCTGCCCGCCTGAATCTGTACATTATATTATATATTATTTGTTTATTTAAATTACTAATTGAATATATTTATTTATTTAAACATTATTATGATATTTTTAGTTATTTAAAAGCAGTTATGGATATTTTTGTTCGTACTTTTTCTTTGTTTACCGTCACGAAGGTACTATTTTTTGGCCATGCAAATGAGACTTGAGCTGCACAACACTTACATAGAGTAAACTAGGTTAGTGACGAAAGGCATATACGGTTAGAACGAAGACAGGACAGTGACATTAAATATTAATTAACCTAAATTCTGTTTGTTCGTGGGCTTGTCATTGTCATTGTCTCAATTTGTCTAAAAGATCATTTCGTTTACTAGTTGCTAATTATTGCTGCTCTGCAAATCAGGGTGAACAACAGCTGAGTAGATAACGCGTGTGTATGTCGGTGTGCCAAACAAGGTGTCCTGATTACAAAAAGTGTGTCTATGCCAAAGTGCCAAGCAAGGTGACCTGTGTTGCCGGATTGCTGTTCCCTGATTCTCGGGAACATTAAGTTGAGTATACCCAATATTTTTGGCATGCAATGTGATTAATAGTGCATCTCTTTTTCAGCTTGTGATACACTAGCATATTTGTGTGCTCTGATTTTTCAGAAAAAAATTTTTCAGCAAATAAACTGAGAGTACAATTGGTAGTGCTCAGCGATTGACAAACATAACATATCAAAGATATATAAGTGAATAAACAGTTCAGTGTAGGTCAACGCAAGCATTACTCAACATCATGGCTACGTTAGCTGATTTCGTAAAAGCAGGCAAAGAAATGCAATACACAGGTAAAGAGCTAGAAGAATATGCTGATAGGAAATTTAAAGAAGCAAAAGATGCTGAGAGAGACGAACGCGCACGAGAAAGAGAACAAGAGAGACAGCATCAAAAAGAGATGGCACAACTAGCTGAGATAACAAAACAAAAACAGCTAGAAGATGACAAACAGATTAAGCAAAAAGAATTAGAGGTTAAACAACAGTTAGATCATGAAAAGGAGATTAAACAACAACAGTTACAACAGGATAAGGAATTAAAACAAAAGCAGTTAGAGCAAGACAAGGAAATTAAACAAAGGGAATTAGATCTAAAGCAAACAGAGATAGATGAAATGGCTAGAGTTAAGGAAAAGCAAATACAAGTTGAATCAGAGACACAGTTGAAGATGAAAGGTATGGACGTAGACTCACACGCAGAGATCTCTGCCACTAAATTAAAAAGTCAACAAGAGGAAAATAAGTTCAATAAATACAAAAATATTATCAAACCATATTGTAAAGAAGATTCCATATCAGCCTGGACAGAGAATGTAGAGTATCAAGTTAAATATCACCAAGTTCCATTAGAGATGTGGGCTACGATTTATATGAAGAATCTGAGTGGTGAGCCCCTTAAAGTGATAGAATCTATACCAATTGAGCTTAGATCTAACTATCAATACATCCATGACAGGATTATGCAGCACTTTTTACTTGATGCCCCTGGGTATCAGGTTCAGTTCTCAAATTTAAAACCTAAACCTAGTGTGACTTTTATTGATTACGTCTCAAATGTTCAGAGTGTACTAAATAGGTGGCTGAAAGCAGCTAACATAGGAAAAGACTTTGATAGATTGAAAAATTTAATAGCTATGGATAAAGTTATATCCACTATACCATCTCCTTTTGCTAAATTTTTGCAGCAGTCAGACATTGAGAACATCGAGCAGTTTGAAAAGAAAGGCTCAGCATATTTTTCTTCTAACAGAGATATTTTTAAGACTTCAAATGACTCTGAAATAGTTTCCTTTGTGAAAGACCAACCAAAAAACTATCAGAGTAACAGAAAACCCTTTCAGAAACACGACAACAAAGATAGGAAAGTGTCAAAATGTATTTACTGTCAACTTTTGCATGACACTTGTTCTATGTGTGACAAATCGCCGAATTATCCGGCACATCTTGAAAATGTTATTAAGAAGCAACAAAGTAAAAGATCTGCATACAGGCGTGCAATCAAATGCTTCTTTTGTTCCAGCTATGGCCATTATTCAAATAAGTGCCTTGGCCGCCAACGTATGAAAGCCAACAATGCTATTTTGATTGATACATCTTCTGATAGTGGTAGTGAGAATGAGTGTGATGTTGAAAATGACTTAACTTTTAGCCAAGCTGAAGATGTGTGTTGTGTAAACGATGTGTTAAGCTTTGACAATTGTGAACATTGTCACCAATTTCATGCAGACGGAAAACTAAAATGTGGACATACAGTACCATTCTCATCCGAGAGTGGAAATGCAGCATTAGCCTCCAGAGGCAATTTGGTGTTCCACAATGCAATGGTCAATGATAGACCATGCCAATGTTTGTTGGACAGCGGCAGTACCCTTATTGGTCTTCGAAAGGAACTGGTGAGTCCGGGTGATTATACAGGTGACACTGTTAAATGCCGAACCTTTTCGGGTAACATGGAGATTTACCCTTTGGCCAAAGCCCGTATTAATACTCCTTTTCTTTCGGGTATCTTTACTTGTGCAATACTTGACAACCCTTGTACTGATTTAATTTTGGGGTGCTTACCCCAACTGAGACAATGTACTAGTGATGAAATAGTTGCATGGGAGAAATTAAATGCAGCTAATGCAACAACCAGAGCAGACACTTTGAAACATCAAGACACACTACAAGATGAGAAACTACTGTTGCTTTCTCCAACTAGCACAGATGACACCAACAGACAGAAATTTATAGAACAGCAGAAAGCTGATCCTAGTGTGTCTCCATATTTAAAATTATTGAAAGAAAGGGCCAAAGTGACCAAAAATGCATCAGAGTTCCTTAGACTTAATAATGGCATGTTAACTAGATATTATACTACTGGTAACCATGAGAATCAGCAAACGGTGTTACCTGAAAAACACCGTCTAACTGTGCTAAAGATTGCACATGAATCACCGTTTGCTGGTCATCTTGCATACAACAATACCAGGCCAGGTTTTTCCAATAATATAAAATTATTTTGTCGTATTGTATTTTCTTGTAATGTCTGTCAACAATTAGTACATAAGTTTAAGGGTAAACATCCTACAGCTGAAGTACAACATTCTACACTGGCTTCTAGGCCGTTGAGAGGGAGGGTCAAATCTACCACCAATACACAAACAGGGGTACAAAAACAAACCAGATCAAGACATACTTCCGTTGCTTCCAGACAAACGAAATGGCAAGGACCATTCAATGTGGTACGTGAATTTTCAAATGTTGACTATGAAATATCGATAAACTGACACTTAAAGATATTCCATGTCAACAGGTTGAAACCTTACTTTTCACGACAAGACACAGAAGTAGAGACAGACGAACATAGTGCACTCACACCTAGTGATCAGACGACAGACATACACAACGCAACTACACTAGTTAGCGAGACTGGCAAATCCGACAATGTACATACATTTAGTGAACTTACAGAATACGCATGAATATATCAGAAGACTGATGACTAGACAACACACTTACTGAAACTAAGACAGGTCTTTCATAGGTTGCGACTCTTCGGTCTCACTGTCAAACCGAGCAAAGTCGAATTAGGCCTAAAAGAAATTGATTTTTTGAGTCATGTCATTTCTCAAGGCCAACTAAAGACTGACAATAGAATTATTACCAAAATTATGAATCTGACCATGCCTACCACATAGAAGCAGGTCAGAAGCCTTTTGGGATTATTAAACTACTATAGTAAATTTATACCAAATTTAGCGGAAATTACAAGTGTATTTTCCAATGTTTTAAAAGCATCTGTAAAATTAGATGTTAAAGATGCATTATTAATTTCTGCATTGTCAAAATTGAAAATCCTTTTTAGTAATGTACCAATCCTCCGCTTGCCTAATCCTAGGCTCGTTTATTATCTTAGGACGGATGCCAGCAGGATCTCCATCGCTGCAGTACTAGGCCAATTTTATGAAGGCATCTTCCATCCGATTTGCTACGTGAGCCGTAAGATCACACCTGCCGAGTCCAGATATTCCATATCAGAGTTGGAAGCCCTAAGCGTCATCTATGCGGTGAGAAAGCTCCATCGATTTCTGGCGGGTGTGCACTTCATCGTCCAGACCGACAACTCCCCAATCACGGTCATACAAAGTGGTGTGCATCTATCACTTATATATTTACTATCCCACTATTAATGTAATGTTTCACTTATATGTTAATTTGCTCTATACTGCTGTAATATATCACTTGCAAGTTCACTATCTCTCCATTAATTTAATATTTCACTTATATGTTCACTGTCTCATCATTAATGTAACATGTCACTTCTATAAGTTTACTATCTCTCCATTAATGCAAGGTTTCACTTATATGTTCATTTTCTCTTTACTACTGTAATGTATCACTCGCATGATTACTACCTCTTTATTAATGTAATATATCATATATATCTTCATTGTCTGTATACTAATGCTTATATTATTATTGTCTCTATGCTAATATAATGTAATCACTTATTTGTTTTATGTCTCTCCATTAATGTAATATTTCTCTGATATGTAATATTTTCTCTGTATTAATGTAATGTTTAACTTATACGTTCATTATCATCATCATCATCATCATCATCATCATCATCATCATCATCATCATCATCATCATCATCATCATCATCTTCCACTTCTGCCGTCAAGCGTCGTGGGGAGGAATAATTTGCGTTCCAGCGCCCTGTGGGCGGCACTGGATAGTGTCATTCCGTGTGCTTGTACAATGTCTTTGATGTCGTCACAACCAAACTTATACGTTCAATGTCTCTATACCATATATCTTATATCACATATATATATATATATATATATATATTCATTGTGTCTATACTAATATACAATATCTTTATAACTTCATTACCTCTATTCTGTGTGACACGTCAGTTATATGTTTGCCATCTCATCATTAAACTATCACTTATATATTCATTGTCTCTATACACGTGTTATGTATCACTTACATACTAATTGTCTCCATGCCAGTGTTAGGTATCACTTATTTGATCATTGTCTCTATACGGGTATTATCCATCCATCATCATGTGCCATGCCGGTAAGCGTGGGCGGTCATGTTCTGCCATCTCACTCGATCACCAGAGTCGTGGATCAGCTCCGTGTTTCTGTTTCGACCATGCCACAAGGCCAAGCCATCCAGGTACTTGCCTCTAGGTCTTCCCCTTGGTCTGTTCCCCTCGATCTTACCAGTTGTCACCAAGTTCTCCAAATCATTTCTTCTCATAACATGCCCATAAAATTGTGACTGTCTACGTCTAATGTCTCTAATCAGTTTACGATCTTCATTTGTTTCTTGAAGGACTTGTTCATTGGTCTTTCTGGCTGTCCATGGTATTCTTTGCATTTTCCTCAGAAACCACATTTCTACAGCCATCAGATGTTTTTCAGCCTGACTGCTCATCGTCCAAGCTTCACATCCATATAAAAGTGCAGGTTCTATGTAGCATCTCAACACTCTTTTTCTCGTTTCAATTGACATCTTTTTATTGGTCAGTATGTGTTTCATCTTGCTAAAGGCTACTTTTGCCATGGCGATTCTTGTTCTAATCTCTTCAAGGCATCTCCCATCAGATGTTATGACTGTTCCGAGATAATTGTACCTATTCACTTGTTGAAGAATATTCCCATTTACTTGTATATTACATTGTGGTATTTAGTTCTTCCTAGTGACGACCATAATCTGTGTCTTTTTACAATTTAATTCTAACCATAGTTGTTCACTGTGTGTAACAACCGCATCTACTAAATTTTGCAGGTCCTGTTCGTTGTCTGCAATCAAGACTGCATCATCTGCATATCTAATGTTATTGATGCATCGTCCCCCAATGTTGATTCCTTCCATATCTTCAATATTTCTGAAAACAGATCTGGAGACATTACACATCCCTGTCTCACACCTCTCTTAATAGGCTGATATTGGCTTACTTCATTATCAACTCTTATGGCAGCTTGTTGTTTCCTATATATATGTTTTTTACAAGTCTAAGGTCTTTTCCATCAATTTATAGATCTTCAAGCATCCTTATCATGTTGACATGTCTCACTTTATCGAAAGCCTTTGTGTAGTCATTAAAGCAAAGGTGTAGATCTTTGTTTACTTCTATAGAACGTTCGATTACGGTTCTCAGTATATTCACAGCATTTACTGTGCCCTTGCCTTCTACAAACCCACATTGTTCTTCTCCTATTTCAGGTTGTATTTTCCTCCTAACTCTTTGCATGATAATTCTTAGCAAAATCTTCGTGATGTGACTCATTATACTAATTATTCGATGTTGATCACATTCCAAGGCTCCTGATTTCTTTGGGATTACAATAAATACAGAATTACATAACTCATGAGGTATATTACGGGTATTATATATCACTTATATGTTAATTGTTGCCTAAGAGAAGATGGGTGAAGGATGTGACGGATGATCTCCAGATGGGTGTATGAGACTCTGGGCATCTTGCTTATGATCGAGAAGTATTCCGGAATGTTTGTTATGACTGCGAGGTTCTGCAAAGGACATGCTGCTTATATCACTTATATGTTCAATATCACACGGTTAGTGAAATGTATCACTTATATTTTCGCTGTTTGTCCAATGATGTAATACATCACCTGAATGTTGACTGCTATATTAGTCTATCACTGTTATGCGTATAGTATAACGCATAACAGTAATTGTGTATTATAGCAGTGAACAAACACGTATATAATTAAAGAATGCTTATATTATTAACCATTATTTACCCCCACAGGGTCGGACGGGACAATGGAAGTGAGGTTAAACATGGTGCTCTTTGGAAAGACAGGATCTGGCGTCAGCGCGACAGGCAACACTTTGCTCGGCAGACGAGTATTTAAATCAAGCGCATCACACTTAACGGTCACTAGAGATTTAGAGTTTAACTTTGGGCACCCCGGAAGGTATTCCTGTATGGTCGTTGATACACCATCTATGATCAGCACAGAGATGAATATAAATGAGGGCATTGAAGGTGCCATTAAGAACATGACAACAGCAATGAACGTGTGTGTGGATGGTGTTGATGCCTTTATACTAGTGATGTACTGGTATGATCGTTTCACGTGCGATGACGAGTCTATGGTTACAACTTACAAAAAGATCCTTGGGGACAACTTGTGGAAGCATGCAATTGTTGTTGCCACTCGTGGAGACACTTTTACGGAAAGTGGAGATTTTGACATAACATTTGATACGTGGTGTAAACAACAAACTGGAATATTGGGTTAACTGTACAGCCATTGCGAGGGGAGATTTGTACTGTTTAACAACAAAGAAAGAAATCCTGAGAAGATCCTTTCACAAAAAGAGCAGCTAATGGATCTTGTTTGGGACTTACACACACGCCAAGGACGATATACTTCTCAGTGTTTCGAGAAAGCAAAATCTGCCCGCGAGAAGCTTGTATCAGAACTACAAGTAAAATGACTGAGCTATGAGATACCTGAAATGATGTTTGGTATACGTGTAGAAATGCATGAATGTTTACAGAAACCCATCAGAAAGTAAACTCGAGACAATTAGAGCGTAGATTCAAGATATGAAAGAGAAGGTGACAGAAGCCAGACATGTCTTAATGAAACGAGTAAGGGCATCAGAAGACGCTTTCTTGAAACGTAAGACATTAGTAGAGACCCAAAACATTGCACATAAAACATGAGCCCAGTATAGGTTACATTTCGCCAGTACAATGTTCATTCTGTAGTTCCGACAATGCAATGTTCGTTCTGTAGTTCCGACAATGCAATGTTCTTTCTGTATTTCCGACAATGCAATGTTCTTTCTGTAGTTTCAACGACACAGTGTTATTTCTGTAGTTCCGACAATACAATGTTCTTTGCTGTAGTTCCATCAATACAATGTTCTTTCCTTTACTTCTGCCAATGCAGTGTTCTTTACTGTTGTTAAGCCAAAGCAATATTGTAATTCTCTCAATAAAATGTCCTTCCCTGTAATTCGCTAAATACAATGTTCTTTCTTTAGGTTCTGTCAATACAATGTTCTTTCCCGCAGTTGGTAAATCCACAGACAGGAATCTACTTAAGAAGATAAAGCAAACGGGTGTAAGTGGGAGAATAAAACCCAAGTAAAGTACACACACACACAGACACACACAAACACCCATATATATATATATATATATATATATATATATATATATATATATATATATATATATATATATATATATACGCATATATATGTGTGTGTAAGTGTGTGACGAAATACTCAAGCACTGTTCTTCTCAGGCCTTAGTAAACTCACTGTAGTGGCTTCATGTAACAGTTTGTTATAATAAGAGTGATAATTCATTTAAAAGCACTAATAAGAGACCAATTAAATGAATGTGATAGTATCGGAAAAAGAATATGTATCTCTGGACTTCCTCATCATCTACATGTGTTATTAATATTTTGTTTCTTGCCATATTGCATTTGAATTTATTTTCCAGTGGAATTTTTGGAATTCAAGATACTTTTCTTTTTTTTTGCATATCCTTTACAGGACATCGCTGTCAACATCAGCATCTTTCAGCTGTCTGTTGATTTCTTGGCAAGATTACGCTCAGTAGTTTGCCATTGCTTTCTGAGCGGCCGGCTCAGTAATCCCGCAAATCACCAGCGGGGGTCGAACCGCTCCCAGTTCACGCCCGCTACAAGACTCTGCGTGACAAACGGGATTACGGAGAAAGTGTTGTAACCCCTCGGCCAGAGAGACCGGCATTCAAGATACTAGTCTTTACAAATTTGGCAATATTAATAATTATTTATCTGTTTTACATAATACTGTTTGACTGATTAAGTGCTAAAATTAAAGTAGATTTGGACCAGACATGGTACATAATTAAATGAACAGGTATTGTAATGCGAATTTCCTTTCACTGAGCATTGAAATTGCGGGAGATAATACGAAATGAAACAAATAACAAAATAATCCTAGTATGGAGATATATCAGCCTTGTGGCCAAATGGGAGGTCACGTGTGGCGAAATATTATCTTCGGCACTCAATCAGTTAATTAACAGAACTTCGTAGTTCAAAACAAATGTCATTAATTCTATTGTCATTATTCCGGTCGCCTAATATGGCGGTTAGGCATTGAACCGTTAAAGCCTGTGGCGTGTTTATTATGCTTGTAGCTACGGTTTGCAATCGCATTTTCCTCATATTGGACTGGTAGTACATGGTTCCGTCGCCCTGCTACTGAGTGAGTGCGTGGGCGACACTGTGAGCTGTGAAATTTCGTGGAATGCTTTTACATCCGTCCTGTACATGCATGTACAGGAATATGTACGGAACATGCATGTTCGGGACAATGGCTACCGGCTGTTGCTGAAATGACTGATTTGCCTTTTCGGTTCACGAGTGCATTTTTCAGGAGACTCCTGGGAGTCGGCGCTGAAGCTACGGAGTTCGTGCTTTATGCGACATTTTCGGCGGGTCGCCCTGTGGAAAAATACCGAGCCATGTAAGAAAATCCCGGGCCAATGAGGTCTTTCTGGTGACTGCCGAGTCCATCGACGATGAACTGTGGTTTTCGTGGATGACTTTTGTGTTGGCATTCTGGAGGCGGCATTATGCACAGTGTACCTGTGCGGGCTGTTGGATTGCCGAGACTCGTGTCTGTTCCACTTTTCACAATGGACAGTGGGGAGCGTTTTGTGTGATATTCACTGGCACGGGAATAGAGCATAATGGGGACGACCCGTTGCCGTGAAGTTGGAACCTCGACTAACAAACTAACTAACTATTCTATTGCATGTTTGAGACTATCTCACAATTTAACGCTTGCGTTTTCTAAACAATCTTTCGGCGCATTACAGTCTTCTTCTGGACTCTCTTATGGGGGATGTTGGTCTCTGTGTCTTAGCAGACATGTCTGCTTTAGAAAAGATGCATCCTTTTCTTCCTACATGTCTTTGTGTTGATACGTACACCATCTTGTCATTTGTCGGTTATATGAACAACTCTGTTTCTCATTTTATGTCTAACAACTTACAAACTATCTTACATAAACATGTCTGTACATAACTGAGTAGTTTTTTAATTACTTTGATTTGTGTGTCTGTGTCTGTGTGTGTGTGTCTGTTTGTCTGTCTGGCCTCTCGAGATAGGATCTGTTTAGGTCACATTAGTTACCTCATATTTTAATAAGGCCTTTGAAATAAGTATAAAATCATTACCACAACAATGCTATTCTTTATTTATTCATTATTAAAAATCAATATCATGTTCAAATCCTATCCTGTTTTCCAATAATCCCGTTCAACCTAAAAAGAGAAGTTATAATTAGGGCCAATCCCAGCCTCAGATTATTCATCATGTTACCGAATCAGCTTTATTTCGGATATTAATCTGAAAGGAATTGTCGTCCATAAAGATAATAAAGATTCAATCCGTTTAGGTTATATTTAGGTCATACATTGCATATGTTATATATGTTAGTTTTCATTGTAGTAAATGTACCTTGTCAACTGGTGTATCGATCATGTCTCTCCTCAGATCTCGGTCCTTGGTGTTCTGTAACAGCTTTGTTGATGGTATTTCTCAATGCCACCGTTTCAGTCCATTCAGAATCATGTCTCTTTGTCTGTCTCTGTCCATTTCCCCCTTGCTATTTCCAGTTGTTACGATGTTCCCCAATGCCTCTCCTCTCATAACATGACCAAAGAAAGCTGTCTGTCTCGTTCTTATTGTTGTATATAATGGTATAGATTCATTAGTCTCTTTGATTTTATATACATATATGAGTGGCGCAAAGAAAGTAATGCACCACATCATTATTCCCAGCTAATAATGAAGATAGGAGCATGGAATTTTGCACACTGCAAATATGGCATGAGCCGATTGTGTGCACCAAATTGCAACCAAACCTGCCAAATAATATGGCTGCCCTAAACCGTTCAAATAGAGCTTGTTAGCAACATGCGTTATATGCAGCGTATTGGGATAGAAGTTAACTTTGCAGAGAAGGGAACTGTTGTGAACTTTCACAATCGTCCATCCATGTGATGAGTATGGAAGGTTTGCAGTCGACAGGAGTACAGTCAGTCGCTGGGTTCAGGGAATCAAAGAATCAGGAACTGGAGATACGGAGCAACTTGATCGGCCAGCGTTGTGGACGTTCTGCCACAGCCACCAATGTATAAATTTTGAAATGCGCTGAGGGCATTATTCTTACTATAGGTGAATCACTACTCAACAATTGGCCTTTCAGCTGTCAGTCGGCAATGGTAGTGTAAATACAGCTATAAAAACTCTCGGATTTTCTAAGCTTTTCGCAAGATCAGTTCCTCGAAGTCTGACAAATGACCACCGATTGTAAAGGAAAGCAATGTCTTCTGAATTGTTGGAGCTTCTCAATGTTGATGGAGAGAACATTTTGGCTTAGATTGTTACAGGTTACGAAACCTGGGCATACTATTTTGAACCTGAGACAAAAAGACAGTCAATGGAGGGGCATCATCCACAGTCACCATGAAGAAAGACATTCAAGAGAACTTCTACGCTGGGAAGGTCATGATCACTGTCTTTTGGGACATTGAAGGTGTGATTCCTTGTGGCTATTATGCCAAGAGGAAAGACAATCAATTCGAAAGCTAATAATAGGACATTGAAAATAACTCAGTCAAGATTTTCGCAGAGTTCAGCCGCACAAGAAACCAACAGACCTGCTTCTCCTTCACGACAATGCGTGCCCTCACACAAGTCTGGCAACACGAGAAGCAATCACCAAATTGGGTTGGACTATACTAACTTATCCACCCTATAGTCTCGATTTGGCACCCTATGATTGTCATCTATTTGGTTCACATAAAGATGCATACCGTGGGACAACGTTTGAAGATGATGAAAGGGTGATTCATGCAGCAAAGAATTGGCTACATGATCAAGACAAAATCTGGTAGGGTAAGAAATACATGCACTTGTTTCACGCTGGCATAAAGCCATACAATTTGATGGGGATTATGTTGAATAATGCCGATGTTTAGTTGACATATCCATGTATATAGTGTATAAATTGCATGCCTTTTGAATAAACAGCTCCTGAGAAAAAAAGATGTGCATTTCTTTCTGAACGCCCCTCGTCTTGTTGTTGTTACGGGATCTAGAAAACATTCGTTTAAAAAATAAAGAAAAGAGTAAAAAACATGAATGAATATGCAGACAATGATCAAATTAATACACAAGCTTTGCAATTGTTGTATAACACCTCGTTTTGGAAACCTGGCAAGCGAAACATTGCATTTTATCTAATGCAATAAATCCTTGTCTCTGAGGGTTAGGAAACAAATGCTTGCATGTTACATGGAACCAGTCCTAACACATGGCTGCGAATCAGGGACAATTAGCAAAGCGCAAAAGTATATTGAGGCCTCGGAAATGTGGTTTTAAGTAAGAATGCTGAAAATATATTCGTCTGCAAAAATAAGCAATCTAAACGCTTTGACAGAGGATAAGTAATCTAAACGCTTTGACAGAGGATAAGTAATCTAAACGCTTTGACAGAGGATAAGTAATCTAAACTCTTTGACAGAGGATAAGTAATCTAAACTCTTTGACAGAGGATAAGTAATCTAAACTCTTTGACAGAGGATAAGTAATCTAAACTCTTTGACAGAGGATAAGTAATCTAAACTCTTTGACAGAGGCGAAGACACACAGACAACGTATGACAACCATCAGAAAGGGACGGTCGTTATGGTTGGCCACATTATGAGAAGAGATAAGCTGAAACATGCTCTAATAACTAGAAATAGTCGTGGAAAGAGAGACAGAGAGAGAGACAGTGGGAGAAGATTATTGACAGTCTTTTGTCGTGGCACGGAAAGGTATTCCGCACACAAGTTAATACGTGATGTTGGGGATTGCAAGATGTGGAGAAACATGATCGCCTATGTCAGGTAACACGGCATTTGATGGTGATGATAATAATGACGATGATGTCTATTTCATGTTATCAATATATGATGCTTATGATGATATAATATTGACATGTTATTGAACCAGTTATTGACGGCATCACTCTCGTGTTAATTGACTAACTATTTTATTACATTTACATGTTGTTATTCCCTCGCCTTGAACTCAAACGTAGTCCGCGCACTACTAGTGAATGCACGGGACTGATGTTTCCCAAATGCAAGTGTCCGACGTCATCAAACGAAACCTCTCCGACTTCTAAGGTACTTATAATTTACGTCCCAAATCAAGGACGAGAAGACAACACTTAAGTCCAGCTGACTTGTATCCGGAACGAACCCACTTCGCCGCGGTCATAAGAGAATGTTTAAGCAAGTTAAACATCTCAGACACGCCAATTTCCATATGTAAATATCTCCTGCAACATCTGAAATAACTAGACATAGAAGTGCAAAACATGCAAACTAATGTAACGGACTCGGTGCATACTGAGCAGAGTGAAGACCGGTATGTTTCGCGCGGAGTGGCACCGTCAATCTAAGGTAGAGAGCATCCGTTGGATTTTTTCCCCAGGTCGTTCTGGTGTGTTGGGAAATGAGCAGGCTGAGAGACTGGCTAGATCTGCGTCTCTGAGTAGGGCACTAGTACACGGTAAAGCAGGTGTGGTCAGAACCCTGTGAGATCGTGTGTGTTGTGTGAAAGAACAGATACACTATCATTGTCTGGGAGAATGGAGCGTCAGGTATACTTCGCGCAATTTGACACCGCCAATCGTTTGCGAACGTGACCCCTTCACAACAGGGGGGTCTGGCCAACACTCGTTTCTTCGAGGAAATGCCAGAAGGATACATAATCAAATTGTAACTGTACGATTATTATTGGGACTCTTCGCTGGTTGTTGAATACGGGGACTCAGAGCGTATATGACTTGCCCGAAAGCCGTGATATCGGTTCTTATCTCAACTCAACTCAACAGTATACACACACGCAAACACACACGCATACATTCACACAAACATACAAACATACACCCACACATACACACATACAAACACATACACACATATAGATACATAAACAAGCATAATCACACATATACACCCATACATATACGCACAGACATACACATCCACACACATACACATACGTACACATATAAAGGTACATATACAGATACACGCAAACATACACCCATACATACTTACGCATACACACACATACACACAAACATACACACTTACACACATACACCAACATACATACATACACACTCATAAACACATACATACACACACTTACGTACTCATATATTTACACAAACAAGACACACATACACACACAACCATCCACCCACTCACCCCACACACACACACACACACACACACATCTAGACACATACACGCTGCCTCACATAATTACTAATCCTCAGAAAAAATGGGTGGACAAAATTAATTGGGAAATAATGGTGAAAATGGAAAACAAAATATTTTATACATATACATTGGGTAACGTAAAAGATAGTGATGCAATTCAATTAGATAATTAATGAAAATGACAAAAACGTGACGAAATAAGCAGTGCATATAGTACATGTTAAAATCAAGTGGCAATAAAAATGATAGTATGAAATATGAGGATACAGAAAAAAAAATATGGAATAGTATGTCATATTACATGCGTGCTCGCAACTCTCTCTATCTCTACTTTTCTTTCATACACACTCACACACACTTACTCTCTCAGATAGATAGACAGACACAGTCCCATTTTCGTCCCACTTGACTCCACCCACTGTCTTCGAACCCGGCACTGGTAGACAAGAGAGATCTTTCGGCAACCTATGTGTTTGTTGTTGTGAAATATGATCATTGCAGAACAACAGAACAGAGCAAAAGACGGCTGGATAGGTAGATAGGAAGACACACAGACAGACAGATAGACAAGTAGACAGGCAGACAAAGATAGACAGAGAGATGGACAGGTAGACAGGCAGGAAAGTTGAAAGGCAAATAGGAAGAGGGAGAGAAAGATAGACAGACAAAAAAAACAGACAGTTAGAAAGGCAAATACACAGACATACATTCAAGCAAACAGACATTCAGACAAAGAGATTGAAAGAAGGACAGACAGACCGACATATAAGTACATACATACACAGAAAGACAGTCATATAAACAAAGAGACAGACAGACAGACAGGCAGACAGACAGAAATCCAGACACACAGACATACAGACATAAAGACAGACAGACATAAAGACAGACAGAAAGACCACAGAACGAACGAACGAACAGACTTTATTTTCAAAGGGTAACAAATTGAGCACGCAGGCCCATCTTACATTCGGCCCTTCCAATCACTCATCTTTCTTTCATCAACAGTGCATAGGAAAAAAACATTGTCACATGAATTTTGTAAACATAAACAATGCATATTACTATGTTATGTGACACATCCACCACCCACCCACATATTCCCCATTCACTCCAACTCCTCCACCCAACCACACACATAACCCACATACACATACATCTCCCCACCCATCCACCACATCCCTACACCTACACATCTCCCCACCCACACACACCTCTCACCCATCACACATCCCATCCACCCACACCCCAAGCACACATACATTCCCCAACTCACACATCCCCCACCCACACACATCCACCCACCTACACACATCTCCCCACCCACTCACATATCCTCTACCCATCCCATTACCCACCAACAATCACTCACCCACATATCCTCATCCACCCACACACCTCCAACAACCCAGCCAAACACACATTCCTCAGCCACACATCACCCACGCACACACACGTCTCCCCGTCACCTCACATATCCCACACCTACCCACACACAAATTCCGAACCCACCCACATAATCTCCCATCTCCCCCAGCCCACTCACAGATCTCGAGCCCACCCCTACAAACATCCCCCACCATCTCCTAACCTACACACACTCACCCACCCTCATATCCTCTACCCACAGACAGAAAGACAGACAGACAGACAGACAGACACGAATACAAATCAAACAATTCTCATGTCACAAGACACACGAAGGCACACACACACAAACAAACACACACACGCACGCACCAACTCGCACACACTCAAACATTAAACTAAGTACACCGTATCGGGACCATCCGGAATCAATTTTATTTAGTCTTCCTGTGCTCAGAAATAATCATTAACATAAACATCCTGTCTAGTATGTAAAAAGAAGCACCACGTAAAACAATACAATTTTCTCGTGTTACTATATAAATATAAATATATAAATATAAATATATAAATATAAATAGAAATTCTAACGCAACAAAAGCAAGATTAACAATATGAAAGTTACGTGCACTTGATTGGTAAATGCACACCAATTGTTGTGGCCCTCATAGAAGTAGGGGTAAGAATTAGAGACTAGAGACAAAATAACAATTGAAAGCTATAGTGACCGACCGGGATTCGAACCTGTGACCTCCAAATGACGACAGTGCCACGCTTTACTAACATATGCTGGTTTAATATAAATTTCAGAGACCTATGGTGCTGTTTCAATGGTTGGATAAGAATTATGTCTATATTCCTAAGTCGTGTTTTCATATGTATATGATACACCTGGCTAATGAAGACACATTATTTAGAGATGTCTAAATGGTCATGCGTCGAAGTACACTAGTTCCATCAGTAAAGCGCTGTCGTCATTTGGAGGTGACAGTTTCGAGTCCCAGTGGGTAACTATAGCTGTCAATGTTTATGTTGTCTAATGCGTCCTCTAGTCTCTAATTCTTACCCCTACTTCTATGAGCGTCACACAATACGTGTGTATTTATTTATTAACTTTCTTGATGGCCTCAAAGGGTTCCCCAATTGATATTTACATGCGTATGATAAAACGAAGTTATAATCATTAGGTCCTCTAAAAATGACACCCATCTGGATGCCAAGATTATATGAGTATCCACGCCATCTAGCTATTGATAGACAAACCAAAACTAATATGGTTATATGTAAAATAGGAACATGGAATGTAAGGACACTAAATGAGTTGGGAAAGTTGAACAATGTTATAAGAGAGCTGGAAAATATTATGATTAATATTCTATGCAAACGTGAGATGAGGTGGAAGGAATCTATTTATAATTGAAAAGCATACAATAATTTATTATGGAGGAGATATACACGAAAAATTGAGTACGACTACAATATGATTAAAGAACAATCCTGTATCAATAACTACTAAGAAAGTACTTTAAAACACAATCTCCCTACCAACTCCATGTTACCAATGCCAAACCTGGACAATGACAGAAAACGAGAAAAGAAAAATCATAACAGAAATGAGATTCCTGAGAAGAATACGCAATGTATAAAGAAGAGGTAAGATCAGAAATGAAGAAATCAGGACTAAAGTGGGAGTTGTAGCTGCACTAGATTTTATTAGAAGGCAGCAAGTAAAATGGTTTGGCCATGCAAGTGGGTTACCAACTAACAGTATACCACAACAAGCAATGATGTACAGACCAGAGGGAAGCAGAGGAAGAGGCCGACCACGTAAGCGATGGATGCAAGGAATAACAGAGTCCATGGGAATAGTGACACATGAAGCCCATAAGCGGGCACTCTCCCGCTGTTTATACTTCACCTCCACACCGCATGGTACAAGATGAGATGAGATGAGATTTAATGCAAAAGTAGGAAAAGGAAATATGGAGGGTGTAGTGGGGGATTATGTTTTAGGAACAAGAAATGAAAGAGGAGAGAAACTGAAAGACTGGACAAATATAAATAATATGCTATTTGGAAACACCTTATGTAAACTCCATAGAAGACGATTTTGCACAAGGAAAAGCTCTGATAAGAAAATACTCAACCAAATTTACTACATACTTATTAATAACAGATTTAGAATTGTGTTAATACTTGTTAAGATCACGTGTCCCTATATGGATAAATTAAAGTAAGATTGAAGAGAGGAAAACAAGTGGTTAAGAATATAGAAATGAATACGGATGTTTTGAAAGCAGATAAATAAATTCAAGAACAGTATAGGGTGATCACCCCCGATGGTGTTTCCGCATTGTCGTGGTGGGGGAGCTTGAGTTTCTCAATGACCCGAGAGCTATGCCGGCGGTAGCGTAGCTACCAACAGGGCCTCCCAAGCCGGAGGGGTCAAAGGGTAAAGAACAGACAACGAGAAACACCCTGGTCCTCCAGGTTGGAGGTTTAAGCGTGGGGATAACATCCCCACCTTTGTAAATACTATTTTGTTATGAAACAGATACATGAGCCTCGATATCGGACTGACTTATCTGGACAACGACCTTGGAACGTTAAAGGGCTTTTGAGATTTGGAACATGGAATGTACGGACACTATATCGGGCTGGAGCGGCCGAGGAACTAACCCGGGAGCTGGTTGCATATCAAATGGATATAACATCAATTCAAGAAATAAGGTGGCCAGGAGAGGGTACTTTATAGCAAAATGGAATGATTATAATATATGGAGGAAACACCCACAATAAACATGAATTAGGAACAGGATTTGTTATCAAAAAAGAATTATGGGGGAATGTTTTAAACTTTAAAGCTGTTAATGACATGATTAGTAAATTACGAATAAAAGGTAAATGGAAAAATATAACGATGATTAATGTACATGCACCAATTCAAGAGAAAGAAGATGATATTAACGAAGACTTTTATAATGATCTGGAAGATGTCATAGAAGAAACCTTCCCCCCCCCCCCCCAAACAGGACATCATGATTGTGCTAAGAGACTTCAATGCAAAAATAGGCAGACAGCAAACTCATAAAAATGTGGTCGATATGGAAAGCCTACATATAACTTCAAATGATAATGGATGGAGAGTCATGGTCCTGGCAGAAGGCAAAGGACTGCAGATTAGTAGTACCAGACTACAATGAAAGGATATACACAAACAAACTTGGAAATCATGTGACAAGAGAACCTATAATCAAATCAATCACATTTTAATTAACAACAGAAATGCATCAAACATACAACAAGTTAGAAGATATAGAGGAGCTCAGTGCTACAGCGACCACTTCCTCGTTGGAGCAAAATTTAAAATAAAACTTAAGAGGGCTTTCTATTCTAAATTACAAAGATTACACCCAACATATAACAGAGAAAAACTACAAGAAATTACAGTCAAAGAGAAATTTACAGATGAAATAAAATGTAAACTTGAAACTCTGCAAAACCCTTTGGAGGAAAGCATTGACCAAACTTGGTTGAACATCAAGAATCCATTTCAATCTACCGAGGAAGAGTGTCTCGGTGTCTTAGCCACTGTTAATTAAAATTTAAAACGTAAAGTTCGACAAGAACATCCCTTGTCTAAAACACGCGTCTAGTGGTTTCGGTGACAACCGTTTTATCTCCAGTAGGTTGGGTAATTTGACCAACCAGAAGAGACGAGTCCATCTCTTTATACAAGTATTATGTTATTATCCATTTTGACCACTTTGCACCTTTTCACAATAGTGGATCAGCATTTTTTACTGCTAGACATCTTTTGATGAACGTTAGTTATCCAGTATAATAATGACACAAGCAACGATTGACTTGAAACAAGTTCATAGCGAGATGGTGAATATGGCGCTGACTACTATTAGTTCCTACAATTCCAAAAAGGCAAATAACTCGACGTTGTCTGGTTTAGTCGGTCAAATAGCCAAACAACAATCTGTGTTGTTCACGAGACTAGAAGACAGTATCAAGCCCGAACATGTTTTCCAAGTCTTTGTTTTAGTCAGTGATGAATTATTTGGTGATAACGTCATCAACTATGGGAGAATAATTATGCTGTTTACCTTTGGCATGCGTCTGGGTAAGCATCTGGTTGATAATTCTTACAACGCCGATGTGAATGTCCAAGACCTGGAAGAGGACTTCGCTAAATCTGTAGGCGAATATATGGCTGATAAACTAAGTCCTTGGATACTTCAACAACAAGGTGGTTGGCGGAATTTCTATGCTTTGACTGCAAACAAAGAAATTGATTAAAAACAGGCTTAAATCCCAGTATTTCGTTATTCTTGTGAGTGTGAGAGCGCTTGATTGTGGATATATAATACCTATAGTAAACCCCTTTGGGTAAATTGTGAGCGGGAGTCGACACGTTGTAATGGCAAGTGGTAAAATTGTGAGAGTCAGTGGGGAATTTGTGTGGTTAATTGGTCAATTTGATAAGTTGTGAAAGCAAACGGGGTAGTTGTTAGGGCAATTCGACAAGTTGTGAAAGCAAATTTCTTAGTTTGCTATAATTTTTTCTCCTTATGGTTAATATTTTTTTCCTTTGGCTAGCGTATTTATTACTTTGGCCAACTTTTTTCTTACCTTACCATACATATTTCTTAGTTTGGTTGGTATTTTTCTCACTTTGATTAGTATCTTTTCCAGTTTTGGTAATATATTTTCTTACTTGGTCGACAAATTTTCCTATTTTGTTGTTGTTGTTGTTGTAAATTTGGATGACATATTTATAAGTTTGGTTGAAATATGTGTTTACTTGGCCAATATTTTTCCCATTTGGCTAACAACTTTTCCTATTTAGGTCGATATTTTTCTATCTTTGGTTAATAATTGTTTTCGTGTGGGTTAACAAAGTTTCCTACTTTTCATAAGTTTGGCAGAGCTTTTTATAAGTTTGGTCGATATTTTTTCACATTTAGTTAACAAAATTTCCTATTTTTCATAAATATACCGGAGATTTGTAAAAGTTTGGTCGACATATTTCTATATTTACCCAATATTTTTATTACTTTGGTCAGTTTAGATGATATATTTATAAGTTTGGTCAGCCTTTTAGTTGATTTGGCTAGTATTGTTTTCCTACTTTTTATAAGTTTGGATGAGACATTTATAAGTTTGGCGGATCTTTTTCACATTTGGGTAAGAAATTTTCCTACCTTTTATGGGGTTGGACGAGGAATTTATTTACTTGGTCAATAGATTTCACCTTTGGCTAATAAAGGTTCCTATATTTTGTCAATTTGGATGCGCTATTTCTTTACATGGCCAATATTTTTATTTTTTTATTTTTTCCATTTGGTTAACAAATGTTCCTACTTTTCATAAGTTTGGTGGAGCTATTTCTGTATTTGGCCGACATTTTCCCTTTTTGGTTAACAAATGTTCCTACATTTCATAAGTTTGGCGGAGATTTTTATCAGTTTGGTTGATATATTTCTGTATTTACCCAACGTTTTTATACATTGAATCACGTATTTTCCTACTTCGGTCGACATGATTCTTAATTTGAGCAATATTTTCACCATTCGGCTAACACATTTTCCTACTTTTTATAAGTTTGGACGCGTTATTTATAAGTTTGAGCGATATTTTTCCCATTTGGTTAATATGATTTCCTATTTGCCCCATATTTTTTACATTTGACTTACAATTTTCCTACTTTTTATAATTTTCGTTGAGATATTTATGTATTTGGCCACCATTTTTATTAGTTTGACTAGCCTTTTCTCCTACTTTTTATAAAATTGATTGAGATATTTGTGTATCTGACCAATATTTTGCCTATTTGGCTAACAAATTGTCCTACTATTTATAAGGTTGGATGATCTAATTAAGTTTGGTCAGCCTGTTATTTGATTTGGCTAACATTTTATCATAGTCTTTATAAGTTTGAATGAAATATTTATAAGTTTGTCTCTCGTTCTGCCTATTGTATTACTTCGGCCGACATGTTTCTTGATTTTACTAGTATATTTTCTTACTTGTTATAATTTCGGATGAGATATTTCTGTCTTTGACCACTATTGTTTCCTACGTTTTATAATTTGTTGAGATATTTATGTATTTGACCGACCTTTTCCCCATTTCGGCTGACAAATGTTCCTACTTTTTATAAGATTAGATGAAATATTGCTCTCTTTGGTCGATATTTTTTCTCATTAGGTTAACAAATGTTCCTAATTTTTATAATTTTGTTGTAAATATTTCTTTACAGGGTCAATATTTTTCTCATTAGGTTAACAAATTTTCCTATTTTTTATAAGTTTTGATGAGCCATTTAGAAGTTTGACCGATATTTTCACATTTGGCTAACATTATTTCCTTCTTTTTATGAAATCGGACGAGGCATTTATAATTTTTACCGATATTTTTCAGCTTGGTTGTAGACAATGAGTATTTTCTGCAATCTATAGTAGGTGTGGGTAATACACAAAGTGAGCAAGCAGAATTAACTGGTTGTGTTACTATGGTCGTCAGCGTATTTAAAATGATATTTTTAACTTTCTCGGTACTATGGTAAAGAGGTAATTGCATAATTACGTTTATATCTGTTGTTCTCAATCAGAGGCCGAAAAAAGCATTGTCTTGTCCTGTTGTATTGACTCTAGACGCAAATGTTGTTGGTAACCCAGTGCCAATCTTAGTAACTTGTAGGTGTTGTGTCGTTCATAGAACCTATACTTGTGTATGGATGTAAAGCGCGACATGCGGACATTTGTTGTTAGAAAACACATGTATATATATATATATATTCATATATACATATAATACGAAAACATATTTTGAAGCCTCAAAATTTGACTTCTTCAGACATTACATTAGTTTTCATGGGGGACATGAATGCATAGGGTGATTTAAATATAACCAGATTTACGTTTCCAAGGAGATAACACGCAGACTATGTTTTCGTTGAAAATTCGCTGTTTTCTCTAAGCAGACTGTCACTTTTATCACAGCCAGTGTAGATGGTCATGTGTTTGTTATGGGTATTATTAGTGTAAATGTTTATTCTGTTTGTAGTGTAAGGGTCCTTCTCTTCCATCGATAAGTTTTAAAAAAACTAATGACCAAGCCCTATAAGACACATATGACAACCGCATCTATCCTACTTCATTCGTGTAGATTTGGTCCACAGTGTCCGCTTTGGTAAGATTTTACAACAATAGACTGGAGCAGGAAACAGGAAACGATACGTGAATAACGATACACCGAGAGTCAATACGCTTGGATTTGTATTCTCACGTCACTTTTACAATGTATCTATGGTTGTTTCCTGACAGGCTTCATCAATCAAACTCACGTCGAAAGATGGCGGCATGCACATAATTGTTGGCAACAATATAGAACAGATAGTGGGCGCTTGGTTTAAGTGTTAGTCTGTTACGCTGACCGTGAGAGGCGATCGGTGTATTTGGTCGCAATATATAACAGATAGCGGTCACGCTGACATAATGGCATGTTGTGTGTACCATTTGTATGTATCTAATACACCAACGTATTCATACCGTTGTGTTTTTCACTTATTTGCTAATGTAACACTGGTGTTTTCTTCTTTTTTTTTGTTTTTTATAATTTTATACATATCACTGTATTTATTTTATTATGTAATTTAACTTGTAATAATGTACTTGAATTCTTTAAACTACGGTTTATTTAGTCCTCTCAAAACCTGTTGATCGGAGATGTAAACTCCATCACAGCTAATTAAAAACACCAATATTTCCGCCACACAACCCCGTCGGAATCGCAGCTGTTACCTCCATATGATCTATGGTTCCCTCTAGACCCGTATTGTTCTTCTTGACCAGGTGTCTGTCGTTGGTACCCACTGTATAAGACACCTCTTTCTGGTAGGCTTAGACTGTCTATTATTACCCTCTCAGATCGATTGTAATCTTTGGTTTCTAAAATAATGCTTCGCGGAGACGCAACGTTTCATTACCATTTTTGTTTCATTGTTGGTTTTGTTCAGGGCCACGCGGCCTATACCGCCTCGTTTATCGTGTCATCTTCACTGGGTACCAAGTATCTGATTAATATCTCCAGCTGGTGCCATCACAGCTAATCTAAACATAGTCACTATTCCACCTCTGTTTTCCTGGGAGGCACGGTAGTTTTCTACAACTAAATACCTCTGTTATCGTTATATAATAGACATCGCTGTGTATCCTTATTTACAAATACGTACATGTTAGCTGACCTCCGATTTGTCATTTTGTTTAATAATAGCTGCGAATTGTCTCTGTCTTTCATAGAATCTGTACTTTTGTATGACTGTGAAGCGTGGGCAATGAGCAGACAAGATGAAAAAACATCAGTGAAGATGTGGTGAAAATATACATACCATGCCCAGATAGAACAACAAATTACCAAGTCCCACTAGAAACAAAGGAAAAAACAGTATCTACAACATACTCTTTTCCACTCTTAATGTTTAAGTTTGAGCGAAATATGTCTTTTGCAGCGTGTGACATGAGGAAATTTGTCCTTTAAAATCACCTTGAATATATATCTTCATATATAAATATGCTATGAACACCTATTTTGAAGCCGCAAATTTGACTTCAGTCATTATACTAATTGTTGAATGAGACATGAACGCGAAGGATGAACTACGTGGGCACCCGTTAATGAATGTTTGTTGTTTATTAGTAGTTGTTTTATCGTTTTTCTTGTTTCCGATCGGTACAGCAGTATTGATTTCACCTTAAAGCTAAATATGCA
Organism: Cepaea nemoralis; assembly: GCA_014155875.1. Lineage (NCBI taxonomy): Eukaryota > Metazoa > Mollusca > Gastropoda > Stylommatophora > Helicidae > Cepaea > Cepaea nemoralis. The sequence continues at coordinate 163,791 of JACEFZ010014147.1, read as the reverse complement.
TATACTATGCAGAATGCTTCTGGTAAATATGTTCACAGGAACTGCCATTAACATACTTATAAGCTTTTCTCACGCCGGTAGATCTCCGTTTTTTCGTCATTTTATTAAATAATTCTAGTCAAATGTCTTCCTTTAATTTCTGTAATAAAATGTCTTCCTCTAATTTAACTTGTGAACTGCCTTCATATAATTTATGTAATCAACAGACATTGCGCAGGATCTGCAATATTTAGTAGAGGCGGTTGTTGTACCCGGTGAACAACTAGGGTTAGAATTAAATTATAAAACGACACGGGTTATGATTGTCACTATGAAGAACGAAATACCACGATGTAATATACATGTAAATGGGAATATTCTGAAACAAGTGAGTAGATAGATACAAGTATCTCGGAACATTCATAACAACTGATGGGAGATGCCTTGAGAAGATTAGAACAAGAATCGCCATGGCGAAAGTAGCCTTTAGCAAGATGAAAAACATTCTGACCAATAAAAGATGTCAATTGAAACGAGAAAAAGAGTGTTGAGGGGATACATAGAGCCTGTTCTTGTGTATGGATGTGAAACTTGGACAATGAACAGTCAAGCTGAAAAGCAGCTGATGGCTGCAGAAATGTGGTTTCTGAGGAGAATGCAAAGCGACACATCGTGATTCGCTTCTCTGGCGCCTATGTTGGGTATAGTTAGCGACCATGGGTGTTATTCGAACCGTCAGTGACACCACCTAGCTCAGTTAAATACTCGGCCACTGCCACACTATCCCACCAAACAGTAGGACTCGAACCTGTCTAGCGCTATGGCGGCAACTAGACATCCTTGTTATACATTTACGTCTTAATATACTCTTAGAAAACTCCGCCTAGGGTGGACACCCTTATCGCCCTGCAGCGTGATTCGAACCACCAATGATATAACCTAGCTTCGTTACATACTCGACCACCACCCCGCATATACCCACCACACCGTGAGATTCGAACCTGTCAAGCGCAATGGCAGTAACTAGAACCCCCAGTTACACATTGGTGATATCCCACTATGACCAACTACGCACCCCACACATCGTTCTATGCGCTTATTATTTTATTCCGACATCGCCCTTGCTTAAAAACAGATGGCACCAGCGACCTCCCTCGACCCCGACACTGATATTCAACTGCCGGCAATATCGACTTTTTGCTCACAGATGTTCGCCGATCTTACCAAAGATACAAATACATCAACCCGTATCAGCCTGAGCACACCAATCGATTATGCAATCGTCTATACAAACGGGAACCTAATTAATTCATTACACCGGCTGACATATTCAATTAGCAAACCTGGCGCCATAGTTTAATTGATCTTGTTAACCCCGAAGCTCTGATTAAAAAACACACCTGACACTTAAAAAACGAGGCAGGAGCTGGAAGGCATGAGGCAGGCCACAACCCACCCACCGCGAGACATGAGACATGAGACGAGAATGAGACATGAGATATATCTCATTGCTCATTGCTCGATGCTAGGCCTGGAGACCCTATAGTACTACTAAGAGACCAAGGGGAAGACCGAAAAGTAAATACCAGGATGGCTTGGCCAAGTGGCATCATCGAGACAGGAACACGGAGCTGATCCACGACTCTGGTGATTGAGTGAGATGGCAGAATATGACCGCTTACGCTTATCGGCATGGCACATGATGGATGGATGGATACCCAACTTTAAACAGGAACATTAACTTGTATAGTCATTTAATTATTCTTTTAGATAGCAGCTGGTTACTTAGCTTGCGAAGTAGTTCGAGTTAATTAGTTGTTGAATGTTCATACGTTTTAATTCGTTTTGTTCTGTGTTTCCACTATATTTGTATGTCTCATTAGTTATATCGTTATAATATTATCATTTACGTATCGATTTATATTACTGGTATTTTGTAAGTTAATGTAATTGTGAATTTTTATGATCTTGTATGTTTGCTTAATTTTGAATAATTTACACTTACTTAATGGGTGAAATGTCTGAGAAGTGGAAACAGGCTTAATAAGTAGGAATACGCATTGGGCACTTAAACATTTGAAACTTATTTAACAAGCTGCCAGAGTTATCTTTTATTCTTAATCAAAATTTTCATTTATTCGACCTTCGAGAAAGTAGACTAAATGAAAACATTTAAGATGATCACATCTCTATTAAAGGGTACAAAGTTTTTATAAGAGATCCCTGTAGGAAACAAGAGAAATGCATAATAGCCTATGTTTCTAATTTATTAAATTTTCGCCGTAGGCTAGTCTTTGAAACTTGCGAAATATAATGTATTTGGTTGGAGCAAAACTTCAAAACCACGCACCCGTGATAAATGGCTACCTCTATCGAAATTCCTGCGCTGAACACGTCTGGGACGCAAACTTCACTACCATAATGGATGTGGTTTTCGCTTCCGGGAAGGAAATCATACTACCCGGAGACTTTAATATTGAAACCAACAAATGCCACATAATATGGGGACATATAATTGCATCATACACCTTCCAACACATAGTAAAACAATACGCTAGAGTAACAAACTCAACTTCAACACTTATAGATTACATTTAAGTAACTTGTTCAGACAACATCATAGAATGCACTGTACCAAATTGTGCAATGAGCGGTCACGACCCAATATGCTGCACATAGTCTAAAAAAAGGAATTAAATCTCCTAATCATAAACACATAATTGTAAAATATAGAAGCTACAAAAATGTCAACCAAAACGCATTTTTACAAGACTTGTTTAGTTCACCTCTAAACAATATTTATCGAATTCCAGACCCGGATAATACTCTGGAAGCCTGGAAAAAGACCTTTATTGATGTGTTTGATAGACATGTGCCAATCAAGGAAGTTTGAGTAGAAAATCACGTCAAATCAACTTGGATCACCCAGGAAATACTTGAAATTATGAGAGACAGAGATAAAGCACATAAAAAGCGGGATCTCAGCACATACCGTACTATTATAAACAAAGTGCAATATACTATACGAAGAGATAAGAAAAATTACTTTAAGAACTTAGTAATGGATAAAACAAATAGTAAGGATATATGGAAGGCTATGTAAGGATATATGGAACACCTTGACAAACACGTGTATCTTCTCAAATTCATTACCATCAAATCCTATTTCAAACGACCAATTCAGTAATTTATTTCAAACTTACATAGATCAGTTGAAGGCTTTCAAAATCAAATTCTCCTTGCAACTTATTTTTACTGTCATTGTTTCACGAGAATAGATGCTCCCGGGATATTCTGCTAATGACAATCACTGAAGTATTCACTTACCTGAGTAACCTAATGTGTATAATCAGTGTCTCACCAAATGTCACTTTCCATCAGCTCTCAAAATCGGTAAAGTGTATAATCTTCTTAAATCTGGTTCTTTGGACAATGGTCTCCCGAACAATTATAAACCCATTTCTTTACTATCATCACTATCTAAACCACTAAAAAGACGCATCCATCAGGTAACATTACAGTATTTAGATTGCACAAGCTTATAGTTGACAGTCAATCAGGATTTCGACCAAAATATTCTTGTCATACGGTCCTAACAAACATGATAGCACATTGGCACCAGAATATGAATAACAACAATCTATGTGGAGCTGTGTTTATCTATTTCAGGAAAGCATTTGATATGATAGACCATGTCATTTTGATTTTTAAAAAAACCTATCATCATCATCAAGTGCCCTGCCAGCTGGCGTAGGCTCTCCACAGATCTCTATCTTTGGTTTCTGGATCACCTCTGCTGCTGATATTCCTCCGTGCCACCGTCTCAATCCACCCAGCATCATTTCTCTTGGTCTGCCTCTGCCTCTCTCCCCTCGATCTTCCAGTTGTTACGATGTTCTCCAATGCCTCTCTTCTCATTACATGACCAAAGAAAGCTGTTTGTCTCTTTCTTATTGTTGTATATAGTGTTCTAGTTTCATTAGCCTGTTTCAGGCAGTCGTTGTTAGTTACTCTGGCAGTCCAAGGAATTCGCAACATTCGTCTCAGGAACCACATCTCTGTTGCTTCTAATTTCTTCTTAATTTGTTCATTTACATTCCACGATTCACTGCCATACAGCAAAACTGGTTCTACATAGCATATCAGCACTCTCTTTCTTACACTCAGTGATAGTGACCTATTGCACAAGATACTCTTCATTTTCTGAAATGCGGCCTTTGCTTGCCCTATTCTGCTCTTAATCTCTGTTGTACATCTTCCATCTGATGTTATAAATGTCCCTAGGTATCTAAAATTATCCACTTGGTTAAGAATTTTTCCTTCTATTTCTATGTCACATTTTGGTGTCACCATTTTCTTTGATATCACCATTGTTACTCTTTTCTTGATATTCAAGGAGAGTCCTTTCCTTGCACTCTCTATTACTACAGTGCCCAACAATTGTTGTAGGTCTGTTGATTTATCTACCACCAATACTGTGTCATCTTCATAGCTTATATTATTTATATTATAACCTCCAACTAGTATTCCTGTCATCTCTTTGATCTCTCTCATTATTACTTCGCTATATAGGGAAAAGAGATCTGGTGACAAGACACATCCCTGTCGTACTCCTAGCTTTATGTGTTCGTAACTACCCTCTTTATTTCCATTTTAATTGCTGCTACTTGGTTCCAGTAAATATTCTTTATTATTCTTAAATCTTTCCCATCAATGTTGATATCTTCCAACATTTTAATCAATTCATAATGGTTTACTTTATCAAAAGCCTTAGTATAATCGATGAATCATAAATATATGTCTTTCTGTTTCTCTATTGACCTTTCTATTAGTGCCCTTATTGTGTATATTGCATTGTTTGTGTCCTTTCCCTCCACAAATCCATACTGTTCTTCACTAATTTCCATTTTTATTTTCTTTCTGGTTATTCTCATTATGATTCTGAGTAGAAGGTTAGTGATATGGTTTATTAGGTTAATTGTACGAAAATCTTCACATTCAACTGCTCCTGGTATTTTTGGTATAGCTATAAATACAGATTTCAGCATATCACTAGGTAAATATCCACTGCTGTAAATATCGTGTAACATTTTGGTTAATATGTCTACTCCAAATTCTCCCAATACTTCTAATTCTTCTATTGTGATTTCATCTGGTCCAGCTGTTTTCCTTTCTTCATATATTTCTTAGCGTCAGCGACTTCTTCTTTTAGAATAGGTGGACCTTCTAAGTTACTTTCTTCTGTTAATTCTTCCCTGTCCCCATCATATAATTCTCTTATATACTCATTCCATCTCTTCATTATAGTACCTTCTTCCAATAATATCTTTCCTGTTGTTTATTTCAAACACCCTGTATTTATTCTTATTTTTCTTCGTGTGAGCTCACTGATTTGTCTGTGCATATTTTTTGTATCTTTAATGGCATTTAATTCAATTTTTTTGGCACTGGTCATTTAAACAACTTTCTTTTGCCTTCCAACATTTATGTTTTATTTCTTAATTTATCTTAGCGTATGTTTGTTTGTCATTGTTACTTTATTTTCTTTTGTCCATCAGCATTAAGATATCTTCATTCATCCATTTTTTCTTAGCTATTTGACTTCTCTCCTGTAATATTTCTTTGCAAGTTTGATGAATGGAGTCCCTTAACATTTCCCATTGTTCATTTATACTCTGTATTTTAGCTATTGCATTGTACATATTTTTCACAGTCACTATGTATTGTTCTTGAATTTGTTTACCTACTTTCAGAACCTCTTTATTAAGTCTCATTTTCCTAACCATTTGTTTCCCTCTCTTTAATCTTACTTTTATTTGTCCACATAGTGGTACATGATCACTATTACAGTTGGCTCCATGCATTGTTTTTACATTAATTAGAGCTTTTCTCAATCTTTTATTAATTAGTATGTAGTCAATTTTGTTGCGAATTTTCTGATCAGGGCTTTTCCATGTGTATAGTCGTCTTTTATGGTGTTTATACCACATGTTTCCAATTATCATATCATTGATATTTGCCCATTCTATTAGTTTTTCCCCTCTTTCATTTCTTGTACCTAAACCATAATTCCCCACTACATCCTCCATTTTCCCCTTTCCTACTTTTGCATTAAAATCTTCAAGTATTATTGTTATTTCCTGTGATACAATTTGAGCCATCGCTATTTCTATTTCGTCATAAAGTGTTGTATTTCTTCATCACTGCTGCTTGTTGTTGGTATATATACTTGTATAATATTGATATCTATTGGTTTGCCTTTCATTTTGACCAAAATAACTTTATCTGAAATACACCAGAATCCATTAAGTGACTTGGCTGTTAAAAAATTCCTCTAAAAGTACAGGAGAGTTTTGGTCATAGACCATAACTTTATGAAGGGAAAATCCCAACCGCACCTCCCTGCTGGAGAGGATGAGAAACACACAACGGTGTGGCTAACACGCTCTGGGGACCGAGTATCCACCGGAATAAGTGGACAACTCTGCAGCTGAGCAGAGCAGGGCACTCATTTGTCCTTACAGTCGGAAATGACTGTCAAATGCAGAGGTAAAAGACCACCATGTGGATGTGGAAGGCAAGGGGAAACCACCACATTATCTTCCCAAGACTTCATGGCAAAACATATATCAGAGTTAGTGAACGATGTTAATAGCTGTCTTAGGACATCCTCGTTCGGTAGGGACAGTCATGAGCCACAGGTGACACCAGACCGTCATCCAGCTACTGATGGCAAAACCATTAAAAAAATACTACAGACAATGAAAATTTGCCCTAATGTAGTGACGCTAATAACATCGTTTCTGTCAAAACAGAAAGCAAGCAGTATCATACAATAAATCTATGTCCCAAACCACTACCTTCAATACTTGAGTACTGCAAGGCTCTTATCTTGGCCCTCTATTACTTGCCATCCGGTACAGTGGCGGCGACGTGACGCATCTATTCTTAGGGATGACGCTGTTTTAGTGTGTTTTTCTGTTTCAGTGTTTTTCCTGGTGTTATTTCGTTTTCGTTTATTGGAAGTGTTCAAAAGAAGCCACGGAAGGCAGGTGGTGGATGAAATTTTAGGGGCAGCCAACAGATATTGGTTGGTTATGGTCTCAAGTTTCACGACGGCAGGCAGAGGAGCTCTCTCGAGTCAATGGCTGCGGTCAAATGACCAGTACGGTTACTGCCATAGAGGAAAGCAAAGGCAAACTACCTCTTTAAAAGTGCCTAGTACATTATAATTCGCCTAAAGACCGATCATCGCAAGACAAGGACAGAGACGTTAAAATTAGCAACATGGAACGTTAGGACGTTAAACGACGACGAAAAATTAGAGCACATAAAACAAGAAATTGAAAGAGAAAAAATTAATTTTCTAGGGATGTGCGAAACGAGATGGACAAGAGCAGGCATCAAAATAGATGAAGATTTTAAGATTATTTATTCTGAAGGTGAAGTCCGACAAAGGGGAGTGGTATTGTTTTGGACCGGAAAACATCAAAATCTGTTCAAGGATATTGGGCCGTGTCGGACAGACTGATGAAATCATCTGCCTATTCCCGCAGAGTGCAAGACCATAACCAACAACAATCTGTTGGCTGGTCTCTGCCTCCTTTCCCATAGATATTTATTTAGTTATCACATTGCTTTCCACTCAATCAGTTTGGCTGCAGAAACAACTATTCCAAAATTAAAGAAGGTGGGTCGTAAGAAATGGATGACAGAAGAAATGTTACACCTAATGGAAACAAGAAGACTCAACAAAAATGATCCTGCCAAATATGAAGAAATTCACAGACAAGTCAGAATATTATGTAAGGAGGCAAAAGAAGCATTGTTTGAGGAAAAGTGCTTAGACATTGAAAAACAACACAACAATCAAAATACCAAATTAGTGGACAAAAGAATTCAGGAACATACTAATAAAAGAACTAGTACATCAACAGGCTGTCTAAAAACTAACGATGGAAAAATCATAATAGAAAAAGATCAGATTTTACATGTATTGACAGATTATGTGAAAAACCTTTATAATGATAACAGAGAGGAACAGTATGATATTAGATTTAATAATGAAGGGCCGCCAATTTTGAAGATGGAGGTTCGAAATGTTCTTAAGCATATGAAAGCTGGCAAGGGCTCCGGTGCACAATAGAAATGATTAAATCTTTAGAAGAATTTGGACTAGATCAAGTCACCAGACTGCTGAACACATTATATGATACTGGTAATATACCTTCTGAATTATGTAACTCTGTATTTATTGCAATCCCAAAGAAATCAGGAACCTTGGAATGTGATCAACACAGAATAATTAGTATAATGAGTCACATCACACAGATTTTGTTACGAATTATCATGCAAAGAGTGAGGAAGAAAATACAACCTGAAATAGGGGAAGAACAATGTAGAAGGAAAGGGTACAGTAAATGCTGTGTATATGCTGCGAAAAGTTATTGAACGTGCTTTAGAAGTAAACAAGGATATACATCTTTGCTTTATTGACTACACAAAGGCTTTTGATAGAGTTAGACATGTCAACATTGTGGATATGCTTGCAGATCTACAAATTGATGGGAAAGACATTAGACTTATAAAAAACATATATTGGAAACAACAAGCTGCCACAAGGATTGATAATGAAGTAGGACAATATCAACCTATTAAGAGAGGTGTTAGGCAGGGATGTGTAATGTCTCCAGATCTTGTTTCCCTATACAATGAAAATATTTTCAGAAATGTAGAAGACCTAAATGGAATCAGCATTGGAGGACGAAACATAAATAACATTAGATATGCAGATGATACAGTATTGATTGCAGACAATGCACAGGATCTGCAACATTTGGTAGACGCTGTTGTTGTACACAGTGAGAAGCTGGGGTTGGAATTAAATTGTAGGAAGACACAGGTTATGGTCGTCACTAGGAAGAACGAAGCACCACAATGTAATATACAAGTAAATGGGAATATTCTTCAACAAGTGAATCGGTTCAATTATCTCGGAACAGTCATAACATCTGATGGCAGATGCCTTGAAGAGATTAGAACAAGAATCGCCATTGCGAAAGTAGCCTTTAGCAAGATGAAAAACATTCTGACCAATAAAATGATGTCAATTGAAACTAGAAAAAGGTTTTTGAGGGGATACATAGAGCCTGTTCTTTTGTATGGATGTGAAACTTGGACAATGTGCAGTCAAGCTGAAAAAACATCTGATGGCTGCAGAAATGTGGTTTCTGAGGAAAATGCAAAGAATACCATGGACAGATAGAAAACCCAATGACCAAGTACTACAAGAGACAAATGAAAATCGTAGATTGATTAGAGAAATTAGACGTAGACAGTCAAAATTTTTTGGACATGTTATGAGAAGAAATGGACTGGAGAATTTAGTGACAGCTGGCAAGATCGAAGGGAACAGACCAAGAGGAAGACCGAGAGGAAAATACCTGGATGGCTTGGCCACATGGCATGGACGAGACAGGAACACTAAGATGATCCACGACTCTGGTGATCGAGTGAAATGGCAAATCATGACAGCCCACGCTTTCCGGCATGGCACATGATTGATTGATTGATTGATCGTAATGTGCTAGAATTATCCTTGCAACAGGAAATAAATAGTGTAGTTAACTGGAGTCATGCAAACCGCATGCAAATTAACATTTCAAAAACAAAGTCTATGTTAATAGGAACCAGGCAAAGACTTCACACGCTAAACTCGCAGAGAAGTCTACAGCTGCACATTGGTAGCATGCCTACAGAAAGTGTAACCGAGCAAAGGCACTGGGTCTTATCATAGATCAAAATCTAACCTTTAACTCACATGTGCATGCCCTCGTTAAACAAATAGCCAAAAAAGTATACCAACTTGCCAAAATAAAAAATTTCCTTGACGAAAACACAAGAAAGATATTCTACACTTCCCATATACAAACACATATTGATTACTGCTCCACAGTCTTGGATGGATGCTCCAAATCAATCACAAAACGCCTATATTCACTCCAGAAAAAGGCAGTGCGTTTAATTAATGGTGAAAAGCTTACCGACAATTCTAACCTACATAAACGTCTTTGGTTACTACCACTCCACAAACAGCCTACTTTTTAATACGGCCAAACTAATTCATAAAATCCTATTTCAAAATGCCCCTAGCTACCTTTGGCAATTGGTTAAATATAACGCGTGATTCAACGGGCAAGACGGCGTTTACCTGCAAAGCGTTGTGGAACGTAATGAGAACAGGCAAGGCACGTAGAGCGCCCTGGTCATCCACTGCACCTGTATTCATCTCCAGTCGTCTCCTGCCACTGGATTCAGATGGACTCAGGCGAGAGAGTGAGGTCGACGAATTGCGCAATTCTTCCTCACTTTAATCCAATTCATCGCGCAAGTCATTCTTCATCCAACGTCATATATCACCTTCAAGCTCTGTGGTGGTGGGCGAGCGGTGAAGCGGCAGGCGTGGGACGCTCGCAACCGTAGTCGCAGACCTGCACACAAGCGGCTCAGGCCATATGGTCGTCTTCTACTTGTAAAATAGGTGAGGTATTCAGATTTTGTTGTCAACGTTCTGAATTGACGAGTTGAGAATGCTTCGTCGTAAACGTATAACAGAGTGTCTTATGGTGGAGTGTTGGCTGGTGTGCAACGAGAAGATTCTAATATTCAGCAACGCACGGGTGAGCACCCTGCTGGGGGGGGGGGGGTAGCTAGGGAATGTCGTGCTGTGACGAAGGGGTAGTGAACAGTTAGTTACCACAGTACCATCAGAGAGAGAGAGAGAGAGAGGTCGCAAGAGTTGTTTGGATGGCATCTGGAATGCGTGATGTGGCCGACCTCTGTTTGTAACTTCAATTATCATCAATTGTCCTGAGACTTGCATTTGTTATGAGAACTCTCCAATAAAACTGGAAACTCAAAGATGATGGAGTTGGATTGTCTGTTAATGCATTCCGCCTGAATGTCTTTGCCTCCTGCACTGCTATAGCACGGAGGTAATTTGGTGCCCAGATCCCAGGATCTTGAACTGAGTTGTCATTTGACGCGGAGTAGCTCCACAAACTGAACCTCTACAACGCTTGTACAGGGACGAAACTCCAGCCGTTTTGAAAATTATGTAATGCCTGCCCAGATGCGAGCTTGCGGCACGTTTTTACACTCTATTGAACGCCTGTCAAGGGGCGAAACTTCTACACGGTTCTGTCGACGACAGACAGGAGGCGAATTTCGACATATCGTTTTCAAGAGCCCACCCAAGGGTGGCTGCTGTATACGGTCGTTTCTGGCAGTTCGTTTTCAAGAGCCCGTCCAGGGGTGGCTGCATTAATCGTTCCTCTCAGTGTTTCAAGAGCCCGTCCAGGGGTGGCTGCATTAATCGTTCCTCTCAGTGTTTCAAGAGCCCGGCCAAGGGTGGCTGTTACATTCAATTGTTACTCGCAGTGATTCAAAGGCCCGTCAATGGGTGGCTGTTGTCGGGGCTGACCTAGTAGCTTCTATCTTTGTGTGTCGTCGTGTTGCTGGACTGACCTAATGATTACTTTGCAACCTCACGCTGCTGGAGCTGTCTTGGTCGGTTACTGTTCAAGCCGTCGTGCTGATTGTCAATTGCGAAACTAGACTTACCTTGGATCGTTTCTCGCCTGTCGATTGGACCTATCTCACTAGAGCAGCGACCACTAGAGAACGCGAGGATTCAGATGACGTCTGGTTAAGTACACTTAATTAATTTAAAAACTTATTACCATAATTATGTAACTAATTGTTGTAACAAATTGCAGGAAAAAGTATAATATGAGAGGGTTAAGAACAGATTTGGAAAGTTTGAAGGTGTGGCTAAAAGAATTGAAGGTGGCAGTCAGTGAGGTTTAACGTTTTGCTCATGGGTTACAGAGAGGAATGACTGAACGAAAGACCTATAAAACTAGTGTAAGAAATGATTGGGTAAAAAATAATAACAGGGACAGACAGTAGTTAATAACTATATGTATAGAAGTGGTTATCCTGAACCAAGACCAGATGTGAAGAGGCACAATCAGAAAATGTTGGGGTTTGATAACCATCAAAGGTATGGAAATAGGTCGGAAAGAAATATTCCCAATAAACAATTGCCCTCCTATAGTGTGACCGCTAGAAAACTACGTGACGATTGGTTTGAACAAAGACCATCCATCCATCATGTGCCATGCCGGTAAGCGTGGGCGGTCATGTTCTGCCATCTCACTCGATCACCATAGTCGTGGATCAGCTCCGTGTTTCTGTCTCGACCATGCCACAAGGCCAAGCCATCCAGGTACTTGCTTCTAGGTCTTCCCCTTGGTCTGTTCCCCTCGATCTTACCAGTTGTCACCAAATTCTCCAATCCATTTCTTCTCATAACATGCCCAAAAAATTTTGACTGTCTACGTCTAATTTCTCTAATTAATTTACGATCTTCATTTGTTTCTTGAAGGACTTGTTCATTGGTCTTTCTGGCTGTCCATGGTATTCTTTGCATTTTCCTCAGAAACCACATCTCTACAGCCATCAGATGTTTTTCAGCCTGACTGCTCATTGTCCACGCTTCACATCCATACAAAAGTACAGGTTCAATGTAGCATCTCAACACTCTTTTTCTCGTTTCAATTGACATCTTTTTATTGGTCAATATGTTTTTCATCTTGCTAAAGGCTACTTTTGCCATGGCGATTCTTGTTCTAATCTCTTCAAGGCATCTCCCATCAGATGTTATTACTGTTCCGAGATAATTGTACCTGCTCACTTGTTGAAGAATATTCCCATTTACTTGTATATTACATTGTGGTATTTCGTCCTTCCTAGTGACGACCATAATCTGTGTCTTTTTACAATTTAATTCTAACCCTAGTTGTTCACTGTGTGTAACAATCGCATCTACTAAATTTTGCAGGTCCTGTTCATTGTCTGCAATCAAGACTGTATCATCTGCATATCTAATGTTATTGATGCATCGTCCCCCAATGTTGATTCCTTCCATATCTTCAATATTTCTGAAAATACTTTCACTGTACAGGGAAAACAGATCTGGAGACATTACACATCCCTGTCTCACACCCCTTTTAATAGGCTGATATTGGCTTACTTCATTATCAACTCTTATGGCAGCTTGTTGTTTCCAATATATGTTTTTTACAAGTCTAAGATCTTTTCCATCAATTTGTAGATCTTCAAGCATCCTTATCATGTTGACATGTCTCACTTTACCAAAGCCTTTGTGTAGTCAATAAAGCAAAGGTGTAGATCTTTGTTTACTTCTATAGAACGTTCGATTATGTTTCTTAGTATATACACAGCATTTACTGTACCCTTGCCTTCCACAAACCCACATTGTTCTTCTCCTATTTCAGGTTGTATTTTCCTCCTAACTCTTTGCATGATAATTCTTAGCAAAATCTTCGTGATGTGACTCATTATACTAATTGTTCGATGTTGATCACATTCCAAGGCTCCTGATTTCTTTGGGATTGCAATAAATACAGAATTACATAACTCCTGAGGTATATTTCCAGTATCATATATTGTATTAAGCAGACTGGTAACTTGATCTATTCCATATTCTTCTAAAGCATTAATCATTTCTGTTGTGACGCTGTCTGAACCGGGGGTCTTGCCAGATTTCATATGGTTAAGAGCATTCTGAACCTCCATCTTCAAAATTGCTGGTCCTTCATTATTATTTTGAACATCATACTGTTCGTCTCTGTTATCGTCATACAGGTTTTTCACGTAATCTGACCATTCATGTAATATCTGATCTTTTTCTATTATGACTCTTCCATCTTTTGTCTTTAGGCAGCCTGCTGATGTACGTGTTCTTTGATTAGTAAGCTCCTGAATTCTTTTGTGCATTAGTTTCGCATTGTTACTGTTGTGTTGTTTTTCAATTTCTCTGCAATTTTTCTCAAGCCATGTTTCTTTTGCCTCCTTACATAAGGTTCTCACTTTTCTGTGAATTTCTTCATATTTGGCAGGATTATTTTTGTTCTGTCTTCTAGTTTCCATTAGTTGTAAAATTTCTTCAGCCATCCATGTCTTACGGCCCACTTTCTTTACTTTTGGAATAGTTTTTTCTGCTGCGCAACTGATTGAATTCTTCATCGTTTCCCATTGATCATCTACATCTTGAAACAGGATCTCTAGATCAGACAATATATCAAATTTGTTCTTTACTTCTATGTTAAAATTATCTTGTATTTCTTTGTCAGTTTTCAATTTGCACAAGTCATATTTAGGGTTTCCTGCTGTATACTTGACTTTCTTTAACTTTACCCTCAATGTGCCTGTAATTAATCTGTGATCACTGTAACAGTCTGCATTTGGAACTGTTTTTACGACTGTTAATGCATTTCGAAACCTTTTGCTAATCAGGATGTAATCTATCTGGTTTTTAATCCTGCTGTCTGGACTCCTCCATGTCCATAATCTTCTAGGATGCTGTTTAAACCAGGTGTTTCCTACAACCATTTCTTGTTCTTTTGCCCATTCTACAAGTCTGTATCCTCTTTCATTTCCTCTTTCATTTGAACAAAGACAGAGACAGTATTTAAATTTAGGGTTGAGAGACAGATGAACACATAAAGAAAGTTAGACAGGAAAAGAAGATGTTATTGGTGGAGAAAATAGACCAGGAGACACAGACGCAGATAGTTAAGGTGGTAGAAAGGAACACTCAGACACAAATAGATACAGTAGAAAAGGAAACCCGGGTACAAAAAGTTGACAAAATAGCAAGAGGATATCAAACTAAGGTTGTAGAAATTTTAGAACCAGTTTCAGGGAAAGTAGAAAAGGTTGCGCCAGTTAAAATTGAAGAGACTGTTCAGGCAGAGCATCAGCCGTTAAAGACGAGAAACACCAGACAGAAAATTAGGAAAAGTGTTAAAGCCAGGTCTGAAGCGAGTTTACTAGTAAATGTAAGGGATAGTTCGTCCGTTGAGACAGACTTGTCAGATGTCGAATATATCCCTGACCGGAGGGGTGGTTTTAGAAATAAGAAGATTGTCAGGTGTGCTGGTTCAGATTATAGGGATGTTACTTCCTCGTCTGCGATAATATATGGTAAGCATGTTGATGGAACTATCATTAGTGAATCTTCGGAGGACGAGATAGGAAGATATAAGACATATACGACTATACTGAAAAGAGCGAGCAGACTGACGCGGTAAAGACACGAACAGCAAATGGAGGTAAAAAAAAGCGGTTACTGTTAAGAAGAAAAATCCTAGGGAAATAGCAGGAATAAAAGTTAACCCGACTTGTACAGAAGATAACGAGAGGGAAATCAAAGAATATATGAGGTAACGACCACATTATTTTACAGATAGCTATAGATGTTAAAAGAGATAGATGAAGAGAGACACTATTATCAGGAGATACTTTGCTAGAATTAGAGCGGAAAAGTTGAATGAAAATGAGATGTTTAGTGATAGAACGCGTCGAGAGGTTCTGAGAAGTTTGTATAGCTCAATGGTGTTATTTTGTGCGGTGAAGAGTGAAGGGCGGTGGAGAGTCACAACAAGTGATATGTAATTTTAGGGTTGGTGTGTCTTGTGTTTTGTCAATATAGTACTTGAGTTATGGAGTTATGATGGATTGGGAAGTGCGGCTGTATAGCTTAAGAATCTTAGGAATAGTGTGAGGAAAGCGAGAAGAAGTAGAAAGAATGCTTGATTGTTCTTCTGAGAAAACAAAGTGTTGAGTGTCGGAGTGGTTTGCGTGGTTACGCTATAGAGAATTAGATAGGACAGAGAGTGTCCATGCGTGCATAATGTAGGCTATCTTGTATTCGGTTGTGGTGATTAGAGAGTGGATAATTTGGAATTTGAGAGTTCTTCTGTCTGAAATGGCTAGATACAGGAGTGAGTGTTCACAGTAAGTAATGTGTGGTGGAGTGACCGATATAGTGTAAAATTGGCAAGAAGAGATGTAAGGTTACTGTGAATGTTGTTACTAGAGTAAATACGTGTCTGTGCCGGGTTGACTCAGAGCTTTTGAAAGAGGAGTGAATGGTTGAGAAAAATCGAAGCAAGACTGTGAAAATACTATGGCAGGATGTCATATTTTGAATTATCGTTTTGATTGTTATTTTATGAAGCAGATCCAGTATCGTTGGCGGAGGTATGCTGAGGTGAGATTGACTGATGCGGAGGAATGAGAGAATATAGCGAAGACAATATAGCGAAGACGTACTCAGTGAGGTTGGTTGTGATGATAAATTCGAATACATTCGAACGTGTGGGTGGCGTGAATGCCAGCGGTGTATGGTTGAAGGAAGTTAAGAGGGAACGGACATGTGAGTAACATTGAGTTGATGTGTGGGATGAGAGATGAGAAGGGAGCTGTGTAACTAACCAGCTGAGCATGAGAGTGTTGTGACAAGAATAATTGAAAATTGATGGGTGGATATACGAGTAGCTGCTTGTTGGGGATGCTGATAAAGTAAGCCCGGTGAATAAGAAAGCTGGGAGGTGAAGAGTAATGAAGCATGTTAGAGTGGAATGTTTATTACAAGCTTGAGGAATGTAGCTGATACGAGAAAATGTAGCGTTAGATGCGGCAGGTGGAAGAGGAAATTGAATTGCGAGAATACGTGGTCGAAAGTAAATGTGAAGAATAGAAACTAACTAGTGTTACGGGAGAATGTAGTGTATAGAATTGCGGTAGTCGGGTAGTGTATAGGAGGTAGCATTTATGCTTGCTGGGTAGTAGTGGTTGATGAACTTACAAGAAATCTTTGTACGTTGAAATAGTCACTTTACTTAGTGAGAATTTGAGCTGTAGATAACAGTAATTATTTGACTTATTGCCTGTTTGATTGGTTTATATTTCAAATACTGTGGTGTTGCCATGATTTAGTTTTATAGTGACTGCGTATCAGTGTATTTTGTTTCACATAAATTGTGAGATAGACGCTGTCCATATAAGCGACAGAATTAGCGCGAAATGGGTGTGTCGTCTTTAATTATTGACTTGGTTATTGATAATTCATTTTTGAAATGTGTTAAAATTGCAGTTTTTTGTACTGGTAGTATTCACACTGTCGGTAAAAGCGACAGCAATTGTATTACTTTTAATCAATTGATTGATAATATGTTTTTAACTTGGTTATATTAGCCTTTGGGTTTTGTTGTTTTCAGTTATGGTTACCAATTCTGATAAGTTTATTGATGAAATTATGTTGAAATAATATAGTTTGAATGGCGTTGGAGCCCTAATACCATAATGTTAGAAGTTTTTGGGGTATTGGTAAATGGACATTTTAATTACGTCCTCGGGATGTGTTTTGTGGTTGACATTACATTTCGGGGTAACTATACGTGAAATTACGTACAGACCCATAATATTAGTGATGTCTATAATAAATAGACATTTTGTGGTGGCTTCGAGTTGCTGGGTTACTGTGTTGGACGGCATAACCTTAAGTAACATTCAGAGCCATGAAGTTGCAGGGGTTTAGGAGATGGGCATATATATTATTTGAGGTTGCTGTGGATTTTAGCATAACCTGGGGTAGCCATAATTTGGACTGTGGATGTTTTTAGAAGGTGATGTTCATAATAAATGAACAGTGATAGTATTTTTTTGGGGGGGTGCTGTGGTTGCAGCATAACCGGGGTAAACATAGATTGAGTGCCACGAGGTTGAGGTGATGCCCATAATGTATGAATATAGGGTGCATCATAACCTAGGGTGAAAATGGTGGACGTTCAGTGCGATGAGGATATTGGTAGTATTTTTGTTTTGCTGGCTGTGGATAACAGCATAACCGGTAGTGGTCATTTTTAAGAGGTCGAGTTTTAAGAATGGATTCATAACACATGAGCAAGTTAATTGGATTTGACCAGAGAGTTTAATTATGAGGGTTTGTGCCTAAAATGTTTTAGACTTTATTTATTACAAAGTCTCATTAGAACAATGGGGGGTAAAAGTGAGTGTTTTGAATTTTTTCTTCTTACCTTTTCTGGTGCGCACCATTTCTCTGTCTTTCTATCCTGTGTTGTATGGATTGTTTCCAGAAGGGTATGATATGTTGAATTTTTATATTAATGATTAAGATAAGGTATACATGTCCATGATGACAGTAGAGGTAAGATTGGAATCTAGTGAGGGTTTAAGCGGATTGCTTGTGACCCTGTGGAAGAGAAGAAGAAGCATTAATGGTCCATATATAGTGGAGTGTTATAGTGTCTTGGAGAATAGCGGATAGCTAAAATTTCCATGAATGTTGGGTAAGGTGCTGGGGAATAGCGGATAGCTATAGTTTCCATGCGTAGTTAAAAAGGGTCAGGAAGGGTGTAGGCTATAATGTAGCTTACTAAATTTTTTTATAATACAGAGGTTATGGGTTGAGAGTGTTAAATAAGTTTTGTTTTAAGACTTTTCAAGGAAAAGTCTTGGTCAGGGGAAAGGAAGGAATGTAACAGAGTGTCTTATAGGGGAGTGTTAGCTGGTGTGCAATGAGAAGATTCTAATATTCAGCAATGCATGGGTGAGCACCTTGCTGGGGGTAGCTAGAGAATGTCATGCTGTGACGACGGGGTAGTGAACAGTTAGTTACCACAGTACCATCGGAGAGGGAGGTCGCAAGAGTTGTTTAGATGCCATCTGGAATGCATGATGTGGCAGACCTCTGTTTGTAATTTCGTTGTCATCAATTGTTCTGAGGATTGTTGGACCTGCAATTGTTATGAAAAACTCTCAATAAACTAGAAACTCAAAGATGATGGAGTTGGATTGTCTGTTGATGCATTCGGCCTGAATGTCTTTGCCTCCTGCACTGCTATATCACCTTCAAGCTCTGTGGCGATGGGCGAACGGTGAAGCAGCAGGCGTGGGTACGCTGGCAGCCGTAGTCGCAGACCTGCACACAGGCGGCTCAGGCCATATGGTCGTCTTCTACTGACTGGAGCAGCAGTGGGATTCGGCAGCCCCCTGAGCGACTGAGCAGCCCTCTATACGAACACACTGCTTACCTCCATAGGATGAGGAAGGGGCTAGAAACGGTGCCCTAAACATTGTCTGCTCCATCACTACCTAACCAGCTAGCCGCGGTTGGTGGGTACCCTAAACTGCGGTCGACATACAAAGAAAGAAAAAACAATTAAAGCTAAAAGAGCAAACCATATTCCCTAACATGGGACCACTCTAATCGACTTTATACGTCATCTCCACACCAACCAACTACTTACCGCTAGTCTATTATGCAAATAGCACCATACCAACTACGCAGATACAACATTCAAGATACATAGAACATATTTATTATACTAATCCAAACTAAAACAAACTTGGAATCAACGACTGGCAAGATAAGGTCAACCAGAGAGACGAATGGAGACGGATTGTATCTGCAGCAAAGAACCTCAATGGCTTGGAACGCTGAAGAAGAAGAAGAAGAATACAAGCAAGGAAACCGCCAACAAAAGAATTCATTTCTAACACAGAACGGACACTCTCCCAAGACAAACCTAAATGAACTTATTCTGCAAGATGTCCATGAGTAGTATCGCTAAAACTTGCTTGATTCGATATAACTCTTAAGAAAGTTTGTTGTGTCTTTTCGTCTATATGTCTGTGGGTAGAGTATGATGCTGTTGTGTATACACTAATCGTACCTATAACTCTTATGTGTAGAATACTAAAATACTAATAAACCAAGCCCATGAAAATAAATAAGACAACCTGCCCACTAAAATAATATGCTACTGTCCATACAATTTTTATCTCAAGCTTAATTATTGATTTTTGAGGAGTCGGTTTGTGATGACGTCGGTACGTCAGCGGGGTCAGCTTTCAAGGCT
The DNA here is from genome assembly GCA_014155875.1 of Cepaea nemoralis. NCBI lineage: Eukaryota > Metazoa > Mollusca > Gastropoda > Stylommatophora > Helicidae > Cepaea > Cepaea nemoralis. Next base: position 143,998 of record JACEFZ010014147.1, on the reverse strand, counting down.
TATATAAGACATAACCTATCTATTTTTGAGCTGAGGCACCTCAAATGATACCGCAATAGGACACACTACACTACTTATGTCTAAACTGCGTTCATTGTTTAGTTTATGGACTTATTTTATCATTCTTTTGGATCTGCTCCATTTCGGCCAATAAAACTGCATTATAAAGTATTTCCAACTTAGGTATACATTTGATTAATTCCGTTGTTCTGCGGTTTTGTAATCAATAAACAACGAATTACTTTCTATTACAGGACAATGGCAGGCAGCACCGGGTTAAAGGAACTAAATTTGGTGTTGATTGGAAAGACAGGCGTGGGGAAGAGTGCAACGGGAAACACTATACTTGGTCATCGCATGTTTACTGAGTCTTGTAAAACGACATCAGTAACTAAGGATGTTGTTAGTAAGTTCACTCGTTTCGACAACTTTCTCGTCAAAGTAGTGGACTGTCCAGGCTTAATGGACACAGATATGGACAGTGGTGAAGACAAGAAAGCAGCTGTCTTAAATATGGACACGGCGCTTGGAATGTGCAATGGTGGCGTTGATGCGTTTATACTTGTCATAAGACCCGATAGGTTCATGGAAGATCAAATTAAATTATTAGATACCCTGAAGACAATATTAGGAGACAGGTATATGCAAAATGTAATCGTCGTTGTCACTCGTGGAGACTGGTTAAAGGACGACATGGAACATGAAGGCTGCGGTGACATGAGTTTTAAAGAATGGTGCAGTCTAGATAGTGAAATTTTCAAAACGTTATTTGACGACTTTAGTGACAGGTTCCTTCTTATTAACAACAGAGAGAAGGATCCACAGAAAAATGAGACACAAAGACGAGAAATAATTCAGCTTGCAGACAATTTGAGAAATCTGAACGGTAGATACACCAGCCAGAATTTTGAAGAAGCTAAAGCGGCAAGAGATAAGTTGATCATTCACGAAAATATGCCGATGTTGAATGAAAGCCTGCAGATGAAAGTTAGTCTGCTGGCAGCAGATTTATTTAAACTAAAGAAAGCACCTTCATATAAAGAACGGGAAAGCATTCTCCAGAGCTTAGACGCTCTTAAGCAAGAAATAATAGAGAATGATACAGGAACTGGCTTACTCAACCGTTTGCTGGTTAAGGTTGAGCAAGTGGAAATTGCTCTACATGATGTTGACGAGCTCCACCGTCTGGCCGAGAGAATGGTAAATATCCGGGAAGAAACGTCCAGTTTCTCCAGGTATGGGAAGGTTACTGCTGGTTCAAACGTTGGTGCTGGAATTGGACAACAAATTGCTGCATTCGTAGTAGCAACCTCACCTCTTTGTATAGGATTAGCCGCTGCTGGGTTGCTTCCTGGAACCCTTGGTTTAACTAAACTTTTTAAATCTTCTCAAGAACATCAAGACCTAAATGAGAGTGAGAAGCCCATACAAACCGAAAAAAGATACCCCACAGGACATCAAAAAGTAACAAGATTTTCTCATAAAATAGAGCGGAACACCAACTTGGACTGAATTTATAAATCTTCATCATCATCACAATCATCACGTACCAGGCGAACCTTCTGGCCTAGAGAGACAACAGTGGAAGATAAACTTTATGGACCGCTGAATAAACTAAAAAGACTGTTGGATTCATACAAGAGACAACATTGCAGTTATAAGCATATAGCATAAGCGAACGAAAGAAGAAGAAGAAGAAGAATAATCACGTACCCTGTCAGCTGGCGTAGGCGTTCATAACTCTCCAGATATTTCAGTCCTCGGTGTTCTGGATCAACATGCTGATGACATTCCTCCATGCCACCGTCTCAGTCCATCCAGCATCATTTCTCTTGGTCTGCCTCTGCCTCTATTCCCCTTTATCTGTCCAGTTGTCACGATGTTCTCCAGTGCCTCCCCTATCATCACTTTACCAAAGAAAGCTGTGTGTCTCTTTCTTATTGTTGAATACAATGTTATTGTTTCATTAGCCTCTTTCAGACAATGGTTGTTAGTTACGATGGCAGTCCAAGGAATTCGCAACATTCTTCCTAATTTGTTCATTTACATTCGAAGATTCATTGCCATACAGCAAACTATTTTCTATATAGCAATCCAACACTCTCTTTCTTACATTCTTTGATAGTGACTTATTGCATAAGATGCTTGTCATTTTCTGAAATACACGTTTTGCTTGCCCTATTATGTTCTTAATCTCCATTGTACATCTTCCACCTGATGTTATATTTGCCACTAGGTATTTAAAAGTATCCACTTGGTTAAGAATTGTTCCTTCTATTTCCATTTTGGTGTCACATTCTTCTTTGCTATCATCATTGTTTCTGTTTTCTTGATATTTAAGGGGGGTCGTTTTTTTTACACCCTGTAACTATAATGTCCAACAATTGTTGTAGATCTTTTGCATCATCAATACAGTGTTATCTGTCCGAATCCGAATCCGATTTGAAAAACAAAAATGGCAAACTCGGTCTCCCTCAACCTGCTTCTTTAGCTTAGATTGTTTATATTATAACCTTCTATTCGAATTCCTGGCTTCTCTTTGATCTCTCTCATTATTACTTAGCTATAGCGTGAGACAGGAACACGGAGCTGATCCACGACTCTGGTGATCGAGTTAGATGGCAGAACATGACCACCCACGCTTATCGGCATGGCACATGATAGATCGATAGCGAGAGGAGATTCGGTGACAAAACACATCTTATTCGTACTTCTAACTTTATTTGTTTATAATTGCTCTCTTTATTCCCCTTTTAGTCACTGCTACTTTATTCCAGTAAATAGTATTTATTATTCTGAGATCTTTCCCATCAATGTTGATACATTCCAATATATTTTAATAAATTCACCATGTTGTACTTCATACAATGTCTTTGTATGTTATATGTGACGCAAATATATATCTTTCTATGTTTTTATTGATCTTTCTATGAGTGTTTGTAACATGGATATTACATTGTTTGTACATTTTCCTTCCATACATCTATACTGTTCTTCACCAAGTTCCATTTTTATTTATTTCTTGTTATTTTCATTGTAATTCTGAGAGAAGCTTAGTCACATGGTTTATAAGGTGAATTGTACGAAAATCTTCACATGCAGATGCTTCTTGTCTGTTTTGGTATAGCTATAATTACCGATTTCAGCATATCACTCGGTAGATGTCCACTGCAGTATACATTCACCATGTTGGTTCATAATCTACCAGTACGACTAATTCTTCTATTGTGATTCCATCTTTCCCGGCTGTTGTTCCTTTCTTGAAATGCTTGATAGTGTCGGTGACTTCTACTTTTAGGATAGGTGGGCCCTCGTCCCTTTCTTCTCTCCTATTCTCTTATATTCTTATTCCACCTCTTCATTATAGCGCTTTCCTCCAATAATACCTTTGCTGCTTTTGATTTCAAACACCCTGTGTTTACTCTTATTTTCCTTCCTGTGAGTTCATTGATTTTCGTGTGTATATTTGTGGCATCATTAACATAATTTAATTCAACGTTCTTGCACTGCTCGTTTAGCTTAATTTCTTTTACCTTCACACATATATCTCTTATTTCTTTATTTATTTCATTGTACTCCTGTTTGCCATTTTTACTTTATTTTATTTTGTCCATCAACTTTAAGATTTCTGAAGTCCTGCATTTTTTCTTAGCTTTCTGGTTTCTCCCCCTTAATATTGCTTTACTCATTTGATGAATGGATTCCCTTTACATTTCCTATTGTTCATTTATACTCTGTATTTTAGCTATTGCATTGTACGTTGCCATGAGTCAGATTGGAGCTCAAGGCATGGTAAAGCTCAGTCACGCGGAAGGACGTGACAATCGTGGAATGGCACGCCGAGGTTGTCACCGGAGCAAACACGTAGGATTGCGAAGGTGACAAAGTGCATTCTAGCTGTGGGTGTCGACCTGTGCGGAAGCACCACTTAGAGAAGATAGCTGTGGCTTAGATAATGCCGCTATTTTATTAAGTGTTTAGAAGTGTTGTATATATTATATTGTGGAACACATGATTGTGACAATGTCTATTCTAGAGTGTTTATGCTGAATATAGACGAAAAACTAACCTTGAGTCCGAGTCACATTTGTGTCGGAGTGTCCAGTTGTATTCGATAGTGAGTTGACGCAGTTTGTAGAAAATGGCAGAGTTAACTATCAGCAAGGTAAAGTGTCGAATAGTAGTCAGGAAAGGGAAGATGAATAGCTAAGTAACAGAGTCCTTCTCTCGGTGCAGACGACGAAGCCGAGAGAGAAGTAACCACATTGACGATATGGACATGAGGTATGAAATTAAAACTAATACCCCTAGGAAGCAGAGTCATGCACCAAAGAAATCCATGGTGAAACCATGTCGCCCCATAGAAACGCATATGGAAACCATATCACGCCCTGGTAGGTGGGGGTCGCCGATTTGAATCCTCAGTACCTTACAATGTAATATAACTACATAAACGTAGTTTTATTTTTTTTTTTCCAATGTGATTTCCGAACTATACCGATGCTTGTGATTATCAGAATATATAACAGATTTAAGGCCCAGATCTACGTTATACAGTATCATCATGAAACGTGTGGAGATGTTACAACAACAAAATTACTATTGCACGCAGAGAAACGTAAATAATAAGATTCTTGAACAATTAACGGAAATTAAAAACTCTTATAAAGGACTTGTTTAAGAGAAGTGAATTAGCACATGAAGTGTGGAGCAAACTTGACGATTTATATATAACCATGAGCAATTGGTATCAAAGATAATGAATACCAGAATGGTGAAGGATAAAATTGTCGTAATAGACATAAGGATTAGAACACGAAATATGCGAATCAGGCGGCTGACAGATGTGAGACAGATGACAGCGTGTGAACAGAACATTTAACCCAGACCAGTTGTGAAATACTACACGGACTTTTGCGAGGTCATCATGCAACGATACTGGATGGAATAGCCGTGTGCAGAGGTTAACATAACAACGCACCGAGAGCGAGAGCTGAGCGGACAGCTGAAAATATTAGATGGACTGGCCGAAAACTGAAATTCTTTGTAGTGGTTAACAGCAGTAGAAAGTTATTAGTTAGAAATGTGTCATTAGAAATAGAAACTGTGCACAAGTAAAACTGAAATTAAATAGATTATAATTGTGAATTAGGACAAAATAATTGTGTTAACCTCGGAAAAAGATTCAACAACCAGAAGTATTGATTATTCAAATGAAGTCAAATTGAAACGTGATAGGACTTTGAGTAATTAGCTAGAGACTGTACGGAAAAAGCATTGTGAACGCTTGTTAATTTTATGAGCCTATTAACAATAAAAAGAGAGTGCGAGGGAATCCGGTCATTGAGTACCACATCGTAAAGTACTGTGTTAAATTGTCGCGTGTTAAAGAAAACTGCTAATGTAAACACTGATAGTATGATTAGTGATTTATAGGGCTGTGTTAATAGGGCGGAAACTTGTAGTTTTCGATCGTGTTTACAAAATACTGTGTAGAAAAAAAAGGGACGGTGTCTATTTAGAGTTAAAGATTACGAACAATTTAGAATTGTGATATCATAGATAGTTTAAATTAACAAACCGTGCAAGAAATATACGACATTTTGTAGTTATTACTTATTATTAAGCGTGTGTAGTATGTTGAAATGTTATTATAGTAACGACGTGTAGTTATTGATTGTTTAGTGGGTTAGACAGGTTACTTATGATATGCATTGGTGTTAGTTGCAGTTGCCTGGCTAATGGACACAAACAGCCTAGTCATTAGAACAATTAATAATGTAATTCAGAGTGAATTAATAGTAAACATAAAACTTCTGCAATTATTGCTTGCTACAAATTAGAGGATTCAATTTATTATTAACACTTTATAAAGGTCTAAAAGTTATGATAGTATATTATTATGGGGTAAAATAAATATCATTTTATAAATTAGGAATTTATTAGTAAATAGTACATAAGTATTAGGATACATATAGTAGTTAATAATTATAAACTATAGCTATGAGGTATTTATTAGAATATAACACTATAGGAAGGGGTGATAAATATATATGGTATTATTATAATTAACTTTGTTTATGTTGTGCTATTATCAAACTAACTGCCTTAGATAACTAGGCATGTAAGTATAAACCCAGTGATAAAGTGTATTAACCTTGATTAGTGAACTTGGTGAATTTTGCATAATAATGATTGGTATTTTTGATTATTTGAACTTTGGATTTATAATTAAATTCAGTGTTTTCGAAATTAAATATTTGCATGATAACAGCTAAATTCTAACAGTTTGTATGGTTTCACGGCAGATCGGTGGAAACCTACGTTGCTTTGTCGGTGTGATATTTATTATAAAATCATGAGCACCTGATACCGCATTGCATGGCGACTGTGGGAAAACACTGCTTTGATTTGAAATTGTGTATGATTTTTTTTTGGACATCAAGTGAAGTGCCTTGCTAAGATATGGTGGGTTTGGTACGTTCCCACTATAGGGCAAGTGTTCTTTGCAGGGTGTTTTAACATAATTTGTTGCATTACAGCATACATCAAGTTACATGTTTGGTTAACCACCGCTGAGTTCTGATTTAGGAATTCATTTTGGATTTATTTATTCCGTCATAAAGTTAATTGACTATCACTGCAAAGGGCAGCACACCATAGTGGTGCCAAGATAGATCTCCGATCTTATAAAGTCTTATCAGTATTATCCCTAGAGGAGAAGCTTGTTATAGAAATAAAGATGGAAAAAAAAATGAAAAGCATCTCATTTATCCGAAAGGATAAAAGATGGCGTGAATAGATTATAATTGGACTAACTTTCCTCTGAGACTGATTTACTATGGCGATGTATGGTACTTGGAGTCAATAGTCAAAGAATCAATGGTAACGTAACATGTACTGTTATATAGGTATATAGAAACATCTTACAAGTACCAATATAATATTTTAGACACAATCATAACTAGAATTCGACTGCGCGTAAAGAAATGTAAGTGGATGCTGAGATGAAGCGTTTGACTGTTGGAGACTATAACTAGGTCATCAAATGGCTGTTAGTGGAAAGAGGAACTTGTTGTTAGGCATATATAGAGTATGCATACATGCTCGGCTGCAGAATTTGGTGCATAGAATTCAATACTTAAAGGCCCCATCATACAATATTCATAGAAATTAATGCTTGCACTTTTTGATTGCATACCAGATTGATGTTAGAACAACAATGTTATCAATCAGTTACTTGTTATTTGATACTAACATCGGATTGATTGATTAAATGATAAAATAAATATATTTGATTATTTAAGTAATTTGAAAAGTAAATATATTAATAAAATTCATTTCATGATATTGTATTTTATGAATTTTTAAATCAATAAAATTAATGCATGTTATTATGTTAAGACTACTTATTATTAATTAATTGATTATTAATTTGATTGATAAATTAAAGGTATTTGATTTAGTGATATAGATTATTAAGATCATCAACAGATTAAATATATTTGCTTAAAGGATAAATTATAAACAGTCAACCAATCAATCAATCAATCAGGTGTCGTCTACGCAATGAAGGTTGGCTGCAATGGATCTCCAACACTGTCTGTCTCTCACCTTGACTGTACATTCTGTCAGGCTGATGTTCGTCCATCTCTGGATGTTATCTTCCCACTTGTATCGTTGTCTACCTCTTGCTCGCTTGCCCTCAACTTTGCCTTCCAGTATGGTTTTATAAGAGTATCATGTCTTTTACCGTGGCCAAAATATTTTACTTGTCTCCTCTTTATTTCTTTCCTCAACTCTCTCTTCATTCCCAGTTTTTCAAAGACCTCTGCATTTGATTGTTTTTGTTTCCATGAAATACGACCTAATCGTCTGTATATCCACATCTGCAGGGCTTCTATGCGACTTTCTAGTTGCTTGTTCAATGTCCAGGCTTCCGCGCCATACGATCTTCATTGGTTTCTTGACGGACTTGATCAAAGGTTTTTCTGTCTGTCCATGGTATTCTTTGCATTTCCCTCAGAAACCACATTTCCACAACCATCAGCTAATTGTATTCTAATTTTCTTATTCCTAATTCTCTCTCTCTCTCTCTCTCTCTCTCTCCTCGTCTCTCTCTCTCTCTCTCTCTCTCATCTCTCTCTCTCATCTCTCTCTCTCTCCCTCTCTCTCTCTTGTGGGGGATGTGTGTATGGTGGAGGATATGTGTATGGGGCGGGTGCGGGGGATGTGTGCCTATGTGGGTGGAGATGTGTGGATGGTTTGAGGAAGTATGTTTGGGTGGCGGGGTTGTGTGGGTAGGGGATTGTGTTGGTGGATTGGGGATGCAAGGGCGGGTGGGGAGAAGTGTACGGTGTGTGGGTTTGAGATATGTGTGCGGTGTGTTGGTGGGGGATGTGTGCATGGTGTGTGGGTGGGGGGGGTATGTTTGTGGTGGTATGGGTGAGGATATGTGTGTGGGTAGAGGATAGTGTGTGGTCTGGGGGATGTATGTGATGGGTGCGGGGAATGTGTGTATGGGTGGGGTATATGTGTGGGTGAGTAGGGGATGTGTGGTGGTTGGGGGAAGTATGTGTGGGTGGTGGGGGTGTGTGGGTGGGAGATGTGTGCGTGGATGGGGAATGTGTGGGTGGGGGTGTGTGAGTGGCTTAGGGATGTGTAGGTGGGTGAGAGATGTGTATGTGACAGGGTGGGATGCGTGAGTGGGTGGAGGATGTGTGTGGGTAGGGGTATTGCGATCGAGAGATGTTTGGTTGGGAGTGGTGGGTGGGAGTGTGTGGGTGCGTAGTGGAGGATGTGTGCGTGAGTGAGTGTGTGTTGGTGGACGGGTAGGGAATGCGTGTGTGTGGGGAGAGGTGTGTCGTGTGTTGGTTGGGGATATTGTGTGGGTGAGGTATGTGTGTGTGGATGGGATTTTTTATGTGGTGTGTGGATGGGGGTATGTGGGGTGGATGGGTAAGGGTATCTGTGTGGGTGTGGGTGGAAATATTGTGTGGTATGTGGGTGGGGGATATGTGTGTGGTGTGTAGATGGAGATGTGTGGTGGTATGTGGGTGTGGGATGCGTTGGTGATAGATATGTTTGTGTTCGGTGCGTGGGTTGGGAATATTGCGTGGTAGGGGATGTATGTGATGTGCGGGTGGGGATTGGGGATTGGATTAAAGCATGTGTGGGTGGGTGGGGATTGGGTTAAGGCATGTGTGGGTGGGTGGAGATGTATGTGTGGGTGGTGGGGTGTGTGTGAGTGGATTGGGGATGTATGGGTGGTTAGGGAGATGTGTGTGTGTGTGGGGGGGGAGGGGGTAGGGAGATGTCAGTTGGTGGGGATGTGTGTGTATGGTTTGGGGATGTGTGAGTGGATGTGCGATGTGTGGGTTGGTGGGGGATTGTGTGCGTGGGTGGGGAATATGTGGTCGATGGAGATGAGGCTGGGGTATGGGTGGTTTGAGGTGTGGGTGGGGAGAGGATGTGTGGGTTAGGATGTGTATGTGGGTGGGCGTGGGATGTGTGGCTTGGTCGGGGAATGTTTGTGGGTGGCGAGTGTGTTTTGGTGGGGGAAACAGGTAAGGGCAGTGTGTGTGGGGGGATGGGTCGGTTGGTGGGGTATGTATGTGTCCCTTGGAGTGTGTGTGGGTAGGTGGGGGTGTGTGTGTGGGTGAGGTGATGTATGGGTAGGTGGGAGATGGGCCTCATAACATGGTAATTTGCCTTGTTTATGTTTACAACATTCATTTCACAATGTTTATTTTTCTTCCTATGTAAAAGTATAATGCTCTTGATGAACGAAAGACGAGTGATTGGAAGGGCCGAATGTAAGACGGGCCTGCGCGCCCAATTTGTGACCCTAATAAAGTTGATTTGACTTGACTTGATTTGATTTTGATTTCTCTCTCTCTCTCTCTCTCTCTCTCTCTCTCTCTCTCTCTCTCTCTCTCTCTCTCTCTCTCTCTCTCTCTCTCTCTCTCTCTCTCTCTCTCGGAGATACTCCCGCTGCTCTTCTAACGAAACTCCTATCTGTTTAGACTTTTGGCTCATTATTTGCAGTAAGCGTCCATGTTTGATATCACTAGCAAGATGCCAGCCATAGAGTAATTCTGATGAGACTTGCTTTTGTAGTTAGATGTATCTTTCTATGCGTCAGAAATGGCGCTGGTTGTCGCAGTGTGTTATTAGCTGTTGCAGATCGTATGTTTATTGCTCTATCCATTATCCCATCTGAAGTGAAAATTGACATTATATATTTAATTTCGCATGTTGTATTTCCGAGTTCTTTCGTTATTGTTATTTGTTAGGATTTCTGTCTGTCACCATTGTCTCTGTCTTTTCAAAGCTTATGCTCATATTATATTTCTCACACTTTGTATTGCCTTGAATTAGATGGTTCTGAAGGTTCTCTCTATTCTCTGCTAGATACGTGATTATTAGAATATAATTATCGAAAACTATGACTGTTGACATGAGATTACACGTAGTTATGGTTGTTGAAGTGAGTGTACAGACGTATTGATTGCTGAAATAGCCTCTCGAGTTGAGTTGAATTAAGAAATGACATCACTGCACTTAGGACATTACCACACGCGCTTCGTCCCTCGTTCAACAGCTAGCGAAGAGTCATACTACTAATCGTTCCAACCGCTACCTGATTGAACATTCTCCTGGTCTTTCCTCTCAGTTTTGAGATTCTAACAGAACCCCTGCCAATCCCCAGCAAACTCATTTTTTCCACATACGGGATCTCACTCTGTTCCCTAGCCTTCTCCACCTGGTCTCACGAGCGCGTGACCACCTCTCCTTTGCCCATAAGTAGTATTCTACCACCAAGAGGTGCATTCCCTGCCAGCCTAAGAGCCTGTTCATTTCCCGTACTCCCACATGGTTAGGGAAACAACATACAATTCTCACAATCTGTGACCTCTGAAGCAAGGATAGCAATTCCACACGAAATATTCCTTTTGCCGCCTTACTAACCATAATCCTTGAGTCCGTAATAAATACGATGTTTGTTTCAGTGGTCTCCTCTAACCAACGGAATGCAGCTGTTACTGCTTCCACCTCCATTCTCATGCTGGAGGTCGTAGTCTCATATGCCAGACTCTCCTTGTTCAAGTATCGTCCATTAGCCTTCGCAATGAAACCCAAACCACTACGTCTGATTTTCTCACCACTGACCCATCGATGTAGATCACTATGTAAGCTTGACATGTGTTACTCTGGATCACTTGTTGCTCCTCACATTATGTGCGTCCCGTTGCACATTCTCTGAACTCACGACCCAGTATTTCAGGGATGAAAAGTAGCGTATGCAATAAGACACTCTAATTGACTGTATGAAAGAGAGTAAGTAAATGTTACATAAAATCTATTTTCTTGTATGACAGTGAATCATACCACGTGAATAAGCAAAGTAAGAAGAGATTGGAGGCATTGGCTATATGGTCCCTGAGACGAATGTTGCGAAAAACTTTGACTGTCAGAATAACTAACAACGGTTACGTGGAAGAGGCTAATAGACAACAATAAAACAGACAGACAAGCAGCGTTCATTGGTCATGTATTGGGAAAAGTGGTCATGGGAAACATTGACGACGACTGGAAAGATCAGTAAGAAAAGAGCAGATGGAAATGATAGCCTAAGGACGGTGGCATGGAGGAATTTCATCATCAGAGAGATCAATGGGAGAGGAGAAAGAATGGACTGAGACGGCGACATGGAGGAATATCATCAACTCAAAGACCGAGATCAGTGGGATAAGATAAATAATGGGCTGAAAGGGTGGCATGAAAGAATATCATCAACAGAGACCGAGATCAGTGGGAGAAGAGAAAGAATTGAATGAGACGGTGTCATGTGTGAATATCATTACATTCACAGATATCAGTTGGAGAAAAAATGATATGAGCTGAGACGGTGGCGTGGAGGAATATCATCAATAGAGAGATATGTCTTTCTCTTCTCCCACAGATCACTATTTTGGTGATAATCCTCCATGCGACCGTCTCAGTCCATTCTTTCACTTCTCCTACAGATCTCCCTGTTGATGATATTCCTTCATGCCACTTGCCATGAGTCGAATTGGAGCTCATGGCATGTTGAAAGACAGTCATGCAGAAGGACGTGACAATCGTGGGTTTGCTGACTTACGGGGGACGCCGAGGTTGTCACCGGAACGAGAGACATGATTTTGCGAAGGTGACACGGGCATTCAAGAAAAGATTGTCTTCGTGGACGCACCACGTATCGAAGATAGGCACGGCTTATATTATGCCGCCTTTTATTATGTTAGATTTGATTGTGGTGTCGAATAATTGATGAACACTTGAAGTGTATGTATCTAATATAACTGTGAAAACCTCGTTGGCGTTTTCTTATTTTATAGTTGCGTTCTGCCCGTCATAGTGTGGAGTATAGAAACCACTGTTAACCAGTTTATGGAAACAGTCATTGTGCTGAGGTATTGACAAATGCCGCCTAACCAAATTTAAGTCGCCCGTGGGCGGCCCTAGAATAATAAAGGCAGAGTTATGAAAACCGAGCCGCTTACAGTCATATCACAGATGCCGCGCTCAAGGCAAGACTAAGAAACACCACGAAAAATAATAGAGCTAAACGACACGGTTAGTGACCAAATAATAACATATGTAACAACGCTAACTACATGCCATAAAAGTGTAATAACCCAAAACTCTATGGCAGATACGATAATAAACATCTAACACTGTGGCACCACTGTCTCAATCCGTTCTTTCTTTACTCCCACAGATCTCCCTGTTGATGATATTCCTCCATGCCACCGTCTCAGTCCATTCTTTCTTTTCTCCCACAGATCTCCCTGTTGATGATATTCCTCCATGCCACCGTCTCAGTCCATTCTTTCTTTACTCCCACATATCTCCCTGTTGATGATATTCCTCCATGTCACCGTCTCAGTCCATTCTTTCTTTTCTCCCGCATATCTCCCTGCTGATGATATTCCTCCATGCCATAGCCACAGTCCATTCATTCTCTTCTCTCACAGATCTAGGACCTTGTTGATGATATTCCTCCATGCCACCGCCTCAGTACATCCTTTCCCTTCTCCAACAAATCTCCCTGTTGATGATAATCCTACATGCCACCATCTCAGTTAATTATTTCTCATTATGGAACAGAAATGGAATACGCCTGGAAACAAAGCTGAAAATCTACAAAACAGTTGTGTTATCTACACTGCTATATGTTTGTGAAACATGGACTGTTTATTAGCGGCATGCTAGGAAATTAAACCACTTCCACACAGTATGCCTTAGTAAGCTATCGAAGATTAAACAGCAAGACAAGATCCCAGACACTGAAGTTCCAGAAAGAGCGTCCATGCCCAGTATCCATACTCTACTAATAAAGAATCAGATTCGGTGGACTGGTCACTTGACTCGCATGCCAGATCACAGGCTCCCTAAACGAATTTTTTTACGGCGAACTGCGTTGTGGTAAACTCTCCCAACGCGACCAGAGGAAGCGCTTTAAAGACACTATGAAAATCTCAATGAAAGCTTTTGGAATTCATCTTGACACCTGCGAGACTGCTGCCAAAGATCGAAACTCGTGGCGTACATCATTACGCAAGGGTGCAGTCACTTGTGGAGCAACCAGGACTGCAAGAGCTGTGAAGAAAAGGCTGGATAGAAAATCCACTGCAGGAGATACTCCTTCTGGAATGTCAAGCATTCTTTGCCCACATTGTCAAAGAACATTTCGAGCCAAAATAGGCCTTATCAGCCATCTTGGAACTCACGGCTCCATACACTCAACCCCCAATGGATGAAATGAAGGGTCATCATCATTCTTGATGGACAAACAACATGGTTTAGAAACAAGAAATGAAAGAGGAGAGAAACTAATATTAGGAGCGTTCATTTAAAATCCGCTTGTGCCGCACCGCGCGTAATTGCAGACGTGGAACATGATCATGTCATAGTCATGTGATAAGTACTGACCAATTAATAAAAGAACACGTGCGTATCGTCCCATGATGCATATGTTCTGTTTCTGACCGTTCAGAAAATGGGCGGGTTGATCCAAAATCCGTCCAAAGAAGCTCACAGAGCTATGATTCAGTTTCTTTCATTTGAAAGATGTCGACCAGTGGACATTCATCGAAGAATGCAGGCAGCGTACGGTAACAAATGTGTGCCGAAGACAACAGTGACAGACTTGGCACGAATGTTTCGGAAAGGACGTCAGTTCACGACAGATCTTCGAAGGCCGGGTCAAGCACATATTGCTGCAACAGGAAAAACCATCGCCAAAATTGATGCAGCAGTACAGGCGAACCGTTGTCGAAGTATACGTTCGCTAGCGAAAGAATATGATGTGTCAATTGGGACAATTCAATAGGTCGTTCGTAAGAAACTGCAATATCGGAAGGTGTGTTCAGAGTGGGTGCCACGGATGTTGACAGACCACCAGAAAGAGGAACGCATGGAATGGTGCTTGAACCACTTGCTGCGTTACAGAGTGGAGGGTGATGCATTTCTCTTCCGCATAGTGGCAGGCGATGAATCATGGTGTCATCACTTTGAGCCGAGCTGCAAAAGAGAGAGCAACCAATGGAAGCATGCTGGATCACCAAAATCCAACAAATTCAAGTTACAGGTGTCCGCTGGTAAGGTTATGCTGAGCGCATTTTTTGACAATGAAGGGTTATTGTTGGCCGACTTTATAGAACCTGGTGTCAACATCAACTCAACCCACTACTTGGAAACACTAGACAAGCTGCAAAAGCCATCAAGAATAAACGACCCGACATACTTTCTCGCGGTGTGATTTTGTTGGACGATAATGCTCCTCCGCATTTTGCAAAGATTGCACAGGAAACATTAGCTTGGAAGAAGTGGGAAATTCTGCAACATTCAGCCTATAGTCCTGATTTGCCACCATGTGATTTTCATTTGTTCGGACCTCTAAAAAAATATCTCAAGGTTCAACGATTTCATACAGATGCAGACGTAACGAACGCGGTAAACACTTGGTTCAGTGAACAACCATAAACCTTTATGCTGACGGAATTCGCCGCCTACCTAAGCAATGGGATGCTTGCCTGAATGCCTACGGCGACTTCTTCTGACCAACCCAAGGTGCATAATTCAATCAAAATGAATGCTTTGTTTAATTCTACCATACCTGTAAAAGTGTATTTCATGCTTTTGTAATAAAGCCATTGGAACGGGTCAAATATAAATAATATGATGTTTGGAAACAGCTAGTTTAAACACAATAAAAGATGATTTTGCTCAAGGAATAGCCCTGATAAGAAAATACTCAACTAAATTTACTACATACTTATTAATAAAAGATTTTAACATGCTTTAATACTTGTCAAAACAATACCTGGTACTGCCTGTAATTGCGATCACGCACCACTATGTGGACAAATAAAAGTAAGGCTGAAGAGAGGGGAAAATGTGTTTAAGAATATGGAAATGAATACAGTTGTTCTGAAATCAGATACATTAAGTCAAGAACAATACAGAGTGAATGTGAAAATAGGTACAATGCAATAGCTAAAATAAAGAGTATACATGAACAATGGGAAATGTTAAAGGACTCCATTCATTAAACTAGCAAAGAAATATTACCGGAGAGAAGACAAACAAGCTAAGAATAAATGTATGACTGAAGAAATCTTAAAGTTGATGGACAAAAGACAAAAATGTTAAAAAAAGCCAATCAAGTGTAAGAAAATATAAATAAAGAAATCAGAGATACACGTTTAAAGGCAAAATTTTAGCTAAGCGAGCCGTGCAAGAAAATTGAATTAAATTATATTAAAGATACATAACATATGCACATATAAATCAGTCAGCTCACGGCAAGAAAAATAAGAGTAAACACGGGATGCTTGAAATCAAAAAGTAGGAAGATCGTGCTATAATGAAGAGGTGGAATGAGTATATAATATAATTATATGATGGAGAAAGGGAAGCATTAACAGAAGAAAGTAACTTAGAAAGTCCACATATTCTAAAAGAAGAAGTCGCTGACGCTGTCAAACATGAGAAGTAAGGAAACACTGCTGGGTCAGATGGAATCACAATAGAAGAATTAGAAGTACTGTGAAAATCTGGAGTAGAAATATGAACCAAAATGTTGAATGATATGTACAGCAGTAGATATCTACCTAGTGATATGCTGAAATGTGTATTTATAGCTATACCAAAAGGTCCAGGTGCAATTGAATGCAAAAATGTTCGTACAATTCACCTCATAAACCATGTCACTAAGCTTCTACTCAGAATTATAAGGTGAAGAACAAGAAAGAAAATACAAATGGAAATTGATGAATAACAGTATGAATTTGTGGATGGAAAAGGTACAAACAATGCAATATACACATTGTGTACACTAATATAAAGATCAGCAGAGGCACAGAGAGACGTATATTTGTGCTTTATATATTATACCAAGGCATTAGATAAAGTAAGCCATAATGAACTGATTAACATGTTGCAATAAATCAACATTGAAGGGAAAGATCTCGGAATAATAAAGAATATTTACTGGAATCAAATAGCAGTAATTGAAATGGGAAATAAAGAGGGCAATTATCAACAAATAAAGCTAGAAGACAAGAATGTGTTGTGGCACCGGATCTCTCCTGTTTATAGCCAAGTAATAATGAGAGAGATCAAAGAGAAGCTAGGAATAATAATCTCAAGTTGTAATATAAACAATCAACGCTATGCAGATGACACAGTATTGATGGCGGAAAATGCAAACGATCTACAACAGCAAAATTGGTACAACAGGATAAGCAACAATAATACCAAAAAATACAGTAACAAAAATAACAGCAACAACAACATCCCCATCAGAGACAGCATTGACAAACACCACCAACTACCACCCATTCGCTTCTGCATGGTTTCATAGAGCGTCTTAGAGCTGAATGTTTCTCCAGATGACTCTTCAAAACAATACAACAAAGATAAATGAAATTTAGTGGTCACATCAATAGAGGAGATGAATTATAGAAAATAGTCTAATGCAGGAAATTATTAGACAAGAGAGCCAGATAAAGATAGAAAGACATATAAGGACATCTTTAGCAACCGGCAACAAGTGATAATAGACAAAAACTTCATCAAAACCTAAAACAATGTTTTCCCTTAGTAAATTTAAATAAACAAAATATTGCACGATTTCTTGCCTGGTATATTTCGCTGCATCTCGTCAGGTTATGCTACAGAGTTATATATGATATGAAGTGGACAAACGAATAATACTTTGGCTGAAATACTAAGTTGATATTGTTCGAAGATCGAGAACGTTATCTCCCGGAAGACTAACACTTAACATGAAGTCCTACTAGCTGGAATAGCTTAATAGATAATATAAAGGACATATACCAGGCAAGAAATCGTGCAATATTTTGTTATGGAATCTGTGTTTAAATTCATCAAAATAGATGACGACAGAAAGGATTGATCGTTATGTCTTCACAAGACCAGAAACCAAAGAACAATACTGGCTCTTGTTGTTATGGATCCTTCAACCCTGAGTTTCATTCTGTGCGTTTCTTTCTAAGTCGATTTTGCTCTTCTTCATTCTTACGTTCGTCAGAGTCGATTCCTGTAGCAATCCCACTCAAGGCGGCACCACCAGCAGCGATGGCAGCACCTACAGGTGGTGCAAACAACGCTATCACACCGCCAATAAATGTACACACAGCTCCTAAAATACGCCAGATTCCCTTCGCCTTCCTTTTACTCTCCAGTTCATTTGCCAGTTGCTGTAGTTTGTCAACATCGTCTAGGTTTGCCTCCACTCTCTCGACATCTTTTATCAGATGGGTCAGCACGTTGTATCCTTTGTCCTGGACAATGATCTTCTCCTTGACATTTTGGATGCGTTTTTTCAGTTGCTCTTTATGACTGACAGAAGGCTGTGTGGAGTAGACATATATGTCAGCAGTCAGAAGACTGAGACATTCTTGAATTTCTCTAGTCAGCTCGGGTGCTTTCTGTTCTACTATCAGCTTATTTCGTTGATATGCAGCATTCTCAAAACACTGGGCAGTGTAGGTGCCATACTGATTTTTTAAAGCTCTTGTCAGGCTAATTAACTGTCTGGATCTGCGACTCTCTCTCTTGTTGGTCCTTGGTGCGATTGTCAAACAGGACAAACCTTTCATTGCATTCTGCATAGAGCTGAAGAAATGCTCCCTCCTGTTTCTTGCACCAGTCTTTAAAGCTGATGTTCTTACCCTCCTCCTCCATTGCTGGCCCGAAAGAGATCGCCGCAGGTCACAATAACAATCAAAAACTTCATGTAGTCATCTCCAAAGATCTTCTTTAGTGATTCGAGCGTGGCCCTTTCTTCAGAAGTGAATCGTGTGCCAAACTTGATGGTAAATAGAAAAGCGTTGACACCGCCATAGCACATTGCTAAAGCTTTATCCATGTTCTTCACTGCCAATTCCTTGTCCCTGACCCTGTCGATGTCAGTGTCTTCGAGGCCGGGTCCATCTACCACCAAGAGTATGTTGTCCTTGAACTACGAAGCTGGACTCGACTTCCTTTGTCTGGGACGTGCTGTTGGAAGACGTTTTGAAACCCGGCCTGTCTAGAAACATGTTTCCTGTGGCACTTTTGCCCTGACCAGTCTTTCCGATTAAAAGGAAGTTCAATTTTTCTTGGGCCATCTTAACTTTAGCTTTCCTGTGAACAAAACATATCAATGAAAATAGTAACAGATGTACATAATTTGTGAATTCATCAAGAGTCTTCTGTATGTTTGGTGTTTAGATTTATCCTGAGAAGAACTCCTGCTCCTCCTGCTCATCCTCCTCCTCCTACTACTACTACTACTACTACTTACTACTACTACACTACAACTACTACTACTACTACTACTACTACTACTACTACTACTACTACTACTACTACTACTACTACTAACTACTACTACTACTACTACTACTACTACTACTATACTACTACTACTATACTATCTACTACTACTACTACCTAACTACTACTACTACTACTACTACTACTACTACTATTACTTACTACTACTACTACTACTATACTACTACTACTACTATCCTCCTGCTCCTGCTACTACTACTACTACTGCTACTACTACTACTACTACTATACTACTACTACTGCTACTACTGCTAATACTACTACTACTACTACTACTACTACTATACTACTATACTACTACTACTACTCTGCTCCTGTACTACTAATACTACTGCTACTACTACTACTACTACTACTACTACTACTACTACTACTACTACTACTACTGCTGCTGCTACTACTACTATTACTACTACTACTACTACTATACTACTCCTCCTCCTGCTCCTGCTACCTACACTACTACTGCTACTATACTACTACTACTACTCTACTAACTACTACTACTACTACTACTACTACTGCTGCTGCTGCTGCTATACTACTACTACTACTACTACTACTACTACTCCGCTCCTTCTCCTACTCTCCTCCTCACTACTACTACTACTACTACTACTACTACTACTACTACTACTATACTACTACTACTACTCCGCCTCCGCCTCCGATTCCTCCTACTCCTCATCAGTCTTCTTCTTCTTCTTCTTCTTCTTCTTCTTCTTCTTCTTCTTCTTCTTCTTCTTCTTCTTCCTCTTCTTCTTCTTCTTCTTCTTCTTCTTCTTCTTCTTCTTCTTCTTCTTCTTCTTCTTCTTCTTCTTCTTCTTCTTCTTCTTCTTCTTCTTCTTCTTCTGCTTCATCTTATAGAGTTTACGTACGGCAAAAACAGACATCACATCACTCTGGACTTTCCCATATGTGCTCCGTCCTCATCTACAACAGCCAGCGAAGATTCCCGATACTAATAGTTCTAGTAGCAGTATCGGAATATGTCCGTCTGGCCTTCCTTGAAGTTTTTAATATCGGTCAGATCTCTGGTCACTTCATGCAGCACAATTCTCTCCTAGTCCTGATGACCTACCCGTTCCTCTGCACTATACACACTATTATTAAATGTCATAAGAGCTGCTTTTACGTGATCTGTGAATGACAGGCTTCCGTCGAAGGTGACTCCCATGTACCTCAGTTTACTCTCTCTGCTAACATGTCTGTCATCTATTGTAAGTCTTGGGAAGTCGGCCTTAACAATTCGATTGTCCAGAGAGCACAATCACTCAGACAAATGATCATGGTTAATGACACTGCACCCCTAGCAATTCCATGAACCTAATCGGAGAGCAACTCTACGACATCCATGTACCTAGGTGGAGAGCAATCCCGCGAGATCCATGAACCTAGGCGGAGTGAAACCCTAGCAATTCCATGAACCTAGGATGAGATCACCCCCCCCCCCCCCCCCCTAGCAATTCCATGAAACTAGGCGGAGAGCAACCACTCGAGATACAAGAAATTAGGCTGAGAGCATCCCAACGAGATCCATGGTCCTAGGTGGATAGCAACCCCACGTGATCCATGAATTTAGGCTGATCTACGAGATCATTGATCCTAGGCGGAGAACAACCCTGCGAGATACATGAACCTAGGCGAAGAGCAACGCCACGCGATTCATGAATTTAGTGGAAGGCCAACCCTACGAGATCCATGAACCTAGGTGGAGAGCAACAATAGCAGATCCGTAAATCTAGGCTTAGAGCAACCCTAGCAGATCCGTAAATCTAGGCTGAGAGTAACAATAGCAGTTACATGAAGCCAGGCGGATAGCATTCTTGCGAGAACCATGAACCTAGGAGGAGACCAATCCTACTAGAACATTGAAGATAGGCGGAGACCAACCTTACTAACTCCATGACACTAGGCGGAGAGCAACCCTAGCAGATCAATGAACCTAAGCTGAGAGCAATTCTAAAAGATCCTTGAACCTAGGCTGAGAGCAACCATTCGAGATCTATGAACCTAGGCGGAGAGCAACTCTAGTATATCCATTATCCTAAGCTGAGAGCACCCTTAGCAGATCCATGAACCGAGACGGAGAGCTACCCTGCGAGATCCATGAACCCAGGCGGAGAGAACCCTAGCAGATCCATGTACCTAGGCGGAGAGCAACCCTAGCAGATACATGAACGTAGGTGGAGAGAAACCCAACGAGAGTAAAGAGTAGCTGCAATCCAGTTCACCACCCAGGGACTAACACCCATCTCCATAAGAGATCATATATGATGCTGTAATTGTTTCCTTCCTATTCTGGAATCCCTTCTAAAAATCGCATGCATATGTCGCTGAGTTTGACCACATTTCTCTCTTTGGCAGGTAACTCTCTAGCCATTTCTGGAGCAGCTTTTCTGTTCCCAAGAACCTCTACAGCTTAACAACAACAATCTTTTCCAATACCTTGCCAAATGCATTCTGCAAGGTGAAAATCCTATAGCCACGGAGTCTTGAATTGTCATTGCTTGACTTGAGGAGTGTGAGTAAATAGTTGTGGAGCAGCTCTTGGGACGCCGATGCTGTCCAAATGCTCAGATTAAAACAAATAGCGTTCATCTCCAAAACTTTATCACTCAAATCTTTCATATTGGAGTACCTGACTCCATCAAGTCCTGAGCGCAGTGCCCCCTGCTGCTTTCAATACATTCTATATGTCTTCTAATTGTTTGACATCATCCTTGATGAAAACTGCTAGTTGCTCTCAACCAGCCTCCCTGCTGTCTCCATGGTTGTGATATGTCTGTGTTATAAACCTCTCCAGGAAAGCAACTCCTTTTTCATTGTCCTTGTCATCGGCATGCCGTTATCCCTACATACTGCTGGCATTGCAGGAGGCTGGTCGTTGCTATAAATGTGTATGTGTGGCTTCCAGAATCTACCCAAAGTCTTATCACTTCCCAGCTCACTCGTGAAGTCATCCCATTTAGCTTCTTTGGCCTCAGCTCCGCGGAGCTTTGTCTCCTCAACTTTTCTTCTTTGCACGTCGCCTCCATCTCCAATTCCTCCTGTATGCTTTGCACGTTCAAATTCGGTGTCCCCATAGAGGATGCACAAATGTGAATCTGCTAGGTCTCATCCATGCCTTCAGTCGAATAAGTCCAATGAGGGTATTGGTCCTCTAGTATCTGACAGCCCTGCGTGCTCTCTTATCCTTGAATTTGCTCGATTTGGAAATCAGCACGGACCATGGCAGATGATGACTTCCATGATCCACCAAAACGATCCATTTCATTACCGATACCGCCGACCTGCTGGCAAGGGCCAAGCCACTAACAATATCTGCGTCACCCGGTCTCATTGCCAGTCTAGTTGGCCTACCATCATTAATGCAGACTACCTCTGTCTCAATTATCATATCCGCAAAGGCAAACCGTTGATGGTTTTTTCTATTATAGTCCCAGTCTCTGCATCAAGCGTTAAAATCCCCACAATGAGAAGCCTGCCACCTGGGATGTTCTGTAGCTTCTTGAGCCATTTCCAATGCTCCTTAGTGACAGCAGAGTCCACGGAGGCATATACACACACACACACACACACACACACACACACACACACACACACACACATACACATTATTTCAAACTGGGCAATAAATCTCCAACTGAATCCCTTGAACCTCTCTTGCTTTATCAATCTACATGCTCATGTCCAGAACCGCATGCCTCACTCCCTGCTTGACCTACACATCCTGTCCATGACTTCCTTGACCACAAGGATTTATGTAGAAGCCATAACCAGGACACTGATAGTTACTAACATTCACTTCCTGAAGTAAGACACATCGAAGTAGTAAATCAACTTCTCTAGTTCCAGCCTGGCACCTCCTCCTCCTCCTCCTCCTCCTCCTCCTCCTCCTCTCCTCCTCCTCCTCCTCCTCCTCATCTTCTTCTTCTTCTTCTTCTTCTTCTTCTTCTTCTTCTTGTGGCCAAATTGGTATGGATTACTCACTTTCGCCTCCCTAATTTTATTATTTCACAACCTGTCTGTCCCTCTGAGAAGTTTCCACTGTCCACTTCAGGACTTCTGAAAATTTTGGACTAATTAAAAGATTATTTATCCTAACTAACGAACCTGACATCTGAACATGCAATTTAACAACATAAATAAATATTCAATAGTGACCCAGTCGCATGGTAAAATAGTAAATCACAGCCCAGGAATTTCAGACATCAGACAGACATGGTGGATGTTGAGTGAATATTCCACTTGGTATTATCATCATTAAACACAGAGATTGAATCGGCAGTCTATTGTCATTTACATTCCAGAAGAGGGTTGATGACTTTCACCTGTACTGTCTATTGGCTCCCCCCGCCCCTCCCTCCTTGATGTGGTTCTAGACCTCTTGAGCTTGAGAGTCCTCGCCTTGATTGAGTAACCCCTGAGAGAACGATGGTCTTCTCACTGGATTTCTTTCATTCAGTAGCATGTCCTTAGCAGAACCTCGCTCCCATAACAACCTTCCGGAAAACCTCTCCATCATAAGAAAGATGTCCCGCGTCCGATACACCCATCTGGAGATCATCCGCCACATCCTGCACCCATCTTCTCTTTGGCCTTCCTCTTCCTCTCTTCCCAGGCATATACCTCTCAATTACTGTTCTCTGAAAACAGTCGTGACGTTTCAAGTGATCAAAATATTTCAATTTTCTTTTGTTTTATCGTCTTTAATAGCCAACCTTCTTCAATATTCAGCTCTTGAAGTACGGATGCATTTGTTCTTTTCTTTACCCAAGATATTCTTAGAACCCGTCTATAACATTTATATTCAAAGGCATGTATGCGCTGTTCAGCTTGTTTAGTAAGTGTCAATGTCTCACAAGCGTATGTTGCAATGGGAAAGATGCATGCTCTTAAAAATCTAATTTTTGTTGTTATGTCTGTCCCACTCCATCATTTATCCAGTTGTTTTAGTCTTTGAAGAGAAATTGATAGCCGTCGTTTAATTTCTTTCTTTGTGTCACCGTTGTTGGTAATCAATGACCCAAGATATTCAAAGATATGTTCCGCCACCTCCAATTTTTCCTCATTAACATATATTTCTTTCTCCATAGATACAGATGGATACACACAGTAAAATGTCATGTCAGGGTAAGGCCATGGCTTTGATGGAATAATTCTGGAAAACGGATGATCTTCAAAAGAACAGTAAGAATGACTTCCTCCAAGAGATGATAAGGCATCTCTCCACGTTTTTGTTAGAGGATGGGATGTCGTCTCGAGGGATATTGCCGCTTGAGGTAGAGCTCAGGTTTCCCTGGCACAGAGATTCTGTACTTATCTTCCAGGAGTGACCTCCCGACTAGGATGCCCCCCCCCCCCAGACTAATATCTTATTAGGGTGTCCCACATACTAGTATTGGTACAGGATGTCACATAGATTAGTGTCTGACTAAGATGTCCCACAGTCTAGTGTCGGTCCAGGATGTCCCACAGATTAGTGTCTGAACAGGATGTCCCACCGACTAATGTCTGACCAGTATGTCTGACAGACTAGTATCGGTACAGGATGTCCCACAGATTAGTGTCTAAACAGGATGTCCCACCGACTAATGTCTGACCAGGATGTCTGACAGACTAGTATCGGTACAGGATGTCCCACAGATTAGTGTCTAATAGGATGTGCCCACAGATTAAGTGTCTGACCAGGACTGTCGCAGCCGACTAATGTCCTGACCATTATGTCTGACAGACTAGTATCGGTACAGGATGTCCCACAGATTAGTGTCTGACTAGAATATCTCACGGCCTAGCATGTCTGACTAGGATATCCCACATGGTAGTGTGTCTGACTAGGATATCACAAATGGTAGTGTGTCTGACTAGGATAGCCCACATGGTAGTGTGTCTGACTAGGATATCCCACATGGTAGTGTGTCTGACTAGGATATCCTACAGGGTAGTGTGTCTGACTAGGATATCCTACATGGTAGTGTGTTTGACTAGGATATCCTACAGGGTATATAGTGTCTGACTAGGATATCCTACATGGTAGTGTGTCTGACTAAGAAAACCTACAGGGTAGTGTTTCTGACTAGGATATCCTACAGGGTAGTGTGTCTGACTAGGATATCCCACATGGTAGTGTGTATGACTAGGATATCCTACAGGGTAGTATGTCTGACTAGGATATCCTACAGGGTAGTGTGTCTGACTAGGATATCCTACAGGGTAGTGTGTCTGACTAGGATATCCCACAGGGTAGTGTGTCTGACTAGGATATCCCACAGGGTAGTGTATCTGACTAGGATATCCCACAGGGTAGTGTGTCTGACTAGGATATCCTACAGGGTAGTGTGTCTGACTAGAATATCCTACAGGTAGTGTGTCTGACTAGGATATCCTACAGGGTGGTGTGTCTGACTAGGATATCGCACAGGGTAGTGTGTCTGACTAGGATATCCTACAGGGTAGTGTGTCTGACTAGGATATCCTACAGGGTAGTGTGTCTGACTAGGATATCCTACAGGGTAGTGTGTCTGACTAGGATATCCCACAGGGTAGTGTGTCTGACTAGGATATCCTACATGGTAGTGTGTCTGACTAGGATGTCCTACAGCGTAGTGTCTGACTAGGATATCCTACTGGGTAGTGTGTCTGACTATGATATCCTACAGGGTAGTGTGTCTGACTAGAATATCCACATGATAGTGTGTCTGACTAGGATATCCACATGGTAGTGTGTCTGACTAGGATATCCTACAGGGTAGTGTGTCTGACTAGGATATCCTACAGGGTAGTGTGTCTGACTAGGATATCCTACAGGGTAGTGTGTCTGACTAGGATATCCTACAGGGTAGTGTGTCTGACTAGGATATCCACATGGTAGTGTGTCTGACTAGGATATCCTACAGGGTAGTGTGTCTGACTAGGATATCCTACAGGGTAGTGTGTCTGACTAGGATATCCTACAGGGTAGTGTGTCTGACTAGGATATCCTACAGGGTAGTGTGTCTGACTAGGATATCCTACAGGGTAGTGTGTCTGATTAGGATATCCTACAGGGTAGTGTGTCTGACTAGGATATCCTACAGGGTAGTGTGTCTGACTAGGATGTCCTACAGGGTAGTGTGTCTGACTAGGATGTCTTACAGACGAACGTCTAATAAGGATGTCCCACACACCTGCATCGGTCTAGGATGTCCAACAGATTAGAGTCCTACTAGGATGTCCCACATACGGGTGTCTTACTAGTAAGTCCCAGAGACCAGTATCGGTCACGGGCGTCCCTCAATCTAGTGTCTGCCCAGGCTGTTCTAGAAACCAGAACCTGCCCAAAATACCCAACAGTCTAGTGTAAGACCAGGCTGTCGCACAATCTAATGTCTGCCAAGGATTTACCACAGTCTAGCATCAGACCAGGATGTCCCACAGTCTAGTGTCTGCCCACTATGTCCTACAGTCTAGTGTCAGACCAGGATGTCCTACAGAAATGTGTCTGCCAAGGATGTCCCACAGAAATGTGTCTGCCCCGGATATCCTACAGTCTTGCGTCACACCCAGTATATCCCACAGTCTAGTGTCTGCCCAGAATGTCCCAGAGGTGTGTATCTGACAAGATGCCCGTCAGACTAGTGTCTGCCAAGGATGTCTCATAGATTAATATTTTCCCAGGGTGTCCTAGAGTTTAGCATCTACCCATGGTTTTCCACATGTTCCACAAACAATTGTCAGTCCAGGATGTGCCACAAACTAGTGTGTGTCTATGATGTCCCCACTACCTTATGAGTGACCATGATGTCCCCACTAACTTGTGAGTGACCATGATGTCCCCACAGACTAGTGTCTGACAATGATGTCCACGCAAACTAGTGTTTGATCACGATGTCCCCACAGACTGTCTGCCTATGATGTCCCCACTAACAAGTGTCTGACATGATACTCCAAAGAGCAGTGTCTGACCATGATGTCCCCACATACTAGTGTCTGAAGATGATGTCCTCACAAACTAGTGTCTGACTATGATGTCCTCACAGTCTAGTGTCTGACCATGATGTCCCAACAAACTAGTGTTTGAAGATGATTCCCTCACACATTAGTGTCATACCATGATGTCCCCACGACCAAGTGTCTGACCATGATGTCCCCATAGTCTCGTGTCTGATTATGATGTCCTCACAGACTAGTGTCTAACAAGGATGTCTCAACAATCTAGTGTCTGAACATGATGCCGTCACAGACTTGTGTTTTACTATGACGTCCTCACGTCACTGTGAAGACAGGACTTGATAAGTGTATCGCTTACCCCGGAACAACACCGCCCAGGAATCGACACAATTGTTAATATAATAATATAAACACACGAAATAAAGATTCACTTACAATTCAATAAAGGATGAGCTCTTGCTGGATGCAACTTCCCTGTCGATGAAGTGTAACCTGATAATTAAGAAATTATCTGGTTGTAATACAATCTGTCCGGTGTCTTTCACGAAGCTGTATATCCCACGTTGTCGCCTCTTAAATAGCTGTTACAACTGGACATGAATTAAAAGCGTTGTCATTAGCTACAACTGTCACGGGAGCAATACACAATCGTTACGCGTACTGTTGTCTGGTGTGCCGAGTCATGTTTCTCCATATCTTCTTATCTTCTTATCTTCTCTATATCTTCTCATATCTACCACATTTGCTTACACAATTATTGTGGGAAGAGAGACACTTAACGCGCAAACTAATTAAGATAGAGAAACAGATGTGTTAACAAGCTTGTTAAACAGACTAGACCAGTGGTTCCCCAACGTGGGGGCCCCCGCCCCACAAGGGGGCAATTCGATTGTAAGGGGGGGGGGGGGGTGGGGGGTGGGGCAATTCGAAAATGAAGAAGAAAAGAAATCGGCCTGACTACAACAAAACGGGCAGACTTGAGACTGAAGGTAATTAAATTGGAACCTGACATAAAATCTCTTTGCAGCAAGCATCAAGCGCAAGGATCTCACTAAATTGAAATAATAATTAATTACTAATAATTAAAATAATATAGAAAAAATCTTCAATTAAATTTTAATTTAATTTTAAATTATTTTGTACTTGAATATCTGTTATCCATTATATGTTGTGAAAATGCACTTACCGTGTTTGCTCAATAATTTTCTATTGATTTCTTCCTACAACCTATCATTCAAGTTTCTTTAGTGAACATTTCAATTGTGAATATTAAAAATAATGTATATGTTTATTTAAAGTTTTTTGGGGAAAGAAAAAAAAGGAAACCCTAAAACCATGCAAATTTTTTTGGTCAAAAAAAAAAATAAAATTGAAATAACAGTATAAATTTGGGAGGGAAAAAATTAAAAACAATGCAATATACACCTGTGCACTAATAAAAAAGATCAGCAGAGGCACAGAAAAGAAGAAAGATATATTTCCCAAAGGGCATTAGATAAAAAAAGCCATAATGAACTGATTAACATTTTGGGAATAAAAACATTAAAGGGAAAGATCTCGGAATAATAAAAATTTTACTGGAATCAAATAGCGTAATTGAAATGGGAAATAAAGAGGGCAATTATACAAATAAAGCTAGAAAAAAGAATGGTTGTGGCCCCCGGATCTCTCCTGTTTATAGCCAAGTAAAAATAGAGAGATCAAAGAAAAACAGGAATAATAATCTCAAGTTGTAATATAAAAAATCAACGCTATCAGATGACACAGTATTGGGGCGGAAAATGAAAAAGACCTACACAGAAAAATTGTACACAGGAAACAACAATAATACCAAAAAAATACAGTAACAAAAATAACAGCAACAACAACACCCCCTCAGAGACAGCATTGACAAACACCACCAACTACCCCCCATTGCTTCTGCAGGTTTCATAAGCGTCTTAGAGCTGAATGTTTCTCCGATGACCCTTCAAAACAATACAAAAAATATAAAGAAATTTAGTGGTCACATCAATAGAGATAATTATAGAAAATGTCTAATGCAGGAAATTTATTAGACAAGAGGCGATAAAGTAGAAAACATATAAGGACATTTTTAGCAACCGGCAAAAAGTTAATAGAAAAAAAATTCATCAAAACCTAAAACAATGTTTTCCCTTAGTAAATTTAAATAAAAAAAATATTGCACGATTCTTGCCTGGATATTTCGCTGCATCTCGTCAGGTGTATCTACAGAGTTTATTATATGAAGTGGAAAAACGAATAATACTTTGGCTGAAATACTAAGTTGATATTGTTCAAAGTCGAGAAATTATCCCCCGGGGTTTTAACATTAACATAAGTCCTACTAACTGGAATAGCTTGATGTAATATAAAGGCATATGCAGGCAAGAAATCGTGCACTTTTTGTTGGGGTATCTGTGTTTAAATTCATAAATAGATGACGACAGAAATGATGATCGTTATGTCTTCACAAGACCAAAACCAAAGAACAATACTGGTCTTATTGTTATGGACCTTAAACCCCTGAGTTTCATTCTGTGCGTTTCTTTCTAATTCGATTCTGCTCTTCTTCATTCTTACGTTCGTCAGAGTCGATTCCTGTTGCAATCCCACTCAAGGCGGCACCACCAGCTGCGATGGCAGCACCTAAGGTGGTGCAAAACGCTATCACACCGCCAATAATGTACACACAGCTCCTAAAATACGCCAATTCCCTTCGCCTTCCTTTTACTCTCCAGTTCTTTTCCCCAGTTGCTGTAGTTTGTCAACATCGTCTATTTTTGCCTCCACTCTCTCGACATCTTTTATCAGAGGGTCAGCACGTTGTATCCTTTGTCCTGGACAATGATCTTCTCCTTGACTTTTTGGATGCGTTTTTTCAGTTGCTTTTTATGACTAACAGAAGGCTGTGTGGAGTAGACATATATGTCAGCAGTCAGAAGACTGAGACATTCTTGGATTTCTCTAGTCAGCTGGGGGTGCTTTCTGTTCTACTATCAGCTTATTTCGTTGATACAGATTCTTAAAACACTGGGCAGTGTAGGTGCCATACTGTTTTTTTAAAGCTCTTTCAGGCTAATTACTTGTTGGATCTGCAACTCTCGTCTTGTTGACCCTTTGGTGGGGTTGTTAAAAGGAAAAACCTTTCATTGCATTCTGCATAGAGCTGACAAAATGCTCCCTCCTGTTTCTGGCCCCAATCTTAAAGCTGATGTTCGTACCTTCCTCCTCCATTCGGCCCCAAAGAGATCGCCGCAGTCAATAAAAATCAAAAACTTCATGTAGTCTTCTCCAAGATCTTCTTTAGCGATTCGAGCGTGGCTTTTTTCTTCAGAAGGAATCGTGTGCCAACTTGATGGTAAAGAGAAAAGCGTTGACACCGCCATAGCACATTGCTAAAGCTTTATCCATGTTCTTACTGCTAATTCCTTTCCTTGCCTTGTCGATGTCAGTGTCTTCGAGGCCGGGCCCATCTACCACCAAGATATGTTGTCCTTGAACTCTACGAAGCTGGACTCGACTTCCTTTGTCTGGGACGTGCTGTTGGAAGACGTTTTGAAAACCGGCCTGCCTAGAAAATTTTTTCCTGTGGCACTTTTGCCCTGGCCATCTTTCCTATTAACGGGAAGTTGAAGTTTTTTTGGGCCTCTAAATTTAGTATTCCTGTGAACAAACATATCAATGAAATAGTCAAGATGTACATAGTTTATGAAATTTATCAAGCTCTTCTATATGTTTTGGTGTTTACATTTATCCCTATGAAGACATCCCCCTCCTCCTCCTGCTCCTCCTGCTCCTCCTGCTCCGCCTGCTCCTTCTCCTACTCCTCCTCCTCCTCCTCCTCCTCCTACTACTACTACTACTACTACTACTACTACTACTACTACTACTACTACTACTACTCCGCCTCTGCCTCCGATTCCTCCTCCTCCTCATCAGCTTCTTCTTCTTCCTTCTTCTTTTCTTCTTCTTCTTCTTCTTTTTTTTCTTTCTTCCCTTTTTCTTCTTCTTCTTTCTTCTTTTCTTTTCTTTCTTCTTCTTCTTCTTCTTCTTCTTTCTGCTCATCTTTTAGAGTTTACGTACGGCAAAAACAACATCACATCACCTGGACTTTTCCCCTATGTGCCCCCCCTCATCTACAACAGCCAGCGAAGATTCCCGATACTAATAATTCTAGTAGCAGTATCGGAATATGTCCCTCTGGCCTTCCTTGAAGTTTTTAATATCGGTCAGATCTCTGGTCACTTCATGCAGCACAATTCTCTCCTAGTCCTGATGACCTACCTGTTCCTCTGCACTATACACACGATTATTAAATGTCATAAGAGTGCTTTTACGTGATCTGTGAATGACGGGTTCCGTCGAAGGTGACTCCCATGTACCTCAGTTTACCTCTCTGCTAACTGTCTGTCATCTATTGTAAATCTTGGAAGTCGCCTTAAAAATTCGATTGTCCAGAGAGCACCATCACTCAGACAAAAGATCATGGTTAAAGACACTGCACCCCTAGCAATTCCATGAACCTAATCGGAGAGCAACCTACGACATCCATGTACTAAGTGGAGAGCAATCCCGCGAATCCATGAACCAGGCGGAGTGAAACCCTAGCAATTCCATGAACCTAGGGAGATCACGCCCCCCCCCCCCCTAGCAATTCCATTAAAATAGGCGGAGAGCAACCACTCGAGATCCAAGAAACTAGGCTGAGAGCATCCCAACGAGATCCATGGTCCTAGGTGGATAGCAACTCCACGTGATCCATGAATTTAGGGTGATCTACGAGATCATTGATCCTAGGCGGGGAACAACCCTGCGAGATACATGAACCTAGGCGAAGAGCAACGCCACGCGATTCATGAATTTAGTGGGAAAGGGCCCAAACCCCACGAGACCTCCTAGGTGGAGAGTAACAATAGCAGATCCGTAAATCTAGGCTTAGAGCAACCCTAGCAGATCCGTAAAACTAGGCTGAGAGTAAAATAGCAGTTCATGAAGCCCGGGGATAGCATTCTTTCGAGAACCATGAACCTAGGAGGAGACCAATCCTACTAGAACATTGAAGATAGGCGGAGACCAACCTTATAACCCCCATGACACTAGGCGGAGAGCAACCCTAGCAGATCAATGAAACCCAGCTGAAGCAATTCTAAAAGATCCTTGAACCTAGGCTGAGAGCAAAACCCTTCGAGATCTATGAACCTAGGCGGAGAGCAACTCTAGTATATCCCTTATCCTAAGCTGAGAGCACCCTAGCAGATCCATGAACGAGACGGAGAGAAAACCCCGGCAGATGCATGTACCTAGGCGGAGAGCAAGCCTAGCAGATCTGAACATAGGTGGAGAGAAACACAACGAGAGTAAAGGGGTAGCTGCAATCCATTCACCCCCCCAGGGACTAAAACCCATCTCCATAAGGGGATCATATATGATGCTGTAATTGTTTCCTGCCTATTCTGGAATCCTTCTAAAAGATCACATGCACATGTCGCTGCGTTTGACCACATTTCTCTCCTTGGCAGGTAACTTTCCGGCCATCTCTGGAGCAGCTTTTATTTTCCAAGAACGCCTACAGCTTAACAGCAACAATCTTTTCCAATATCTTTCCAAATGCATTCTGCAAGGTGAAAATCCTATAGCCACGGAGTCTTGAATTGCATTGCTTGACTTGAGGAGTGCGAGTAAACAGTTGTGGAGCAACTCTTGGGACGCCCATGCTAACTAAATGCTCAGATTAAAACAAGTAGCTTTCATCTCCAAATTTCCATCGCTCATATCTTTCATATAAGTATACCTGACTATATCAAGTCCTGTCGCAGTGTCCTCTGCTGCTTTCAATACATTCTATATGTCTTCTAATTGTTTGACATCCTCCTGTGATGAAAACTGCTAGTTGCTCTCTACCAGCCTCCCTGCTGTCTCCATGGTTGTGATATGTCTGTGTTATAAACCTCTCCAGGAAGGCAACTAATTTCTCATTGTCCTTGTCATCGGCATGCCGTTATCCCTACATACTGCTGGCATTGCAGGTGGCTGGTCGTTGCTATAAAGTGTATGTGTGGCTTCCAGAATCTACCCAAATTCTTAATCACTTCCCAGCTCACTTCGTGTAGTCATCCCATTTAGCTTCTTTGGCCTCAGTTCCACGGAGCTTTGTCTCCTCAACTTTTCTTTTTATTTGCACCTCGCCTCCATCTCCAATTCCTCCTGTATGCTTTGCACGATCACATTCGGTGTCCCCATGGGGGATTACAAACGTGAGTCTGCTCGGTCTCATCCATGCCTTCAGTCGGATAAGTCCTATAAGGGTATTGGTCCTCTAATATTTGACAGCCCTGAGTGCTCTCGTATTCTTGAATTTGCTCGATTTGGGAATCAGCACGGACCATGGCAGATTATGACTTCCATGATTCACCAAAATGACCCATTTCGTTACCGATACCACCGACCTGCTGGCAAGGGTCAAGCCACTAACAATATCTGCGTCACCCGGTCTCATTGCCAGTCTAGTTGGCCTACCATCATTAATGCAGACTACCTCTGTCTCAATTATCATATCCGCAAAGGCAAACCGTTGATGGTTTTTTCCAGTATAGTCCCATTCTCTGCATCAAGCGTTAAAATCCCCACAATGAGAAGCCTGCCACCTGGGATGTCCTCTAGCTTCTTGAGCCATTTCCAATGCTCCTTAGTGACAGCAGAGTCCACGGCGGCACACACACACACACACACACCACACACACACACACACACACACACACACACACACACACACACACATTATTTCAAACTGGGTAACAATATCTCCAACTGATCCCGGGAACCTCTCTTGCTTTAGCAATCTACATGCTCATGTCCCAGAATACTCGCATGCCTTCACTTCCCTGCTTGACCTATACACACACATCCTGTCTCCTGACTGTCCTTGACCACAAGGCTTTATGGAGATAGTCCATACCGAGGACACTGATAGTTACGAACATCACTTCCGTGAAGTAAGACACATCCGAAGTAGTAATAACTTCTCTAACGTTCCAGCCTGGCACCTCCTCCCTCATCCTCCTCTCCTCCTCTCCTCCTCCTCATCTTCCTCCTCTCCTTCTCTCTCTCTCTTCTTTCTTCTGTCTTCCGTCTTCTTCTTCTTCTCTTCTTCTTCTTCTTCTTCTTCTTCTTCTTCTTCTTCTTCGTCTTGTGCGAAATTGGTAGGGATTACTCACTTTCCGCCTCCCTAATTTTTATTATTTCACAACCTGTCTGTGCCTTCATGAGAAGTTTCCACTGTCCCTTCAGGACTTCTGAAAATTTGGACTAATTAAAAAATTACTTATCCTAACTAACGAACCTGACAACTCAACATGCAATTTAACAACATAAATAAATATTCAATAGAGACTCAGTCTCGTGGTAAAATAGTAAATCACAGCCCAGGAATTATTACTGACTTCAGACAGACATGGTGGATGTTGAGTGAATACTCCACTTGGTAGTATTAGCATCATTGAATTCAGAGATTGAATCGGCAGTCTACTGTCATTTACATTCCAGAAGAGGGTTGATGACTTTTACATGTACTGTCTGTTGGCTCCCCCGTCCCCGTCCCCCCCCCCACCCCCCCACCCTCCTTGATATGATTCTAGACCTCTTGAGCTTGAGGTCAGGTCCTCGCCTTGATTGAGTAACCCCTGAAAGAACCATGGTCTTCTCACTG
Organism: Cepaea nemoralis; assembly: GCA_014155875.1. Classification (NCBI taxonomy): domain Eukaryota; kingdom Metazoa; phylum Mollusca; class Gastropoda; order Stylommatophora; family Helicidae; genus Cepaea; species Cepaea nemoralis. The sequence goes on along the minus strand of JACEFZ010014147.1, from coordinate 109,446 downwards.
AACTCATTTCATTCAGTAGCATGTCATTTGCAGAACCTTCCTGAAAACCTCTCCATCATAAGCAAGATATCCCGCGTCCGATACACCCATCTGGAGATCATCCGCCACATCCTGCACCCATCTTCTCTTTGGTCTTCCTATTCCTCTCTTCCCAGGCATATACCCCTATATTATTGTTCTCTCCAAACTCTCGTTGCGTTTCAAGTGATCAAATATTTTCTTTTTGTTATTTTGTTTTTGTTTAATGGTCTTTAATAGCCAACCTTCTTCAACATTCAGCTCTTGAAGTTTTGATGCATTTATTCTTTTCTTTACCCCAGGTATTATTAGAACTATTCTATAATATTTATATTCAAAGGCATTTATGCGATTTTAATCTTAGTAAGTGTCCAGATCTCACATGCGTAAGTTGCAATAGGAAAGATGCATGCTCATAATAATATAATTTTGTTGTTCTATCTGTCCCATTCCATAATTTATCCAATTGATTTAGTCTTTGAAGAGCTATTGATAGCCGTCGTTTAATTTCTTTCATTGTTTCGCCGTTGTTGGTAATCAATGAACCCAAGATATTCAAAATGTTCCGCCATCTCCAATTTTTCCTCATTAACATGTATTTCTTTCTCCATAGATACAGATGGATACACACAGTAAATGTCATGTCAGGGTAAGGCCATGGCTTTGATGGAATAATTCTGGAAAACGGATGATCTTCAAACGAACAGTAAGGATGACTTCCTCCACGAGATGATAAGGCATCTCTCCACGTTTTTGTTAGAGGATGGGATGTCGTCTTGAGGGATATTGCCGCTTGAGGTAGAGCTCAGGTTTCCCTGGCACAGAGATTCTGTACTTATCTTCCAGAGTGACCTCCCGACTCGGATGCCCCCCCCCCCCCCCGACTAATATTTTATTAGGGTGTCCCACATACTAGTATTGGTACAGGACGCCACATAGATTAGTGTCTGAATAAGATGTCTCACAGACTAGTGTCGGCACAGGATGTCTCACAGATTAGTGTCTGAACAGGATGTCCCACCGACTAATGTCTGACCAGTATGTCTGACAGACTAGTGTCGGCACAGGATGTCTCACAGATTAGTGTCTGAACAGGATGTCCCACCGACTAATGTCTGACCAGGATGTCTGACAGACTAGTATCGGCTACAGGATGTCCACAGATTAGTGTCTAAAGAGGAGATGTGGTGCACAGATTTAGTGTCTGAGACGAGGATGCTCCCCCGACTTAATGTCTGACCAGTATGTCTAGCCAGACGAGTATCGGTACAGAGACTGTACACACACAGATAGTGTCTGACTAGGCAATATCTCACGCCTAGCATGTGCTGACTAGGATATCCAACCATGGTAGTGTCGTCTGACTAGGATATCACCAAAGGTAGTGGCTGTCTGACTAGTGAATAGCCACAATGGTAGTTGTGTCTGACGAGGATATCCCACATGGTAGTGTTGTCTGACTAGGATATTCCTACAGGGTAGTGTGTCTGACTAGGATATCCTACATGGTAGGTGTGGGTCTTGTACTAGGATATCCTACAGGGTATATAGGTCTGACTAGGATATCCTACATGGTAGTGTGTCGCTGACTAAGCAAAAACCTACAGGGTAGTGCATTTCTGACTAGGATATCCTACAGGGTAGTGTGTCTGACTAGGATACCCCACATTGTAGTGTGTATGACTAGGATATCCTACAGGGTAGTATGTCTGACTAGGATATCCTACAGGGTAGTGTGTCTGACTAGGATATCCTACAGGGTAGTGTGTCTGACTAGATATCCCACAGGGTAGTGTGTCTGACTAGGATATCCCACAGGTAGTGTATCTGACTAGGATATCCCACAGGGTAGTGTGTCTGACTAGGATATCCTACAGGGTAGTGTGTCTGACTAGAATATCCTACAGTAGTGTGTCTGACTAGGATATCCTACAGGGTGGTGTGTCTGACTAGGATATCGCACAGGGTAGTGTGTCTGACAAAGGATATCCTACAGGGTAGTGTGTCTGACTAGATATCCTACAGGGTAGTGTGTCTGACTAGGATATCCTACAGGGTAGTGTGTCTGACTAGGATATCCCACAGGGTAGTGTGTCTGACTAGGATATCCTACATGGTAGTGTGTCTGACTAGGATGTCCTACAGCGTAGTGTCTGACTAGGATATCCTACTGGGTAGTGTGTCTGACTATGATATCCTACAGGTAGTGTGTCTGACTAGAATTCCACATGATAGTGTGTCTGACTAGATATCCACATGGTAGTGTGTCTGACTAGGATATCCTACAGGGTAGTGTGTCTGACTAGGATATCCTACAGGGTAGTGTGTCTGACTAGGATATCCTAGCAGGGTAGTGTGTCTGACTAGGAGTATCCTACAGGGTAGTGTGTCTGACTAGGATATCCCATGGTAGTGTGTCTGACTAGGATATCCTACAGGGTAGTGTGTCTGACTAGGATATCCCACAGGGTAGTGTGTCTGACTAGGATATCCTACAGGGTAGTGTGTCTGACTAGGATATCCTACAGGGTAGTGTGTCCTGACTAGGATATCCTACAGGTAGTGTGTCTGTTAGGATATCCTACAGGGTAGTGTGTCTGACTAGGATATCCTACAGGTAGTGTGTCTGACTAGGATGTCCTACAGGGTAGTGTGTCTGACTAGGATGTCTTACAGACGAACGTCCTATAAGGATTCCCACACACCTGCATCGGTCTAGGATGTCCAACAGATTAGAGTCTACTAGGATGTCCCACATACGGTGTCTTACTAGTAAGTCCCAGAGACCAGTATCGGTCACGGGCGTCCCTCAATCTAGTGTCTGCCCAGGCTGTTCTAGAAACCAGAACCTGCCCAAAATACCCAACAGTCTAGTGTAAGACCAGGCTGTCGCACAATCTAATGTCTGCCAAGGATTTACCACAGTCTAGCATCAGACCAGGATGTCCCACAGTCCTAGTGTCTGCCCACTATGTCCTACAGTCTAGTGTCAGACCAGGATGTCCTACAGAAATGTGTCTGCCAAGGATGTCCACAGAAATGTGTCTGCCCCGGATATCCTACAGTCTTGCGTCACACCCATATATCCCACAGTCTAGTGTCTGCCCAGAATGTCCCAGAGGTGTGTATCTGACAAGATGCCCGTCAGACTAGTGTCTGCCAAGGATGTCTCATAGATTAATATTTTCCCAGGGTGTCCTAGAGTTTAGCATCTACCCATGGTTTTCCACTGTTTCCACAAACAATTGTCAGTCCAGGATGTGCCACAAACTAGTGTGTGTCTATGATGTCCCCACTACCTTATGAGTGACCATGATGTCCCCACTAACTTGTGAGTGACCATGATGTCCCCACAGACTAGTGTCTGACAATGATGTCCACGCAAACTAGTGTTTGATCACGATGTCCCCACAGACTGTCTGCCTATGATGTCCCCACTAACAAGTGTCTGACATGATACTCCAAAGAGCAGTGTCTGACCATGATGTCCCCACATACTAGTGTCTGAAGATGATGTCCTCACAAACTAGTGTCTGACTATGATGTCCTCACAGTCTAGTGTCTGACCATGATGTCCCAACAAACTAGTGTTTGAAGATGATTCCCTCACACATTAGTGTCATACCATGATGTCCCCACACAAATAGTGTCTGATCCATGATGTCCCCACAGTCTCGTGGTCTGATTATGATGTCCTCACAGACTAATGTTCTAACAAGGATGTCCCAACAATCTAGTGTCCTGACCATGATGTCCTCACAGACTTGTGTTTGATTATGACGTCCTCACGTCAATGTGAAGACAGGACTTGATAAGTGTATCGCTTACCCCGGAACAACACCACCCAGGGATCGACACAATTGTTAATAATATAAACACACGAAATAAAGATTCACTTACAATTCAATAAAGGATGAGCTCTTGCTGGATGCAACTTCCCTTTCGATGAAGTGTAATCCTGATAATTAAGGAATTATCTGGTTGTAATACAATCTGTCAGGTGTCTTTCACGAAGCTGTATATCCTACATGTTGCCCTCTTAAATAGCTGTTACCACTGGACATGAATTAAAAGCGTTGTCATTAGCTTCAGCTGTCACGGGAACAATACACAATCGTACGCGTACTGTTGTCTGGTATGCCCAATCATGTTTCTCCATATCTTCTTATCTTCTCTATATCTTCTCTATTTCTATCTACCATTTGCTTACACACTTATTGTGGAAAGAGAGACACTTAACGCGCAAAATTAATAAGATAGAGAAACAGATGTGTTAACAGACTTGTTAAACAGACTAGACAGTGGTTTCCCCAACTGGGGGCCTCCCCGCCCCACTAAGGGGGCAATTCGATTGTTAAGGGGGGGGGGGGGGGGGGGGGGGGGGCAATTCGAAAATGGAAGAAATCGGCTGACTACACAAAACGGGCAGACTTGAGACTGAAGGTAATTAAATTGGAACCTGACATAAAATCTCTTGCAGCAAGCATCAAGCGCAAGGATCTCACTAAATTGAAATAATAATTAATTACTAATAATTAAAATAATATAGAAAAAATCTTCAATTAATTTAATTAATTTTAAATTATTTTGTACTTGAATATCTGTTATCCATTATATGTTGTGAAAATGCACTTACCCGTGTTTGCTCAATAATTTTCTATTGATTTCTTCCTACAACCTATCATTCAAGTTTCTTTAGTGAACATTTCAATTGTTGAATATTAAAATAATGTATATGTAATGTGGGGGTGGGGGGGGGGGCATAGGGGGGGGGGGGGAGGGCATAAGAATTTTAGAAAGGCTTAGGTGGGGCGTAGCACAAAAAAGGTGGGAAACACTGGACTAGACAGACACACTGAGAGATCAATGGGTGCTATGGACAGACAGACAGACAGACAGACAGACAGAGGGACGGGCGGGCGGGCGGACGGACGGAAGGACGGACAGACAGACAGACAGTCGGTCAAGACAGACAGACAGACAGACAGAAAGACAGACAGACAGACAGAAAGACAGACAGACAGACAGACACCTAGGCAGGCAGGCAGGCAGGCAGGCAGGCAGGCAGATAGATGGACAGACAGATAGATAGATAGATAGATAGATAGATAGATAGATAGATAGATAGATAGATAGATAGATAGATAGATAGATAGATAGATAAGTAGATAGAACGAACGACGCGAACGAACAGACTTTATTTTCAAAGGGTAACAAATTGGGCACGCAGGCCCCGTCTTACATTCGGCCCTTCCATTCACTCATCTTTCTTTCATCAACAGTGCATAGGAAAAAACATTGTCACATGAATTTTGTAAACATAAACAATGCTTATTACTATGTTATGAGACACATCCACCACATCCCTACACCTACACATCTCCCCACCCGCACACACCTCTCACCCACCACACATCCCATCCACCCACATCCCAAGCCCACATGCATTCAATAACCCACACATCCCCCACCTACAAACATCTCCCCACCCACTCACATATCCTCTACCCGTCGCATTACCCACCAACAATCACTCACCCACATATCCTCCTCCACCCACACACCTCCACCCACCCAGCCAAACACACATTCCTCAGCCACACACACATCTCCCCGTCAACTCACATATTCCGCACCTACCCACACACAAATTCCGCACCAACCCACATAATCTCACATCTCCCCCAGCCCACTCACAGATCCCGAGCCCACACCCACAAACATCCCCCACCATCTCCTTAACCTGCACACACTCACCCACCCACATAACCTCTACCCACCCACACATCCTCTACTCACCCATCCCCCAAAAAACATCCCTTAACCACACACCTTACTCATATACAATCACCCACCCACACATCCTCTACCCAACCACACATCCTCCATCCACCCATCCCCCAGCCACACATCCTTTAACCACACACCCCTACCCATAGATAGATAGATAGATAGATAGATAGATAGATAGATAGATAGATAGATAGATAGATAGATAGATAGAATCAAATCAAATCAAATCAGCTTTATTAGGGTCACAAATTGGGCGCGCAGGCCCGTCTTACATTCGGCCCTTCCTATCACTCGTCTTTCGTTCATCAAGAGCATTATACATTTACATAGGAAGAAAATAAACATTGTGAAATGAATGTTGTAAACATAAACAAGGCTAATTACCATGTTATGAGGCCCATCTCCCACCTATCCATACATCACCCCACCCACACAACACCCCCACCTACCCACACACACGCGCACCAAGGGACACATACACACCCCCACCTACCGACACACACGCACACCAAGGGACACATACATACCCCACCAACCGACCCATCCCCCTCCCGCACATCCCCCACCCACACACACTGCCCTCACCTGATCCCCCAACCAAAACACACTCGCCACCAACAAACATTCCCCCACCAACCCACACATCCCACGCCCATCCACATCCTACCCCACACATCCTCTCACCACCCACACCTCAAAACACCCATCCCCCAGCCACATCTCCATCGACAACATATTCCCCACCCACACACACAATCCCCCACCAACCCACACATCTCACTTCCACTCACACATCCCCAAACCATACACACACATCCCCACCAACTGACATGTCCCTACCCCCCCCCCCCCCCACACACACAACATCTCCCTAACCACCCATACATCCCCAATCCACACACACACACACACCCCACCATCCACACATACAACTTCCACCCACCCACACATGCCTTAACCTAATCCCCCACCACACAACCCCCCACCCGCACATCACATACACCCCCTACCACGCACTATTCCCAACCCACGCACCACACACACACATATCCCTCACTAACACATCCCCACTTACACACCACACACATATCCCCCACCCGGATACCACACAATATTCCCACCTACACCCACACAGATACCATTATCCATCCACCCCACATACCCCCACTCACACACCACAAAAATCCCCCACCCACACACACATACCTCACCCACACAATATCACCAACCAACACACCACACACCTCTCCCCACCCACACACGCATTCCCCTACCCGTCCACCAACACACACTCACTCACGCATACATCCTCCACTACGCACCCACACACCCCACCCACCCCCAACAAACATCTCTCGATCACAATACCCCTACCCCCACACACATCCTCCACCCCACTCACACATCCACCCCAAAACATACAACTCCCTCACCCACCTACACATCCCTAAGCCACTCACACACCCCCCACCCACACATTCCCACCCACACACACATCTCCCACCACACTCCCCCACATACTTTCCCCAACCACCACAATCCCCTGCTCACCCACACATATACCCCACCCATACGCACATTCCCCGCACCCATCACACACATCCCCCACACCACACACTATCCTCCACCCATACCACCACAAACATACCCTCCACCCCACACATCATTCACACCCCCCCCCAAACACACCGCACACATATCTCAAACCCACACACCATACACTTCTCCCCACCCGCTCTTCCATCCCAAATCCACCCAACACAATCCCCTACCCACACAACCCCGCCTCCCACACATACTTCCTCAAACCATCCACACATCTCCACCCATATAAACACACATCCCCTGCATCCGTCCCATACACATATCCTCCACCCATACACACATCCCCCACACCCAGTCCAACACCCCTACTTTCACCCCCCACACATCCATCCACACATCCCACCAACACCCACAAATACCACTACCCACCAAAACCCACACACCCCAACCCATCCAAATGCATACCCCCACCCACACACACCCCCCACCCACACATATCCCCACACTCACACACATCCTCCACATACACTCACACTTCCTCACATCTAGACACATACAAAATGTCTCACGTTAGTATTGAAACTAGTATGAACAAACTCCCACACTTTACTCACACACATACACTGACACTTGTCATGAGCAGTCTCATAAAAATGTTAAACATGGAGAAAAATGTGTAATAAAACGTATGTGACGTAAAAATAGTGATGCTCTCTCTCTCTCTCTCTCTCTCTCTCTCTCTCTCTCTCTCCTCTCTCTCTCTCTCTCTCTCTCTCTCTCTCTCTCTCTCTCTCTCCTCTCTCTCTCCTCTCTCTCTCTCTCTCATACACACACACACACACATTCACTCTCACGCTCACACATTCACTCTTCCCCTCATTCATTCACTCTCATGCATTCACTCTCCCGCTCATTCACTCTCACGCTCACTCATTCACTCTCCCGCTCACTCATTCACTTTCCCGTTCACTCATTCACTCTCCCCGCTCACTCATTCACTCTCCCGCTCACTCATTCACTCTCACGCTCACTCGTTCTGTCTCTCATTCACACTCACTGACTCGCTCGCTCAAACTACAGTAAAGAACATGAGTTTATATTATGCATGATAAAATCAAATGGTATTTAACTGATAATATGACAGATGAGAATACACAAACATATGGATTCGCGTGTTACATAACATGCGTGGTTACATGACATGCATCTGCTCAGCTCTCTCTCCTCTCTCTCTCTCTCTCTCTCTCTCTCTCTCTCTCTCTCTCTCTCTCTGTATTCTTTCATATACACACACTCACACGCATGCGCGCGCTCACACACACACACACTAACACATCAACTCTCCCACTGTCTCACTCTCTAACACACAATGCTTCACACACACACACACACACTCACTCTCTCAATCACACTCTCTCACACATACACATACACATGAACGCATGCACATGAACACATGCACGCACGCATACACTCCCTCACTCACTCTCACACATACACGTACGAATGCATGCACTGACACATTCCCCCACCATTTCTCGCTCAATCACTCTCTCCACACACACGCATGCACGTGCGCACACACGCATTCACTCTCTCCCTCTCACTGACACCCACTTTCTCTCTCTCTCTCTCTCTCTCTCTCTCTCTCTCTCTCTCTCTCTCTCTCTCTCTCTCTCCTCTCTCTCTCTCTCTCTCTCTCTCGCTCCCACACGCACACACATATATAGTGAACAATTATAGTTAAACAATTATAATGAACAATTATACTGAACAATTATACCAGTAAATGAATTATGGTGGCATATAGTCGGTATGGATTAAGTATTGAAAGAGTTTTCGGTTAAATGTGTAGGGACTCATTGGAGTTTTCAGATCTGGAGGCAGATCATTCCATAAGTGAGCACCAGAATAGGCGAAACATGTTTTGTATAGGTCCAATTTAGGCTTTGAGACATGTAACAAATTTAGGCGCTTGCTGTTCATTGCATTAGATTGAATCAGCGGCAGAAGATACTCTGGGGTATTTTGAGATATAATTTTATTCACTAATTTGGCTTTGTTGAAAATTAGATAGATAGATAGATAGATAGATAGATAGATAGATAGATAGATAGATAGATAGATAGATAGATAGATAGATAGATAGATAGATAGATAGATAGATAGATGTGCGCGCACATAAACAAAGTAATAGACAGATACGTAACATGACACACAATTAGACACATGAAAAGACAGACAGGCAGAGAGACAGACAGGCAGACGGACAGTTAGGTAGACGGACAGGTATGTAGCCAGACATACAGGCAGACAGACGTGCAGACAAACAGGCAGACAGGCAGACAACCAGAAAGGCTGGCAAACAGACAGGTGAACACACAGACTTATGGACAGATATCTAAGTTACCGTTGAATGTGTTTTATTCTCCCTGATTCAAATTATAAATAGATCAAGCAAGCAAACCAAATGTGGTAACATGTTGTCTATACGTATCTATTTTTAGAGCAAATGTAATATTTCAAGGAATGTCGACTATTCTTCAAAAATATTAGAGTACATTAAAATGCAATATAGCAGACACTGTCTGCTTAATGCAATGTATGATACTGGAAATATACCTCATGAGTTATGTAATTCTGTATTTATTGCAATCCCAAAGAAATCAGGAGCCTTGGAATGTGATTAACATCGAACAATTAGTATAATGAGTCACATCACGAAGATTTTGCTAAGAATTATCATGCAAAGAGTTAGGAGGAAAATACAACCTGAAATATTAGAAGAACAATGTGGGTTTGTAGAAGGCAAGGGTACAGTAAATGCTGTGTATATACTGAGAACCGTAATCGAACGTTCTATAGAAGTAAACAAAGATCTACACCTTTGCTTTATTGACTACACAAAGGCTTTCGATAAAGTGAGACATGTCAACATGATAAGGATGCTTGAAGATCTACAAATTGATGGGAAAGACCTTAGACTTGTAAAAAACATATATTGGAAACAACAAGCTGCCATAAGAGTTGATAATTAAGTAAGTTAATATCAGCCTATTAAGAGAGGCGTGAGACAGGGATGTGTAATGTCTCCAGATCTGTTTTACCTGTACAGTGAAAATATTTTCAGAAATAGTTAAGATATGGAAGGAATCAACATTGGGGGATGATGCATCAAGAACATTAGATATGCAGATGATACAGTATTGATCGCAGACAATGAACAGGACCTGCAAAATTTAGTATATGCGGTTGTTACACACAGTGAACAATTAGGGTTAGAATTAAATTGTAAAAAGACACAGATTATGGTCGTCACTAGGAAGAACGAAATACCACAATGTAATATACAAGTAAACGGGGATATTCTTCAACAAGTGAATAGGTACTATTATCTCGGAACAGTAATAACATCTGATGGGAGATGCCTTGAAGAGATTAGAACAAGAATCGCCATGGCAAAAGTAGCCTTTAGCAAGATGAAAAACATACTGACCAATAAAAAGATGTCAATTGAAACGAGAAAAAGAGTGTTGAGATGCTACATAGAACCTGTACTTTTATATGGATGTGAAGCTTGGACAATGAGCAGTCAGGCTGAAAAACATCTGATGGCTGTAGAAATGTGGTTTCTGAGGAAAATGCAAAGAATACCATGGACAGCCAGAAAGACCAATGAACAAGTCCTTCAAGAAACAAATTAAGATCGTAAACTGATTAGAGACATTACACGTAGACAATCACAATTTTTGGGCATGTTATGAGAAGAAATCATTTGGAGAATTTGGTGACAACTGGTAAGATCGAAGGGGAACAGACCAAGGGGAAGACCTAGAAGCAAGTACCTGGATGGCTTGGCCTTGTGGCATGGTCGAGACATAAACACAGAGCTGATCCACGACTCTGGTGATCGAGTGAGATGGCAGAACATAACCGCCCACGCTTACCGGCATGGCACATGAAGGATGGATGGATAGCTGTGACATAATCACCAACCATCATTATACAGTGCATCAACAATTTCACACCACGAACCAGAGAACTCACACACTTGAACGCACGATTGAGAATCGAACACAACTTGACACGTTGGATAGACAGATGCAATCTATTAATAGAAATTACAGTCTGCAAATAAGAAAAGGATTGGTAGGAAGGGGTCACGTGATTTAATTTTGGCCCAAGTGAGCGTCCCTTTTGTCAAAACCCGCGCACTCCTACTACTTCTGAGCTGACGACCGGTCAGATAATTTGTGAGACCTGTCCTTTCTGAGTGCAATGACTGCAGTTTGATTCAAAACCTGAGGTAAGCTTGAAAATCCTCATATCATTGTGATACCCAGACATGTGCAGTGGAGGTATCCAGTGTTGTGCGTAACATTAAGTGAATTAGTGATAAAATAAATCTCTGAAGTGTAAAAATTGACGACTGCTACTTCTAGCTACACTGAGCCTTTTTCCCCGGCGAAACCGACATCTCAAACTTTCTCAAAACTGCAAACTCTGATATTCTTCACTACAACTATTGACTTTACTATATGCATACTACATCAATCTATCACAGGAAAATGTTTGAGGTGAAAATCCAAATGCACCTTGACGCATTGCATTAAAAACTACTTTTAATTGCTTTTCTGCAGACAAGTCAGTTTGTGCAAACTAACTACCGCCTCACTTGAAAACGTACATATTTCTGTCTATTCGCAATCTAAGGAGCTGAGAGATGGATATCTTTTCTTTCCTCTTTAAGCATTGAAATAATAGTATTTGATAGTAATTGATTGTATTTATGTGACATATTTTAATTAGACAAAGCACTCACTAAACGCATTGCCTAGAAACAGGATACGCTTCACAAGACGCCATTGTGACAGACAGCCTGATTAATCTGTCGAGACCACAAGGTGAATAAAACCTCGGTCTTTTGCCAAATAGTGATCGCCAACAGAGTGGACATAATGTGCACTGGTTATAGTAGTAGAAGAAGAAAATGAAGATGAAGAGGAGGAACGAATTAGGAGAGGTACTTTAAGTATTAACCTTTTTACTAATGGATTGTTGTCATGATCTTGTATAGATTACTTTGGTAACAAATACACATCAGAAATTCTGTATGACAGACATGCATAACAATAAAACACTTGATGAGTTAAACTCATATTAACTACTGAAGATGGAGGGAGAAATGGTACAAGCTATGAAAACCCCACACAACAGAAGTTAACTCAACACAATACTCAACACAGTACTCCACTCAACACCAAAACCGCAACAGGAGCAGGAACATGATTTATAATAATAATAAGAAGACAAATAGTTGATTTCGGAGGTACAGATAAACATTTAAACGATGTTTAAAGGAGATGATGAAGATGTGATGTATGTCATTTGTATAAATGCCTCTTGTCATTGTCTTGATCTTGCATTCTTAGCTTGACTTCAATGATCCAAGGAACAACACATCCTCACTCGTATATATGTCTGATTGTACACTTCTCACTGAACCAAAAGTACACAGAGAGAATACATACAGCAGGTATCAGATGATGGCAGGTGCATGCAGTGAAATGATATCTGACCCCACACAAATTAACACAACACCACTTCTTCTGATCTTATTCTTTCTGTTATTTTGTTCGCATACTTATGACATGCTGCAAAAATTACTTTGGTAGGATTGTATCTCTGTGAATTTTAAACAGTGATGTCCATGGTGGAAACCTGACCAGAAGAGGGAGGCAGATGAAAGAAGATGTCCCAAACATAAGATGGTAGAGACCTCAGGCCCTGTCCAGAGCATGGGAAGCCTTCAGAATAGATTTGGTCAATACTGAATGCGATCCAGCAGTCAATGGACCCAGGCAACTCACTCCAACCACTCATAGGTGACCTTTCATATGTTTAAACCTAAAACCACCAGAGGACTGAAGCCAACACACACACCCTTTTTATGTAGAGTACTAAGATGATTAGAAAACTTTAGTCTCACATAAAGATGCTTTTCTATAAGACATTGTGATCATTTTGATGATTATGCTTTATTGATGGACTGATTATTGACCATGATTTGCATTGGCACATTTATAACTATCACTATGAACTGATGTACCAAAATGTGTAATGATCAATCAAAAGGCCTAAAGAATCAGGCCAGTCAATAAATTTATGCACTGTTATTGAAGTTCATCATTTCATTACAGTCCATCCTGTCTGTTGAAATCTCTGTCTTATTTGTGTGGACAAGTCATCAATGTTTTTTCATTGTGGAATAATTAATTATCTGACAAACTAACTTAAAAATGAATTCTACAACAAAAGGGTAAAGAGGAGACTCTAGCTCCTTTAACTTTTCCTGACCCATGTTACATTGCACCTGGTTCACCCTGAGGAAATCTTTCAGACATTTTCACAGATTGAATGGGGGTTCGAGAGCTATTATATTTCAGGTGAAAACTACATAGTCAGATCTATTTATTCATTGTTTCCCAAAAAGAGGACCACTTACACCTAGACAAACAACCATAACCGAGTCTGTATTAGATCAAGGGTCGTATTCTTGGTTTATTTACATATTGGAAGAGGATGGGGCCCAACATCTAAAATTAGAATATGGGTGATGCACAGCAGTGAACCCAGTCCCTTCAGAATATACGACAATAGCAGACACACAAACAACTATCTGTCGATTCATGTTTACTGAATAGAAACTGATGGATGGTAGACTAAAGAATAAACAGAAAAACATAATATATCTATCTATCTATCTATCTATCTATCTATCTATCTATCTATCTATCTATCTATCTATCTATCTATCTATCTATCTATCTATCTATCTATCTATCTATCTATCTATCTGTCTATCTATCTATCTATCTATCTATCTATCTATCTATCTATCTATCTATCTATCTATCTATCTATCTATCTATCTATATATCTATCTATATGTGGGTGTTGGTGGGTTGGGGGTGTGGGTAGGGAATGTGTATTTGGGTGGGTGAATGGGTGTGTAGGATATTTTGTGGGTTGGAGGATGGGTGTGTAATGGATGTGGGGGATGAGTGTGGGGGGAGGATGTCTGTGTATGGGATATGTCTGTGTGGGTGGGAGTGTGTGAGTGTGGATGGGGTAAGTGTGAGTGGGTGGAGGATGTATGTGTGGGTGGTGATGATGTTTGTATGTGGGGGATGTGTGGGTGGGTGGTGAGATGTGTGTGTGGGTGAGAGATGTGTGGGCGGGGATGTGTATGAGGAATGCATGTGGGGGATGTGTGTGTGGGGGGATGTGTTTATGGTTGGAGTTTTGTGTGGGAGGGGAGATGTGTGAGAGGTCGGGGAGGTGTGGGATGTGCAGGTGGATGATTGATGTATGTGAGGATGGGAGATGTGTGTTTGGCTGGGTGGTTGGCGTGTGTGTGGGTGGGAGGGTAGATGAGAGATGCATGTGTTGATGGGCGGGTGGGTGATGTGTGGGTGTGAGTGGTTGATGGATGAGTACGTGAGTGAGTGGATGTGCGTGAGAGATGAGTGTATGATTGGAGGATGTGTGTTAGCGTCGGATGTGTAAGGGTGGGGTATATGTGGGTGGTGGGGTGTGTGTGGGTGGGAGGTGTGTGTTCTTTGGTTGTTTATGGGTGGGGGATATGTGTGGGCAGGTGGGGAGATGTGTTTGTGAGTGGGGATGTGTGTATAGGTGGGGAATGTGTAGTTGAGAGGTGGCGGATATTGGGTGGGTGAGTGGGTGTAGGTTGGCTGATATGTGTGTGGGTGGGTGGGGAAAATTGTGAGGGTGCGGGATGTATATGTGGATAGGTGCGGGATGTGTGGGTTGACGGGGGTATGTGTATGTGGTTTTGTGATGTGTGTTTTGCTGGGTGGTTGCGGGTGAGTGGGTGGGTGGTGGAGAATATGTGGGTGGGTGTGTGCGTATCGGTTATGGGATGGGTGTGGGATGTATGTGTGGGTGGGGAAATGTGTGTTTGTAGGATATCAGTGGGTGGGTGGCGGCATGTATGTTTGCCTGATTCTGTGTGAGTGCGTGGAGATATGTGTGGGTGCGTGGGAGTGTGGTGGGTGGCTGAGGGATGTGTGGGTGGCTGCGGGGTGTGAGGGTGGATCGGGGATTGTCTCACAACGTTGCAATATACACTGTTTATGTTTACAACTTTCATGTGACAATGTTTATGCTTACAAAATCATTTTCGACAATGTTGTTTTTCCCCTATGTAAATGTAACATGCACATTTGATGAATAAAATATGAGTGATCGAAAGGGCCGAATGTAAGACGGGCCTGCGTGCCCAATGGTTTACCCTTTTAAAATAAAGTTTGTTCGTTCGTTCGTTCGTTTGTAGATCTATCTATCTATCTATCTATCTATCTATCTATCTATCTATCTATCTATCTATCTATCTATCTATCTATCTATCTATCTATCTATCTATCTATCTATCTATCCATTTATCTATCTATCTATCTATCTATCTATCTATCTATCTATCTATCTATCTGTCTGTCTGTCTGTCTGTCTGTCTATATAGGGTGTTAGTAGGTGGGGGATTTGTATGTGGTGGGTGTGTTGGGGAGTGTGAGGGAGTGTGGGGATGTGTGTATACGTGGGGGTGTGTGTGTCGGCGGGGGATGTGTCTATAGGTGGGAGATGTAGGTGTGGTTGGTAGTGTGTGTGGGGGTATGTGAAATGTGTGGGTGGGTGGGGAAATGTGTGTGTGTGTGTGGGGATTTATGTATGGATGGGAAGATGTGTGGGTGTCAAAGACTGGAGTACAGAGGTCTGAGGTCTGCCTCAAGATAGAAGACCACCGGGAAGAGTGGTCAACCTCAAGTAGATTAGAGGTAACACAGTGCCCCGATATAAGGGCAGGGTAGGTGATAGGAAAGGGGGACTATTAACTAGTTCTCTCATGAGACACGGAGGACGTCGACCAGATAGTTAGTACTCTGGTCACGACAGAATCACGCCTACGTGATAGCCACGGAGAAGATGGATTGCCACTCAACAGGAGACGGCTGCTATAAGCGTGCTGAGTGTAACAGCACGCAAAAAGCCGAAGGACGCAACAAGGTCCTTCCGCGTGCTGTGTAGCCACGCGAGTAGGAAAGTCAGACTGGGGACTGACTTCGTAGCGAGCGCACTTCGTTTAGTATCGATAGGAGTTTTTCTGTAGCCAAGTAGATAGAGATTAGCAATAGGGTTAGGAAACTAGTGATAGGCAATTCTGTGGCTTTGTGTGTGATTTGATAGCGACTGTTTTGTAAATGTAAAGAGCCAACGGCAATAAAATGTATCATCCATTTCCTCTCACACGACTTGCAAGTTTCTTGTGTGGTGCGAGAGAAGTAATCCTGTGATGCCTGACACATCGGTTGTTGACAGGCTAGGATTAATGTGGTGTCAGAAGTGTGGCTTGGACAAATGTTCAAGCTATTACACTTACCCACGGCTCTAGACTAAGGTTACTGATAGTGAATTACAAGGTTTAATTTGTGTCAGTGACTGATGACGTGTGCAGACTAGAACAAATTGCGAGCTAAGATGTGCCTATCGTGACAAAATAATGTTTATTTGTGCTTATTGAAATATTATATACTTAAATCATGTGTTCTTCAAAGTTGTAAGTATTGATATTATGATTTTCTTTCATTTATTGATGTAATTACTTATTTGTTTATGAAGAATTATCAAATATGATTCATGGCGGAGCGATACACAAGCCGGCGACATTATCGATTTTTGCAAGCTAAAAATAGCGCTGCGCCTCTGACGTAGTGCGATTGACAAGCAGTTGTTCTACGCCATTCGCATTCAGCATCTGAGTGTTTACAAATCGCCAAGCTGCTGCCCGCCTGAATCTGTGCTTTATATTAACTATTATTTGTTTATTTAAGTTAGTGAATGAATATATTTATTTATTTAAACATTATTATTACATTTTTATTTATTTCAAAGCATTTATTGAATTTTTTTTCGTACTTTTTCTATTTGTTTACCGTCGCGATGGCACTACTTTTGGCTATGCAAATTAGACTTGGTCTGCACAACACTTCCATAGATTAAACTAGATTAGGAACGAAACGCATAAAACGTTAGAACGAAGACAGGACATTGACATTTAATATTAAATTAAATTTAATTAAACACATTCTTTTTGTCTGGGGGCATGTCATTGTGATTGTACCAATTTGTCGAAAGTGATATGTCTTTTGCAATTTGTTAATTGTTGCTGCTCTTGTGAACCAGGGTGAACAACAGCCGAATAGAAAAGTAACTCGTGGGTATGCCGTAATGCCAAACGAGGGGACCTGAATTGCCAAACGATTGTGCCTTGATTTTCGGGAACATTAAGATGAGTATAACTCACATATTTGGCATGCAATGTGATTAATAATGCATCTCTTTTTCAGCGTGTGATGCATTAGCATATTTTTGTGCTCTGTTTTTCAGGATAAATTTTCCAGGTTATAAACTAAGAGTACAATTTGTAGTGCTCAGTAGATTAAGAAACATAACATATCTAAGATAATAAGCCATATCTAAGATAAATAAGTGAGTAGATATTAGAGTGCCTGTCAAATCTATTTAATCTCCCAACAATATGGCAACTTTATCTGACTTCATAAAAGCAGGCAAGGAATTACAATACACAGGAAAAGACTTAGAGCAATATGCTTATAAGAAATTTAAAGAAGCAAAAGATGCTGAGACAGCTGAACGTGCACGAAAAGAAGATGCTGAAAGAGCTGAACGGACACGAAAAGAGGATGCGGACAGAGATGAACGTGCACGAGAAAGACAACACCAAAAAGAGTTTGCAGAACTAGCTGAGATAACAAAACAAAAACAGTTAGAACATGATAAGGAGATTAAGCTCAAACAGTCAGAACAGGATAAGGAAAATAAACAGAAAGAAATAGAGATTAAACATAAAGAATTAGAATTAAAACAAAAGCAATTAGATCAAGAGAAAGAATTAAAGCAAAAGCAATTAGATCAGGAGAGAGAACTAAAGCAAAAAGAGATAGATGAAATGGCAAGAGTTAAGGAAAAACAAATACAAGTAGAATCAGAGACACAGTTAAAGATGAAAGGTATGGATGTAGACTCACACGTAGAGATCTCTGCTACTAAACTAAAAAGTCAACAAGAAGAAAATAAGTTCAATAAATACAAAAATATTATCAAACCATATTGTAAAGAAGATTCCATATCAGCCTGGACAGAAAATGTCGAGTATCAGTTTAAATACCACCAAGTTCCAATAGAGATGTGGGCTATGATTTATATGAAGAACCTGAGTGGTGAGCCCCTTAAGGTGATAGAATCAATACCAACTGATCTTAGATCTAACTATCAGTACATCCATGATAGGATAATGCAACACTTTTTACTTGATGCCCCAGGGTATCAGGTTCAGTTCTCAAATTTAAAACCAAAACCTAGTGAGACTTTCATTGATTACGTCTCAAATGTCCAAAGTGTACTAAATAGGTGGCTTAATGCAGTTAACATAGGAAAAGATTTTGACAGACTTAAAAATTTAATAGCCATGGATAAAGTCATATCCACTATACCATCTCCTTTTGCTAAATTCCTGCAGCAGTCAGACATTGAGACCATAGAACAATTTGAAAAGAAAGGCTCTGCATATTTTTCCTCAAATAGAGATATTTTTAAGACTTCAAATGATTCTGAAATAGTTTCTTTTGTAAAGGACCAACCTAAAAACTATCAGAGTAATAGAAAACCATTTCATAGAATCGACAACAAGATGCCAAAGATAAGAAAGTGTCGAAATGTATCTACTGTCAACTTTTGCATGATACTTATTCTATGTGTGATAAATCGCCAAACTATCCGGCACATCTTGAAAATGTCATTAAGAAGCAACAAAACAAGAGATCTGCATACAGGCGTGCAATCAAATGCTTCTTTTGTTCCAGCTACGGCCATTATTCAAATAAGTGCCTGGGCCGCCAACGTATGAAAGCCAACAATGCTATTTTGATTGATACATCTTCTGATAGTGGTAGTGAGACTGAGTGTGAAGTGGAGAATGTATTACCTTTTAAGCAATCTGAAGATGTGTGTTGTGTGAACGATGTGTTAAGCTTTGACAATTGCGAGCAATGTCACCAATTTCATGCAGACGGCAAACTTACATGTGGGCATATTGTAACATCCTCCTTAGAGAATGCAAATGCAGTTATAGCCTCCAGAGGCAATTTATTGTTTCACTCTGCAATGGTCAATGAGAAGCCATGCCGATGTTTGCTTGACAGTGGGAGCTCTATTATTGGTGTGAAAAAGGAACTTGTTAATCCAAAGGATTATACTGGTGACTCTGTAAAATGCCGGACTTTTTCTGGTAATATAGAAACCTATCCTCTGGCAAGAGCCCGTATAAACACCCCGTTCCTTTCTGGTACCTTTACTTGTGCAATACTAGACAACCCTTGTACTGATTTAATTCTTGGGTGTCTACCCCAGCTAAGACACTGTACAGATGAAGAAATATCTGTCTGGGAGGAGAAGAATGGTTTCACTCCAGTGAACAGTGCAGATATCCTCAAACATCACAGTCCTAACAAAAGTGCTAGACCCATAACACTTGAAACTGATCAAGACGTAATGGTGCTACTACCAGACAAGCATAATAAAATGGTAACTTCATGCCAAGGGCCTTTCAAGGTGATACAAAAACTTTCAGATGTTGACTATGAAATATCGATAAACGGACACTTAAAGATATTTCATGTCAACATGTTGAAACCTTACTTTTCACGACAGGAGACAGAAGTAGAGACAGACGAACATATTGCACCCACACCTAGTGATCAGACGACAGACATACACAACGCAACTACACTAGTTAGTGAGACTGGCAAATCCGACGATATCCATACACCTAGTGAGCTTACAGAATACGCACTTAGCACCACCACCGTACTGAATCAGGTAGACGACGACGGAATGGAACTACCTGTTCCAATTGTGGACAAGACTGCGACATTAGATAGCATACGGATAGAACAGGGACTAACAGACGGTCAACGACGACAATTAATAGAATTAGTGACGGAGTATAAAGACATATTTTCTGACATTCCAGGTAGGACGGACAGGATCGAGCACTCCATTCTTCTTTCGGACTCTAAGCCTATCAAATGCAGGCCGTACTCTATCCCACTCAGCTATAGAGAAAGTCTAAATAAGGAAATTCTTAATTTAGAAGCTAGTGGGATCATCCAGAAATCTACATCTGAGTACTCCTTTCCAATCGTCCTAGTTAAGAAAAAAGACTCCACAATTCGTCTGTGTGTGGACTATAGAAAGCTCAACAACGTCACTAAGATCGACGCAGAACCAATTCCTTCCTGCGAAGATCTTATTCTTGACATGTCCACCTCCAAAATCTTTTCTAAATTAGATCTTACTAAGGGATATTGGCAGGTCCCTATGCAGACTCAATCCATTCATCTTACTGCTTTTTCAACACCTTTAGGACTTTACGAGTGGCGTTTTCTTCCTTTCGGACTTCGAAACGCTCCTGCCACTTTCGTACGCTTAACTAGAGATCTACTTCATGGAGTGACGAATACAGTGACGTATATAGATGATATATGTGTCCATACAGATGACTGGACAACACACTTACTGAAACTAAGACATGTCTTCGACAGGTTGCGACTCTTCGGTCTCACTGTCAAACCGAGCAAAGTCGAATTGGGCCTAAAAGAAATTGATTTTTTGGGTCATGTCATTTCACAAGGTCAACTAAAAACTGACAATAGAATTATTACCAAAATTATGAACCTGACCATGCCTACAACAAAGAAGCAGGTCAGAAGCCTTTTGGGGTTAGTAAATTACTATAGCAAATTCATACCAAATTTAGCTGAAATTACAAGTGTATTTTCAAATGTTTTAAAAGCATCTGTAAAATTAGATGTCAAAGATGCATTATTAATTTCTGCATTGTCAAAATTGAAAATCCTGTTTAGTAATGTACCAATCCTCCGCTTGCCTAATCCTAGGCTCGTTTATTATCTTAGGACAGATGCCAGCAGAATCTCCATCGCTGCAGTACTAGGCCAGTTTTATGATGGCATCTTCCATCCGATTTGCTACGTGAGCCGCAAGATCACACCTGCTGAGTCCAGATATTCCATATCAGAGTTGGAAGCCCTAAGCGTCATCTATGCGGTGAGGAAGCTGCATCGATTTCTAGCGGGTGTTCACTTCGTTGTCCAGACTGACAACTCCCCAATCACGGTCATACAAAGTGGTGTGCATCGGAATGACCGTATATACAGGTGGTCGCTAATACTACAAAATTATACTTTTAGTATAGAGCATATTAAGGGTAAGGACAACATTCTGGCTGATACCCTTAGTCGACCATCTGAGGTAGAAATACCGGAGATTCCACATGAGAAGTGTAGAGTAATAGATGTTAAATTAGTACATTAGAATATTCTATGTGAAATATTTTACGAATACATAGACATTATGTTCTGAACTATGTACTAAGAACAGTGAACTACCATGTGTCCGTAGACATCAAAATAAGAACTGTGCTCCGAGAACAAGTATATCACCGTGTGAACTGAGACAGCTCGTTACATACTAAGCTCCATATGTGTTCCGGTGAATCATCTGTGTTAAGCAGGGAAAAAGTGTCAGAACAGTACATAAATAACAGACACGAAAATACTTGTCTACGACACCAGCGAACTCTACAGGTGCAATACCCATAGGACACAAGTATGACTGTGTAATGTATTTAATATACCCAGGACAATTGTGTATATATAGTATGCCAATGAAAGCAATTTCTCAACATTAGGGCAACGACTAACCTGGGGTATTTAAATACCATGTATATATATACTTATTGTGATATGTATTATAACGTTTTAATATAGTGATAAATTATAGGTAGATTAGGTCACTTTAATTTACATTTAGATTTAGACAATATAATAGTTTTCAGTGTTTTTAAGTAGTTTAGATAGATCATTAATTTACCCACTTAGCTTAGCCTTAAAAGTAGATTAGGATAGTAATTTAAACGTAATAACAGCCTAATTATAAACTAGGATAAAAAGTTTAGATAGTAATAGTACCATTTAGATTGTTACAGTTCACTTTGTTTCATTTCATTTGAAGTTCATTCCATCTTAATGAACCAGTCCATTTAACAAACTTGTATCATTTAGTATTATGATTAGTTTACACCGTAATAGGATAAAAAGATTATACAATTAAACATACATCATTTACACCATTTAGAATAAGAATATCAATCATATATTTTTTGGTCATTTAAACATTAAAACATTATTTATAATGTTGTTATATTTCACATTACCCATGTTAGAAAGGTACATAATTTATGACATTTCACATTACCCATTTCAGAAAGGAACATAACTCATCTCACATCAATTTCATTTTAAATAGTTAGATTACTTCCCTTAATTAGATTAAAGTAGGTAACACATTAAATACATATTTATAGAACTAATATTAGTATTTCAGTATTCAGAGTATTATTTCAGTAGAATATAGTGGTTAATAATACCAGGGTACAAACCATCAACCCTTGTTTTTCTTACATGTAAATAGTTTGTAAATACATGACTCGTGCAGCAATTTACGCACTGTCATTAAGCTCAACTTTGTCAAACTGAGCCAAACTTGTACAGTGTCACTCCAAGGTTTTTAAATAATTGTGACGGTAAAAGATGTGTGACAGAAGTGTGAAAGTGAGAGCGAATGTAAATTATACAGAAGAGAGTGAGATCAGTCAGCGGATTTTTCTGCCGCTCAACGCGACTTTTTATTTTTGTCTGCGTCAAATGTTTGTTTTCGATGTTGAAAATGTGTTGTCGTGAATGTGTTGTGTGTAGTTTAGTATAGATCTTAGAGAAAGTATTTTAAGTCTCATAAGACGGAAACGTAGTCACGAATTAGTGTTATACACGTGTTTGTGGCCACATTTAACCGAATTATGGCACTTGAAAACTAACTTACATACACATGATAGTTAGATACACATGTTAGAAGTTAGATTATACTATTAGTTAGATCCAAACACGCAAACATCCAGGAAAACAAACATATAAATTGCATACATTTTTTGTAGATCAAAGGGAGATAACTCCGGGTCAGGGGACATAATAGACGACGAAACACTAACTTAACAGTGAAAGATAACTTTACACGCGGAAGCGAAATAGGTAAAGCCTGTCGCACACAGCTTGTGTAATGGTTGTTTAATATTATATGGGGGACATGAAGCAATTCATGTGTTGACCCTAAGAAAGTCAACTTTGTATGGGTAGTGAGTTAATTTACTATTTGAGGGCAGGTCTTATAAGACAACGGTCCGGTTCAGACATACCTCTAATTAATATAATATTGCGATTGAGAAGAGGGCTCACGCCAACCAGACAAGTTTGTGGCGATTGCCAGTAGCCAAGTAAAGTGATACTACATTGTGACAATAGTCAGTAG
Source organism: Cepaea nemoralis (assembly GCA_014155875.1). NCBI lineage: Eukaryota > Metazoa > Mollusca > Gastropoda > Stylommatophora > Helicidae > Cepaea > Cepaea nemoralis. Next base: position 85,551 of record JACEFZ010014147.1, on the reverse strand, counting down.
AAGTCTATTGAGTTACCCAAAGCCAGGTTATCAGCAGTCTTTGACAAAAATTAGATACACTAATTTTTTAGAAACCTCTTGCGTCACAACCAATGAGTCAAAGTTGATGACGCAACACAGGAGGGGAGGGTGTGTGTCAAAGACTGGAGTACAGAGGTCTGAGGTCTGCCTCAAGATAGAAGACCACCGGGAAGAGTGGTCAACCTCAAGTAGATTAGAGGTAACACAGTGCCCCGATATAAGGGCAGGGTAGGTGATAGGAAGGGGGACTATTAACTAGTTCTCTCATGAGACACGGAGGCATCGACCAGATAGTTAGTACTCTGGTCACGGCAGAATCACGCCTACGTGATAGCCACGGAGAAGTGGATTGCCACTCAACAGGAGACGGCTGCTATAAGCGTGCTGAGTGTGACAGCACGCAAAAAGCCGAAGGACGCACAAGGTCCTTCCGCGTGCTGTGTAGCCACGCGAGTAGGAAAGTCAGACTGGGGACTGACTTCTTAGCGAGCGCATCGTTTAGTATCGATAGGAGTTTTTCTGTAGCCAAGTAGATAGAGATTAGCAATAGGGTTAGGAAACTAGTGATAGGCAATTCTGTGGCTTTGTGTGTGATTTGATAGCGACTGTTTTGTAAATGTAAAGAGCCAACGGCAATAAAATGTATCATCCATTTCCTCTCACACGACTTGCAAGTTTCTTGTGTGGTGCGAGAGAAGTAGTCCTGTGATGCCTGACACATCGGTTGTTGACAGTGGGTATGGGTGGGTAATGTGTTAGTGGGTGAGAGATGTGTGTGGGTTGGTACGGGATGTGTGTGTGTGTGTGTGTGTGTGTGTGGAAAGGGTATTCTGTGGTTGGGGGGGGGTGTGAGGAAGTGGATGGAGCATGTGTGTGTGGGTGAGGTTTGTGTGGGATGGGGTATGTGTGAGTGGGTGGTGAGGTGTGTGAGTGGGTATGTGGGTGAGGGATGTGTGTGTGGTGGGTGCGAGATATCTGGTTTGTTGGGGGGGGGGGGGGGGGGGGAATGTGTGAGTGGTTGAGGGATGTGTTGTGGGTGGGAGATATGTGGATATGGGTGGGTGATGTGTGAGTGTGTGAAGGATGTGTGTATGAGTGGGTGATGAGGGATGTGTGTGTGGGTTGGTTGGTGCCGGATGTGTGTGTGTGTGTGAGGGAAGATGTGTCACATAACATGATAGTATGCGGTGTGTATGCTTACAACATTCATTTGACAATGGTTGGATGATGGATGGATGGATGGATAGATGGATGGATGGGTGGATTAATGGATGGATGGGTGGATGGACGGATGAATGGAGAGATAGAACTGAATTGAATTGAATTTTTAAAGGGTTACAAATTGGGCACATAGGCCCGTCTTACATACGGCCCTTCCAATAACTCAGCTTTCGTTCATCAAAAGTGCATGATACTTTCACATAGGAAAAAACATTGTTAAATTAATGTTGTAAGCATAAACAATATCATTATATATATATATATATATATTATAGCATGGGGGATATGTCTATGTGGATGGAGGTGATTGTGGAGGATGTATGTGTGGGTGGTGAGGTTGTTCGTAAGTGGGGGATGTGTGGGTGGGTGGGTGATGGGTGGGGATGTGTGTATTGGTGAGGGATGTGTCGGTGGGGATGTGAATGTGGGATGTGTGTGCGGGAAGGTGTGTGTGGGTCAAGGATGTGTATAAGAGAGGGGTTTTGTTTGGGAGAGGAGATGTGTGTGGTTGCGGGAGGTGTGATTGGGTGTGGGATGTGCGTGTGGGTAAAGGATGTATGTGAATGTGGGAATGTGTGTTTGGCTGGGTAGTAGTGTGGGTGGGTAGATGGGAGATGTATGTGTTGATGGGTGGGTGGTGGAATGTGTGGGAGTGAATGGTCGAGGGATGAGTACGTGAGTGGATGTATGTGTGTGTGGGATGACTGTATGGACGGGGGTGTGTGTGGGTGGGAAGATGTGTGTGAGATGTGTGTGGGGGTATATGTGGGTGGTGAGGTGTGTGAGGGTGGGAGGTGTGTGTTTGTGGATTCAGGATGTTTTGTTGGGTGGAGATGTGTGTCTGAGGGATGTATGTATGGGTGGGGAGATGTGTATGTGTGGGAGGGGAGATGTGTGTGTGGGTGAGTGATGTGTGATTAAAGGATGTGTGGTTAAGGGATGTGTGATTGGGGGATGAACGCAGAATGGTTTAATTTGTATGTGCCAAACTGTTGCAACCTTGTTGGTTTTAATTTACTGTTCAAACGGTAAATTTTCCAATTCTATGTTATTCAATTTTAGCGAGGGAATATTGACACATTATACCGTAAGGGCTTGAGTATTGATTTGTTGGCGTTCATTTTGACAGATAACAAATAGCATATTCACCAATCATATGCCATCAATGCCAAACGTGGACATTATCCAAATAATACTTACACAAAAATTAACACCTGTGAGATTAGATGCTTTTGAGGACAGCTGCCGTCGTAACTATCCGAGACCGAGTAAGAAATGATGTTATCAGACAGACAGCAGGATTAACACCTTGTGTGACATATAAAAATGCAGAAGATCCAATGGTTTGGTCATTTCGTTAGAATGCAACACCATCAACGACCAGCATTGGCGCTACTCCGAAGAAGATCTCCAACGAGAGCAAGAAGAAAATGGATTGACGTCATTAAAAACATTGTACAATGACAAGTTCTCCTTGACTGTATGTTGTGTTTGTGAATGTGTTTGTTTGCTGATCAAGGCTAATCTCCGCAACATTTTGTATGTGTCTTATCTCTGTTATGTAAAGCTGCACTACTTTGTGTCATTTTATATTGTTTACAATGACAAGAGGACGCCCAAGAAGAAACATGGATTGACGTCATTAAAGACAATGACAAGGAATAACACTATCCAGTGCCACCCATCGGGCGCTGGAGCGTCAACTATTCCTCCCTACGACGCTTGAGGTCAAAATTGGAACATGGTGATTATTATTTTGATCGTTGTGAAGTAACGTCCAGAAACACTGGTCTTGCGTCGTGAAAAGTCAAGCTGTGGAGAAATGTTGTTGTTAAGAATTTCGAAAATTTAACCCTGGACGTAATCATAATCATAAATACTGATGGGCTTGCCAGAAGCAACTACATGGACACATGGGGCACAGAAAATGCAAGCCATTAGAAAGATGATACACATTACAAGCTCCATACAAGTTAGCGAGTGGGATAACGTGAAACTTCACAATAAGAATACAGCGAGTACTATGTTGTCGAATTGCAACCAGTAGCTACTGAAGATTGTGGGCGTAGAACTGATAACATTACAGCTGCACATTCATTGTGTGAAGGTTCAGTGTAAGAACAAATAAAGCTCGCATGGCGTCGGCGGTCTACTTAAAAAAAAACGTAATTCATGGGGGTTCATAGCGAAGGTTAATGGACAGTGTAGAATACAGAAGAGCCTGACAAATAATGCCACAACATCTAGTCTGAGAATTGGGGTAGAGGCAGTTTTGCGGCGTTCCGCAGAGTGGAGACTAACACAATACACACATCCTGATTGTAACGGACTTAGTGCATGCTGGGCAGAGTGATAACAGGTATGCTTCGCGCAGAGTTGCACCGTCAATCTAAGTCAGGGATCAGCCGCTTTGATCTTTTCCCAAGGTCGTTCTGGTGTGTTGGGAAGTGAGCAAGCAGAGAAAAACTGGCTAGATCTGTACCTAAGTTGGGTACTGGTGCATGTGAAGGCAGATGTTGTCAGAGCCCCTTGTGATCGTGTGTATAGTGTGGAAGAGCAGATACACCATAAATCAGAATGGTATGGCAGTGAGAGACAGGGGATCTGCTTGACACTCAGTTCATGAAAGGCCAGACGGACATATAATCAGACTGGAACTGTATCATTAGTATTAGGACTCTCCGCTGGTTGTTGAAGATGGGGATTATTTTCTTACACTTGTAACATAGAATGACATCATTTTCAAGAAGTGCATGTTTCCTTTCACCGCATTTATTTTGTTTTATTTGTGGAGCGTACACTTTGAAAGAAGAACATGGGAAGCATATTGCTGTTTTTGTGAAAATGGCATACTTTGCTTACTGTAAAGTAAAACTAGGTGACCAAGACAACTCTTCAACTGCTCATATTGTTGAAAACCTTGTGTTGTACACCTGCGACAGTAGACTTGTCGGCAAGAAAATGTTTACAGTTTGAATAGTAATGGTTTGGAGAGAGCCCAAGAACCACTGTATGACTGTTATGTCTGGTTGTCAATATTAAGAGGATCAATGGGGAAAAAAAACCTTTTACTTTTTAAATATATAGATTTAGATTCTGCTAGACGACCTTTTCAACAAGGAGATAATAAACCAATTCAAACTTTCAGTCAGATTCAGGATTTCCGGATAGAAGATGAGGCAGCAGTCGCATCTAGAACGAAAAGTGACAATACAAGTGATTTAGAAGATAATTTTCCAGCTGCTCAACGCTACGACCAGCGTGAACTTAATGAACGAACGAACGAACGAAAATCTTTATTTTCAAAGGGTTAATAATTGGGCACGCAGGCCCGTCTGACATTCTGCCCTTCTTCTCTATTTTCTCTCAAACATTCTTTCATTCAACATCTCTTATGAAGCAATTCTTTAACAACAAAAGAACAATAAGCATTAAAACTCATGAAAATAATCAATAATACATGACTCGTTGAGGCAATGTTTAACATGGGCAGTCATAAATACCCAAGGTGGGTGTAACGTGCCACACATATAGGAATGCGTGTTTTTTTTTTTTTGTTGCTAGTTGTCGTTCGAGATAATTTACCATTATTATTGTCTTTGTTACTGTCTTTTTTATTTTAAGGGGGCATGTAGTCTGTTCTGAGGTAGTGTTCAAGCAGGTTGCTACTGTATGTATGTGGAAGATTATTCCACAACTGAGTGGCAGAGTATGCTAAGCTTGTTATATATACGTCTATCAAAGGTTTAGGGACATGAAGTATATTTAGTCGGTCGCTATGTCTAGTGTTAAATTTAAACAATGGCCAAAGGTGGCTTGAGGCATATTGAAATAGGATTTTGTGAGTTAGTTTAGCCTTATTAAAGGTAGGAGTTGTGGAGTGGCAGTAACTGAAGACGTTCATGTAGGTTAGAATTGTCTGTAAACTTATTACCATTGATTAGACGCAATGCCCTTTTATGGAGTGAATGAAGGCGTTTTGTTATTGATTTGGAGCATCCATCCCAGATTGTGGAGCAATAATCAATATGTGTTTGTATGTGGGAAGTATAGAATATCTTTCGTGTTTTCATCGAGGAAGTTTTTAATTTTGGCAAGTTGGTGTACTTCTTTGGCTATTTGTTTAACTATAGCATGAACATGGGAATTAAAGGATAGATTTTGATCTATGATAAGACCCAGTGTCTTGTGCTCGGTTACACGTTCTATAGGCGTGCTACCAATGTGCAGCTGAAGAGTTCTCTGCGAGTTTAGAGTGTGAAGTCTTTGCCTGGTTCCTATTAACATAGATTTTGTTTTAGAAATGTTAATTTGCATGCGGTTTGCATGACTCCAGTTAACTACACTATTTATTTCCTGTTGCAAGGAAAATTCTAGCACATTACGATCAATAGCGTGTGTATATACTGTGAAGTCCTCTGCAAATAGATCGCAGGACGATGACAGATATAAGGGAAGATCATTTATATAAATGGCAAATAACAGAGGGCCAAGTATAGACCCCTGAGGTACTCCAGTATTAATGGTAATGGCTTAGATAGAGATTTATTGTGTGATACTACTTGTTTTCTGTCTAATGCGAATGAGTTTATTAATGTCACTATTTTATAGCTTAATTTCATTGTTTCTAGTATTCTAATTAGGATAGTATGATCTATCAAATCGAACGCTTTTTTAAAGTCTATAAACATCGTTCCACATAGAGTATTGTTGTTAATATTTTGATGCCAGTTGTCTATCATGTTTGTTAGGGCCGTATGGCAGGAATATTTTGGCCGAAATCCTGACTGACTGTCAGCTATTAGTTTGTGGCGAACTAAGTGCTCTAGTGCTGTCTTGTGGATGTGCTTTTCTAGCGGTTTGGATAAAGAGGATAATATGGAAATTGGCCTATAATTACTCATGATGCAATCGTCTAATGAACCAGCTTTTAGATGATACACTTTAGCGATTTTAAAGGCTGATGGGAAGTGATCTTTGGTGAGACATTGATTGTATATAAAAGTTAGTGACTCGCAGATCGCCGGTGCAGCATAGCGAAGGATCCGATTACTGATTCCATCTATTCCTGATGAGTTATTGCTTTTTAGGTTACTGAGATGAGTAAATACTTCAGTGGTCGTCATTAGCGGTATGTTTGTGGGAATGTCTCCATAGCAAATGCTATGGAGACATTCCAACTCTAGGTCTGTATCTCTCTAAGGAGTCTTCAGACTTTTGACTTCAAGATTGATAGAAAAACATTACTGACTGCTGAAACAAAGGGTTACATACTATGGCAGCAGAGAGTAAGGTTTTCATCCATTCTTTTGTAAAGAAAACAACCTTATGTTTTGTACTAATGTAGGAGGTCTTGCAAACTAAATGGGTGTAGATTATACACTAGATGAGTGGCGAATTTTCATTGAAAGCTCTATAAGAAGCTTGAAATGTGTTACACAATGGTAACAAATATGGCCCGATTCCAATTGCTCATTCTACTACATGAAAATTTATGCTACAATGCAAGACGTAGCCATATGGATGTGGAAATCTAGAGGAAACTACTACATAAAGCATTCCAAGAAACGTAATATAGAAACGGCAAAAAAAATCAAATAGATCTGTTGATGAGACCTAGGCTAAAAAGATTATGTCTACGAACTGGGAAAGAGAAACCAAGACAGAGCAAGTAGAGACGACGGTAGTAAGTCAGACAGTACTGCTATGAAAGCTAGTTAGCTAGTTGGTTAATTAGTTAGTAGTCATCAGATTATCCTCACCGCACATCGAACCATTCAGTCCTTCAGTGCTCGGATTCCCTCCTCAGCCTGTAGCAATCGAGAACACCTGATCTGTGTTTCTTGACTATTCATTTTTTTTGGGGGGGGGGGGGGCTGCATAACACCCTTGCATGGCTTCACTCCTTTAAACGAGATGATCTTGTTGCCTGGTCAAAGTTGTAGATTCGCAGCCATCACTTGACTAGTTTGATCGCCCTGCCTCTCTTAACCACAATCACTAGCCCAGCCCAGCCCATTGTTTACCCGCTTCCCACAATAGCCCGGCCCGCAAACCCATGATCTTGTTCATTTCCTCTTGTAACCGCCTGGCCTGACACAGACGTGAGACCCACTTTGGTCCCACTTGATCTCCTCAGAGACTCCACCCACTGTCTTCGAACCCAGCACTTCTCGATCTTCCTGAGCATACTCATTGAGTTACTGAGAAAGCATGCCTGAGCGAAAGTATCTGTCTCCTATGGAAAGCTCAACCTTAAAGTTCAAGAAGAAATTAAGGCTCATAATCTGGAATGTCAGAAATGTAAAAAAAGGTATGCAGATGATACGGTTGGTTAATTAGCAATCCGTTGGGGAATCATCCTTGCAAAGGTGACAACTGTGCACTTTAACATACACTAAACCGGAAGCGGCGGCTGTTGCTATATTAAGCAAATGTTAGATAAGGGAAATGTATGGGAAACTATGTGTTTGCGGTTGGTGGAATATGATCATCACAGAACAGAACAAGAGACAGCTGGATAGGTAGAGAGACAGGCACACAGACAGAAAGATAGGCGAGTAGACTGACAGACAAACAAACAGACATACAGACAGACAAACAAACAAACAGACATACAGACAGACGCAGTACAGGCAGACAGACAGACAAATGGACACACACACACACATATATATATAGGCACATAGACAGACACACAGACATGCAGACAGATAGGTAAATAGATGCAACCGAATACAAATCAAATAATTGTCATAGCATGAGACACATGCACGCACACACGCACGCGTGCGCGCACACACACATAAAACGAAATAAGCCATATTAGGACTATCCGGAATTTATTTTAATTACTCGTCTTGTGCTCAGAAATAATCGTTAACATACAAATCCTGTCTAGTGTGTAAATACAACACCATGTAAAACAAGACGATTTTCTAGTTATAAAATATAAACATAAATTCTAACGCAACAAAAGCAACGATTAACAGTAACAAAGTTACGCGCATGTGATAAATCAATACACACCTATTGGTTGGCGCTCATAGAAGTTGGGATAAGAATTAGAGACTAGTGGACGCACTAGAGAACATAAATATTGAAATCTATAGGTACCGACCGGTATTCAAACCTGTCACCTCCAAATGACGATAGTGCCTCGCTGCAGGAGCATATTCTGGTATAATATAAATTTATGAGACCTTTGGTGCTATTTCAATGATTGGATAAGAAAGCTGTACATATTCCAAAGTTGCCGGTTCACGTGAATGATAGACCTGGCTAATGAAAACACCTTTTTAGGGGTGTCTAAGTTGGTCATAGGTGGAAGCACACTTGTTCCTGCACCTAGGCGCTGTCGCCATTTGGAGGTGCCAGGTTTGAATCCCGGTCGGTAACTAAAGCTTTCAATGTTTATGTTGTCTAGTGCGTCCTCTAGTCTCTAATTCTTGCCCCTACTTATATGAGCGTCAAACAATTCGTGCGTATTTACTTATTAACTGTCTTGATGACCTCAATGGGTTCCCAAATTGATAGTTACGTGCAGATAATAATACGAAGATTTAATCATTAGGTTCTTTAAAAGTACTAAGGAGTGTTGGCCATTTTCTTCTTCTTCTTCTTCTTCTTCTTCTTCTTCTCTTCTTCTTCTTCTTCTTCTTCTTCTTCTTCTTCTTCTTCTTCTTCTTCTTCTTCTTCTTCTTCTTCTTCTTCTTCTTCTTCTTCTTCTTCTTCTTCTTCTTCTTCTTCTTCTTCTTCTTCTTCTTCTTCTTCTTCTTTTTCTTCTTCTTCTTCTTCTTCTTCTTCTTCTTCTTCTTCTTCTTCTTCTTCTTCTTCTTCTTCTTCTTCTTCTTCTTCTTCTTCTTCTTCTTCTTCTTCTTCCTTCTTTTTTTTTCTTCTTCTTCTTCTTCTTCTTCTTCTTCTTCTTCTTCTTCTTCTTCTTCTTCTTCTTCTTCTTCTTCTTCTTCTTCTTCTTCTTCTTCTTCTTCTTCTTCTTCTTCTTCTTCTTCTTCTTCTTCTTCTTCTTCTTCTTCTTCTTCTTCTTCTTCTTCTTCTTCTTCAGCGTTCCGAGCCATTGAGGTTCTTTGCTGCAGATACAATCAGTCTCCATTCGTCTCTCTGGTTGACCTTCTCTTGCCAGTCGTTGATTCCAAGTGCTTGCAGGTCTGTGTATATATTATCTCTCCACCGTCTTCTTAGTCTACCTCGGGGTCTACGGTCATTTATTTCCTGAGTGTAAGCGAGTTTTGTTTCCCTATTATCTTCCATTCTTTCTATATGCCCCAGCCATTGCAGTCTATTAGCCTTCATGATACCAGTGATTAGCAGGGACTTAAACATATCATACATGTCTTTGTTACTTCTTCTTTTCCACTCTCCACTTTGTGTATCCCTAATGGGTCCAAAGATGCGTCTTAAAACTTTGTTCTCAAAGGTTTGTAACAAGGCTTCATCTCCCTTCGTTGCATTTCAGGTTTCAGAGCCATATAGCACAACTGGTCTGATCAGTTTTTTGTATATTGTGATCTTGGTGTTACGAGATAGCGCCTTTGATTTTAGTACATGTTGTAGTGCATAGTATATCTTATTTCCAGAATTGATTCTAGTTTATATTTCTTCCCTTATGATGTTGGAGCAGTTGAAGATTGTACCCAGGTATTTCATTAGGTCCTCTAAAAATACTAAGGAGTGTTGGCCATCACGGCCCATAAATTTAGGATGGGAAATCCCAACTGCAACTCACAGTGGTAGAGGATGGGAAACACATCTCCCGAGTTAATTAATATACAATCTCCTCTCCGTATATAACTAGAGTCTGTCCATCTGGTTTCTGATACAAATGAAACATCTAAATGCATGTCTTTTCCTTCCAAAATCAGTTCGCCAAATTTCCCTACTTGATACGGGGTGTGTGCGTTCCACGTACCAATTCTCAGACTTCCCCTTCGACTTTTCGGGTTGGTATTGTCAGAATGCCGACTGCGTGGCGAAGGGATAACTGAAGCAGTTCGAAATCCCGCATACCAGCGTTCGAAACACAGCTGGGGGAGATTTAGCAGCAGACCACCTTAAGTTTTTTTTTTATAAAATGATATGGGTGCCGGTCCATCAGAAAGCAATGGCTGCCATGAGTTGGATACAAGTAAGAGCGTAGATATGTAATTTGAGAAACTAGACAAGTGCCGCCCATACACACGGTGAGAGGAAAACGAGGAGACAGTGGTCACGGGAGTGGGCAGAGCTAACACAGACACATGACTGCGGTCCGGCAGAGAACGGGCAGACATCTTTTGGAGATTGAGAGGCCGGGACGTGGTTGAGAACAGTCGTCTAAGTGAAATACAGTCCGTGATAACAGCATCCTAGACTGATACACTAGTTAATTGATATTATCGTTGTGAAATTTGGTGATAATGAAGCCACCTTTTTGAAGCCAAAGCCTGGTGATGGGACCGTGAACGCCGGCAAATGGCATTGTGACATTCAACACTGGTTTGACAACACACACCCAGAATGGCGGTCAGGTCGACGCAGTGACTAGTGACCGTGGGTTGCGGTGATTTGCAAGGTGCAGTAAGTAGACAATTTCCATAGGTTTACAAAACCCGATAGCTACTTAGACAACTTAGATAGGCTTAGGAACTTTCTTGACGATCAGATTTTGTGCAATGATAATGCAAGGCGGGCGTGTGCGGCCCACCTGCAGGATGCGATAACGACCGTGGGTCGGCAGTGGGTGGCAGCCACGCTGTAGAATGTTATGCAATAAACGTTATTTGTCAAACTGAGGACGCAAAAGTTTCCTGTCAAGTCTATCGTTGAGTTGTCTGTAAATTGCCTGGGGTTGTTATTTAAACGAGCCACTGCAACAACTCCGTGGCAAAGTGAGGTCTGACGTCCGTAGGTGAACCCAACTTTGAACAAGGAGTGATGTTTCAACAGTGATTTTACGTGAATATTAACAGTGTTATCAAAATGAACATCTACAAGTCAAAATCCATGTCACCAAGACAAACAAAGAAATAGTGTACATCATAATTAAAGGTCACAGAGAATGACATTGACCATGGTCAACAAACAAGCATGACCACCAACTGAAACAAGATAGCCCACGTCTCGGCTCAATATCACTTTGTGTAATTTGCAAAAGACATAACAGTGAAATTGTGTCAACACTTCACATATTTGAATCATGATAAATTATGGCACTCAGCCACACAAAGCAACAATATAGTGCCGTTGTTATGTACTCCATGCACTATAGTGCCCTGATAAACTAATAATCAAGATCTAAGAATTTTTTCCAGATATAATTTTCAAAATTCATCAGTCGTATGGCAGGAAGGTTTGACAACCCGTTTTGAGGCGCAGTATTTTTCTGGGACATAAGTTTTATCAACTCCTGAATCAAACCAACGTGCAGCCAAGGCGATTCCTGAACCAATCCGAAGTGGAGCCAAGCTTATGGAGCAAGTCACCAATGGCAACGGAGCTGAATATACACAGGTTGAGTTGTTTCCATTTGATTTGTGTATGAGTCCTGCTTAGTAGTCCAGAGTCAACAGGCACCCATTCATTACTCTGTTTACTCACCCTCGTCGATAGCGGGAGGTTGGAGGGCTACTTTTGAGTTATTTCATTATCATCCCAAAAGTACGGTCCGTTCGGTTACCATTTGAAATTGATTTTATAATTTCAGTAAATTTTCGACTGCTAGCAAGAACTTTGTCTTCTTTGGTAAATGTGTCCACTATTTGTTGTTCTTTAACGTCATTAATGTCTCTATTAATTAAAATTGTTTTGTCCTCAGGTGTTATGTCAATTAGCTAAACTTCAGATAGGTCTTATTAGTTGTCCTGTATTGTTATTAGTATTGTTGAGCAGCATTACAGCAGGTTCAGCACAGTCAGCTTCGTCAGAACAAGACCAGCAGCGACACTGACTAAAAGATAACCTGCCATTCAGATTCCCAACCATCATCAACAAAGATTTTACTACTTCAACACACTTATACAGGTAGTATCTGCAATTATTGTACATTGATTCTATCCAACAAATTAGAAAACTTTTGGGATTTCCTGACGATCAGATCTGTACAATGTTGATGCAAGTCGCTTGTGCGGCCCATCCGCAGTATGCGAGAACGACGGCAGGTCGGCAGTGGATGGGAGCCACACTGTAGGATGTTCTGCAAGAAACTTTATCTGTACAATTGAGGACGCAATAGTTTCCTGTCAAGTCTATCGTTGAGTTGACGTTGACTTGCCTGGTGTTGTTATTAAACGAGCCACTGCAACAAATCCTTGGCAATGGCAAACTACTGAAAGTAAACTTGCTCAGGAATCACGAACACCCAAAAATGCTCGGGTTGACTGCTTCCTGTATAGGATATGCAACTAACATGTGTTGTTGTTAGAATGCATCCTTTCAAAAGAATTTGTGATGCCACTGTCACTGTCATTTACTGCCAATATAGTACCTTGCGGTGTATGGCAGAGGGTGCCTTTGAGCCTGAGGAATTAAGGCCGATTGGCTAGTGCAATGGTCGCGATCTGTGCCGTTTAGGATGTTCCCTTTTGCCCCCGACAGAAAAATTCCCACATTTTACCGAGGATTCGAACCCGGGTCTCCCGAATGAGAGTCCGGCGTTCTAGCAACTCGGCCAGCCGCTACTCTTTGTGATGCATTCGTCATTATGTAATACCTTATTCACTAAAGGAATTATCTCTTCCCCGAGCATATTAACAACAGGCTCATCTCCAGTGAGCCAAGAATTACTCATATCGCTATTTTCGTATTTTTATGGTAGAAATGAATATCCTAAAGTTTGGCGCTAGTTTAATTCCATTTGACTTTCACAAACTTCCTAGTGCACACACCTACTAATGTGTTACACTCTAAAAAATAAGGCGACATTACTGTTTCCATCGCTGATGTAGAGGAAGGTGTTCATGCTATTTACTGATCATAACCAGGCCGAGGTAGGAGGACTTTCTATTAAAATATACCAGGCCGACGTCACTGAGAAATGCTTGAACGAAATCCCCTGACTGTAATTGGAAAACTCCACCTGAAATGAGAGACATAATAACGTTAGTACAAAATAAATTAGACGCAGTCTTTCTGTGAGTCCATGGTGGACACAAGATGTGAAGAAATCATGGAGGGAAAAGAGGTGGGTCATGCGGAATTGACAGAGGGTGTGGAGAGTAACACATTCAGTTGACAACGAATTGGATTTCCAATTTCCAATTTCATTAAATATATTTTTTTTAAATTCCAACTTCGGTCCCGTTTAATCTGCCTCTGCAGCTTTGGTTATTGTTGAGATCCGTGGTTTTTGTGGGTTTTTAACCCCTTATTTTGTCTTGTGCGCTCTTACGAGTGAGTCCTTTCTCGGACTGGTAGCATAGGCGTTTTTGTCTGTGACGTCAGCTGGGAGATTGGTCGGCGGCTATCCTTTGTGCCCATCTCCTCTTGTGGGTTTCTTTGTTGGTGCAGGATCCTGGCTCGTCTGGCTTGGCTGGTTGCAGTCCTTATAAGGAGTTTTTATTTGGGCTTTTGGCCTCCTTTATGGTGTATTGTCTGTATCACCTTTTCGATGTTTTCATTTTCTTGTTTGCGCAATATCTCTTCCCTCTCTGTTTCGAATTTCTTGCGTCTGTTTTCTATTTCGAGTCTTTTGCTTTCCAATTTTGCTTGCCTTTGGTATTCTGCTATCCCGATGTCAAGAAGCTGGATAGGTATAGATAGAAGTAGGACAGGACGGAGGAAAGTAAAGGACAGAGACAGGACATAATAAGGACCTTTACAATATTACAATATTACAATATGATAGAGAGAGAGAGAGAGAGAGAGAGAGAGAGAGAGAGAGAGAGAGAGAGAGAGAGAGAGAGAGACAGTATAGGGAGATAGAACTCCAAACTAGTGTTAGGACCAGACCGAGACAGGACACGCATGTTTCATAGCTAGGACATGACTAGAACATACCGGGATTAACTCCCGACATAGGACAAAGTATAGTAATCACGGGGACCACCCGTAAACAGACTGAACTCTAGTATAGCTGTAGGCTACGAGGACTGGTCCACTAAACTACGTGACAAGTAACCCAGCACGCCGTGCGGCTAACCGCACGAGAACGGGGGACAAGTAGCTGGACGAGACCTGTGAATTCAGGCAGACCGGGACCGACAGTTAGAGCGACAGGACCTCTGTGTTTACCCTCGCCAGTTGTGTAGTTTAGAGAGGGCATAGTTATACGTAGCTAACATAGAGAATGTATTTGAGTGTTGAATGCCAGTGGTGTATGCTCGTAAGACGAGCTCTGTAATATATATATATTAAAGCGTGATTCTTTTTCATCCATTCACACAAAGACGTGTTTGTAATTATGAGGTGTGAATGAAGGAACCACTGTGCTTGTATGAATTCAGGTTGTTGACAGGCTGTTCGAAATGGTGTCAGAAGTTCTTATGAACCCATGACAAGTGTGTAAGAATACGAAAGACAGTGGTCTTGAAATCTACGCTAGATTAAGTGTGCGAAATAATGTCAGACAGTGGTCGTTGAATTTACGCAAAATTGTGTGTGGGCTAGAATGAGTATCATAGAAATATAAATATATCATCATAGAAATATTGTCAGAAAGTGCGCTATGAATATACGCGAGAAATTGTAATGAAACAAAGTCAGCAGTTCTTATGCGCTAGAGTATGTATCAACATTATTGTGTTTAACTGAGTGAGATAAAAATGATCATGCGTGATAATGAATAGAACAGTGTGAAAGATATCATTACTCACTAATATTGTGTAAAGTGTGAATAACGCTGAGTAAAGAAATGTTTTGTTTGAAAAGTATAATAATTGTGAAATAACAAAGATTAACATGTTTCACATTGACGTTTCAGTTGAGGTCAAATAGAGGTGAAGACACGACGACATTTGACACGACAAACAAACTTTAATACGTTATTTCGCATTTCAGCATCCCGTCGGAGCGAATTAATACACATAAATTGTTTAAGCGCGATATCATCTTGTGCGTGTGCTATATTATTGGACAGGGGTCCACAAGAACAATAGGATCAACAGATGGTCCCTGATCCTCCAAAATTACCCGTTTTCGGTCAGGCACATCAGTGACAAATCTAATACACTAGCTGACATGCTAAGTAGACCTACGAACTTTGAGGTACCTGAATTACCAAAGAAAGACGACGCAACTCCATCATCGTCTCTGACATTGGTACCAGAGTGTGAGCTGACAGATGTGCCATTATAAAGAAAACTATCAACACGTATGACTGACTATCTACGTCGAGTCAACATATTATAGTCGACACTAGTATTTATACATATGCATACACTCCAGGAACATCGCGTGGAATATCGGACTATGTACTATGATATTACCTTTAGATATTCGTAAAGGAAAGGACGCGACATCTTCAACGTGCCTGGATTCGATTAATTAGTTAGTTTAATTAATATAAATGTATGTATTAATATGTATATAAACATGATATGAATATCAATGTATGTAATTGTAATGTACAACAAATATTTTTATCGCAGTTTCATAGAATTTTCGTATAGAAAGAGAACAACTTTAGATTTTGTAGATTAATTACACCTTTCCCAATCCCCAATTAAATACACGTATAATTAGTCTTAAAATTAAGTACTTTAGCTTAATCACATCCTATCAGTCTCCTGTTAGTCTATCATCCCATAAATTAATTTAATAATAATTAGAACAATCTATTTATTTAACACAGATTAGGTTACAAATATAACATCAATAAATTTTTTGTACCATCTAGAATTATAGTTAGATTAAGGGAACCAACACATTTCACCCCATTTTCATTTAATTATTCAAATTATCTTCCCTTAGTCAATAAATCTTAGTACACAAAATTATAGTTTAATTAAAGATTTGTTATTATACTTACAATAAGGGTAAACAACCCATTCAACTTGTAGATATTGTAAATAGATATACAGTGCCAATATATCGCACTATTAATCGGCTCAAAAGTCGCCTAAAGCTGAGCCAGAACTATTATACATTTGCTTTTCATTATTTTATTTTATTTTAATTTATTTTATTTTTATTTCCCAATAAGTATTTTCTTTTATTATTAGAATGTTACAATAATATTGTAATGACATAACATGACTTTTTTAACAAGTGAGAACGAATGTGTGTGAGAAAGACGAGAGCAAGAATAGAGTGAATGAATTAAAAACAAGGCGAATGAACAGCGGGCGAATTTTTTCCGCGCCCAAGAGTTTTTATAATATGTCTGCGTCTTAAATGTAACACATGTGCTTCTGTGATTTCTATGTGTAGTTGCCACTATTGCATTACAAGTATAGCCACATTTTTAGGTTTCCTAGGTCGGCAAGGCAGTCACAAATTATGCTAACGCACCGATTCGTGACGGCATAAACCAACCTACGACGCTTGAAATACATCATTCAGTAAATTATAAACATACACCAATGTTTCTGATTTAAACATACATTAAAATTAACTAAACACGCAAACAACCAGATATACTTACAGATAAAAATGCAGACAGCAATTAAACGGAAGGGGGATAACTCACGAACAGGGGACATCACAGACTTACTAAAAACTCTGACTTTACATTGAAAGATTTAACCACAAACGGAAGTTAGAAAGGTGAACATCAGCACACACACACACAACATGTAATAGAGTTGGAGAAACATTACATGGGAGCATGAATTTATATTCATGTATTGTGCCGTAAAACGTACAATCTGTGCGGGGTGTCGGTCAATCGAGATTTTGAAAAGCAGGTCGTAATGACAATGGCTTTGGGTCGTTACAGCTCTCATATATGTAATGTGAATGAGTATTCACTCTGGCCAGCAGTACAGTTGTGCAACACTGATTACTAAGCCAGTGGATAAATACGACGATGTGACATCAGACGGTCAGAAGTTAGTGATTATACCCAGGACATGAGGACTTAACCCTACCAGCACTTGACGAAATTAGACCCAACTAATTTTTAAAGGTTACGAAAGATTGCGCCACACCTATGAGCTAAAGCTGGTGACGCAATACGAGGGGGGGGGGGGCGAGAGCGTGTCAAGAAGCTGGATAGGTATAGATAGAAGTAGGACAGGACGGAGGAAAGTAAAGGACAGAGACAGGACATAATAAGGACCTTTACAATAGAATAGATAGAGAGAGACAGTATAGGGAGATAGAACTCCAAACTAGTGTTAGGACCAGACCGAGACAGGTCACGCATGTGTCATAGCTAGGACATGACTAGAACATACCGGGATTAACTCCCGACATAGGACAGAGTATAGTAATCACGGGGACCACCTGTAAACAGACTGAACTCTAGTATAGCTGTAGGCTACGAGGACTGGACCACTAAACTACGTGACTGTCGCAGAACTCAGTTGGTCCGCCTCGTGATGTTTCTGCTTGAGGAAATGCCCGTTGAGACATCGGGCAGTCGGGTGACGAAACTTTACCAGTGAAAGGGAAGTAACCAGTAATTTGACTCAACCCGACAAGAGTCGTTGCTCGCCCTTTAAGAATATTTAAGTAGGTGGGTGGCGGAACGGGGTTTCGGGCAAGACAGACTGCGCATGTCCGACGCAAGCGCAGTCGATTGTCCCGGAACAAATCAGTTGGAGACGAAGGTTGCTGGCAGGCAGTCGACATTTTGGCCCAGTGCTAAGGGAGAGAGAGCGGGACGCCGTGTCTTGATGAGGATTGAAGACTTCTGACATAATGTCCAGTTGTGTGAAGGTATGTGTACAACCTTGTTCTTAACTAGTGCAGTGTCGGTGATTCGAATTATGAGATTTCGCGAACGCGTGTACTGACCGGCGCGGGAAAGGAGGTCACGTGTGAACAGTTGTAAGCTTGTGGTTTACGACTGTAAAATTAAGCCTGTGGCTAAACGCGTGTGTAGCAGCATTGTACTGCTAAGATATTTCATAGGTTAGCAGCGCGCGGCTTATTTTCAGCCCCTGTTGAGCGGGGAAATCGGGTTCAGGGAAGTGAGACCTATAATTTGAGTTCACACATGGCCAACTTTATAACCTCGAGCGTCGGCGTGGTCAGCGTGGCCGAACCGTTACTCACAGCGCTACCGGAAGTAGATTAAGGAGACGCTCCGGATATATCGAGTGATACATCGATGAACTCGGGCGTGTGCAACGAATCGAATGCACCGGTCGACCGAAACCTCCGAGGTCGTTTTAAGGTCGTACCGGGAGTCGAGCTTCTGATCACATGGTGGTGAGACCACTGGCTTTCTTCTTGGCTTTCCTCATCTGTCTTTAAATTAGTTCCCTCGATGGAAGGCCAGCTTAATATATAGTGGATTCCTGAGAGGTTGATAGAGGGAGAAGGGACCATTGCGACAGAATTGTTCATATTGAACATGACACCGTTCTAAATGCCCCGACCTGGGACCAGGGAGGGGGGAACGGGGTGTGGATTTCTGCTACAGGGGGATCACCCTGTATATTTATTTGGAGTTATTGGATTGTGCCTACGGCATGGTACGACATCAGCGTTGGCGGATAACAGGAAGGGGGGAGGAAGTACTGCCATCGGCCCTCCTTCAGGGCCCTTCTATCTATACGTACAACTAACTCACTAACCGTATGTGTTGTCTAGCTATGTTTCAGCAGAGACCCATATCTCAGACACCAACCTTGGCCCAGTCCTACGTTCGTCTGAGAAAGAGGATGTAGGTGGACAGCTGCCACTTTGGTTCTAGGTCCAGTCTGTCCTCGATCCATTTGAGCAGCCAGTGAAGGAGTGCGGGCCTTATGGGAAGGGTCCACACGTCTGAGTAAGGGGGACTTAAGTGTATCTGCTGTGGGTAAGTCTGATTCATGGTGCTCTCACTGAGTGTTATCCTCCACAGGTTCTATCTTGTTGAGAGCAGAGCGGCGACCTGGGGACGAGTCCAGTGATCCGGACTAGGGCGAGAGCCGGTGGGAACAGCTAGGAAGTCCACCACCTCAGCGAGCAATACTTACAATCGAGAGTACGTCTCAGGAGGGGCTTCATCTAACTCATCGCCCACTCCACGTCTGATAGCCCAGGTTGTTCGCCATGACCGCACCATATCGCCTTGTTCATTACTTCAGCTGGGTAAGTATCTGGTTGTTGTTAGTGTCCCAATTGTGAGACTGACTGACTGCCTTCATGCCAACTAGTATATGATGTCTCCGCTACCAAGTGCCTGGTACCCTGTGGTGCCTGATATTGTGGAAGAACTTTTGTCTGTTTGGAACTCTATCTACAGTGCCACATTTCAGCGAGGGAGGTATCTGTGCTGTGATATCTGTGCTATGAGTCGGGAGATCTGCGCGGGTTGCATAGACAGTTGGGACTGCTACTACCATTGAGTGAGAGATCACCCTCTTGCTATACCCGCAGTACCATCGATACTTCCAGACGCTTCAGCGGAGTGTTCTAGTTCCTCAGCTCCCGAGAGACAGTCTTTATCCCTACCCTAAGGTGATCCAGACTTCAGGGACGTCATCCACCGGAGGTCCCAAGTACCAGTGTGTCGACTCGCCAGCCATCCTATCCAAGTGGAGAAACATATACCTGGAGGGAGGCCTGAGATACTTGGTGAGCGTGTCTGACTTACCCAATAGTGTGACTTGAGGCCCTGACGATGATGACACTTTCTCCGGGAGGCTACTCGATCCTTGCCACGTCTTATCTCTCATAGATACTGCAAGGACTATCTCGGAATCATCAGTATCATTCTCATTCATCTTGTATAATACACCATATTGTTAACATAGTTAGCTGCCAGAGTTGCGTCATGAGTTCAGGACGAGGTTGAAAGCGGTAACGTCCCTTGGTTGAGAGTGAGGGAGATAGGGTTCCAAGGGCCGAAGGGGTTTTGTGGATTGATGTCAACTATGTCCCAGGGCTAAAGGTATCCCGTTGTCAAAGTGTGATAGCAGGTTCCCCTCACCCCAGGGAGTGCTATGACAGTGACAAGTAACCCAGCACGCCGAGCGGCTAACCGCATGAGAACGGGGGACAAGTAGCTGGACGAGACCTGTGAATTCAGGCAGACCGGGACCGACAGTTAGAGCGACAGGACCTCTGTGTTTACCCTCGCCAGTTGTGTAGTTTAGAGAGGGCATAGTTGTACGTAGCTAACATAGAGAATGTATTTGAGTGTTGAATGCCAGTGGTGTATGCTCGTAAGACGAGCTCTGTAATATATATAGATTAAAGCGTGATTCTTTTTCATCCATTCACACAAAGACGTGTTTGTAATTATGAGGTGTGAATGAAGGAACCAGTGTGCTTGTATGAATTCAGGTTGTTGACACCCGAGTTCCTCCATTCTTGTCGATTCTCCATTTAGGCACTCCTCCAGGATAAGTGGAAGTGGGTACTCTGTACCGCCGTCACTGTCTTCCCCTATGATTTCTCCACAGGTCTGGTGGTATATCGGTTTCCTTTTGGATTTCTTGCCTGTTGTAGGTTGGGCTGCAGGCCTTTGCCCTTGGTTCCGGCTCGGTCTTTGGTAGGGTTTCATCTTATGGCTTTTCTCTGATCTTATCCTTGGCTTCAGCTGGTTTGTTTTGGGTTAGCTCCCCTTTTAGCATTTCTCTCTTCGCTTTGATGTCTCGTAGAATCTCTTCATTCTTCTTTGTCGTCTGTGCCATATGTTCCACCTCTTGTTTGATGTTTTGCCGGATCTCCTTTATTTCAGGAAGCAGCTTTTCATTGTCCTTATCGGTGCCGGTGTTTGGAGTAGCTTGACCTGTTTTTTCAACTCACCAATCTGGCTTTATTAGCGCTAGCATATATACACGCCTGTAGATTCTGTTATAAATAACATAGTGCGCCATGAGATTCCCCACCAATGTGTTGATTTTAGCCATGTGCTATATATTATTGTACATCAGATGGTGCTTCAGTGGAATATTCCGGCAGGAGAAAGGCTGATTGGATAAACAGGACGTTTCATAAACTTGGTAACTGTTTTTCCCTATCTCCTAGTGTAGACGAAGTAAACAATTAACGTGACAGGGTGGATACTCGATTTCATATAGGGAGTAGCAAATTCAGTTTAGCGGCAGTCCCCGTGAAGATGTGATTCTAACAGGATGTGATATTTCAATGGATAGTATACTGAATCCCTGGAAACAAATACAAGATATGGGAGGTGGTCAGTTGGTACAAGTGATGCTCCCAAGAAGAGAAATCATCCCTGGCTGAAGTGGAGCTATTCCTCAGTGAAGGAGGAAATTCTTCGCCTTTATATTTGCCACTCAGCCAAACGACGATGAAGATAAGTCGCATCACCACTCAATATATCCGCCTTTAAGTCCAGCGGCCAACAGCTAGTCAATCGTAGAATTTACTCAGAGATCAAGTTACCCTACAAGAACAAAACATTTTACCGCCATAGATTAGAGAACTGGATAAAACATTCTTACCATATCGACCCAGAATAGGAACTGTACTTTCGGTGCTTGACTTACCCAGAGACAAACTAACAATAATTCTTGATTAATTGTGCTATAATTGTGTCTGGTGTTATTGGTTTTTGTTCTAACGATCGGACACTTGGATAGGAATATGTGTTAGATAATTAGGCATAAAGACATCAAGTGTGTAATATTTATGTAAATTGGTATGCCCATAATGCATACCCCCAATCCCTTTCTTTTATTACATTAACGAAACGTCTCCTACGGTGTTCTGTAATTTCATTAGTGTTATATGTGAATTCCTATGGTTAATATTTAAGTGATAGGGTTACCTCACTTACATACAAGATCCAAAAAGAGAGTGCTGGTGGCAGTGATACAACTCGCTTGCCCTCTAATCAGAGTGATCTTATTTTCCCTCTAAAGCAGTGACTTCCCTGTGCTCTCTTGGCCTACTATTAGAAAACCAGTGTTTTTGTTTTTGTCACTAGGGAATCTGACTAGCCAATTCCTGGTTTTCCTATAATAGTGGGCAACACATACTTTGGAACATCGATCTCCCATTTCCATTTTATCAGACCACATCAGTAAACAGGGTGGCGGGGTGGTGCTAGGACCCAGGGGCCTTTATAGACGCAGACATGGCATCGGTTGTGTGGTACTCCGTGAATAAACGGATTGTGGAGGCAGAGGTCCCTTGTATTATTTTGAATGGATGTCCTCTTAGTAGAGAGAGAGAGAGAGAGAGAGAGAGAGAGAGAGAGAGAGAGAGAGAGAAGAGAGAGAGAGAGAGAGTAAATTGAAGTACTTGGGTATGACCTTCGACAGGTGTATGTCTTTTAAAGATCCTGTGGAGGCTTTGGTGGTGAAAGCTGGTGGGGGACTTAATGCTTTAAGGGCTATGGCAGCAATTCGGGTAGAGCAGAGGGTGCTTTATGGCTCTTTCAGCAGTTATTAATTTCTGCATTTGAGTATGTATGGGACTTATGACAGTATAGAAGAGCCAGCTTGAAAGGTTGGAGCGCATACATAATGCGGCCATGCGAGTGATCCTGGAGTGCACACAGGACACACCAAGTATATGCATGAGGGATATCCTGCCGCTACAAACAATGGATGATATGCATAGGGTCATTCAAGCTAAATGGTACCTGATAGTTGCTGCAGATAGGGATCACTCCCTGCATGAAGCCATGGATGTGGTCAAGGGTCAAAGACTAAAACGAGGCAGGTCCTGGATGGCACAAGCGGTAATATCTATATATCAGGTGTGTGATCTTGAGAATATCAATCGTGAACAAGAGTGGGTTGAAGTAACGGCAGACAGGGCGGACTGGCACAATGTAATAGTAACACTGGGTCGTGAGTGCAGAGAATAGGTAGCGGGCCGCACAGAGTTTGAGGTGCAACTCATCCAGAGTAATACACATCAAGGTGACATAGTGATCTATGCTGATGGGTCAGTGGTGAGAAACAGACGGGGTGTTGTGGTTTCATTGCGAAGGCTAATGGACGACTCTTAAAAAAAGGAGAGGCATATGAGGCTACGACCTCCAGCATGAGAATGGAGCTGGACGCAGACGCAGCGGCATTGCGTTGGCTAGGGTAGACCACTGCAGCACACATTGTCTTCATCACGGACTTAAGGAGTATGCTTAGTAAGGTGGAGAAAGACTTTGTTTTTCGTGTAGAATGGGTATCGTCGCTTCAGAGGTCACACACAGCTTGGGAGAATTTTATGAATTTTTTGCCAGGCCATGCATGAGTGCGGGGAAATGAACATGCTGATAGGCTGGCAGGAAATGCGCCTCTTGGTGGACAAGGGGGAGGGAGTGTGGTGAGCCTTTGGGACCAGGTGGAGAAGGTGGGGCAACAGAGTGAGAACCCGTATGTGGAAAGGATGAGATTGCGAGGGACTGACAAGGGTTCTGGAAGAATCTCAAATCTGCGAGGGAAGAAAAGGAGAGCTTTCAATCAGATGGCTTTGGGAACGATTAGTAGTGTGTCTCTTCGCTGGCTGTTAAACGAGGGAATGCGTATGCAAATGTCCTGAGTATAGTGATGTCAGTTCTTAGCTCAACTCAACTCAACTTTCTGTGAGTGCGTGCGTCTTGATAAATGACAACGCAAAAGGTCTTAACTGTTGGACACTATAATAATAGCAAGTGTAAATAAAAGACTGTCCTTTAATATCGAAACAAACATAACTAATGGTTATATCATTGAAAGAAAACATCACACTGTGATATCACAATAGTAAGCAAAATACTTCATCAAATCCATACATTCGATTATAGAACGGTAACTATAACAACAGATGGGGAAACTTTTTTCTTTTGCTATCATTGAACCTCAGCGTAGTCCACACACAAGCTGCTACCACTAGTAGTTACCACTACTGGAGAGTACACGAGACTGATTTTTGCGTGTCGATGAGCTTTCCCTATTACCAGTTTTCACCGCGATCAGGTGAACCCACTCCGATTTCTGAAGTACTTGTAATTTACGTCCCCGACTCTAGGGCAAGAATTCAACATTTTATTTCAACTGAACGCTCTAGGGGTGGAACCTGCTACCTCGCCATCAGCATACCGGAAGTTTAAGAGCAAGTGTTCTTATCCATTCGATCATGCTGACCTCCAGATGGAAGAAGCGTGACAGAGATTAGAGCAATATAGCCAAGCAAAAGTTGCTTTTCGGTGGATGAAAATTATCTTAAGTAATAATTCACTGTCACTAAATGTCAGAAAAACAGAATTGAAACGTTATATCGAACATATTTTGCTGTAAGGCAGTGAATCTTTGAATGTGAACGATAACATTAGGAAGAGTGTACAGGCAGCGGAAATGTGGTTTCTGAGATAATTGTTGTCTCTGCCTTGGACTGCCAGAATAACTAACAATAACTGACTGGAAGAAGCTAGTGAAAGTTGAACATTGTACACAACTATGAGAATGAGACAAGCAATGGTCTTCAGTGGTAGACTGAGAAGAGAAATGTTAGAGGACATATTGACGATTGGAACATCCGCGGTAGGAGAGGCAGAAGCAACCGGAGAGAAATACCAAATTAGTGCACAAACGAATTCAGGAACTTACTAATAAAAGACAAGAACATCAACAGGGTGTGTAAAAACTAAAGATGGCAAAATCATAATAGAAAAAGACCAGATTCTACATGTATGGACAGATTATGTGAAACACCTTTATGATGATAACAGAGACGAACAGTATGATATTAGATTTAATAATGAAGGACCGCCAATTTTGGAGATGGAGGTTCGAAATGTTCTTAAGCATATGAAAGCAGGCAAGGCCCTCGGTGCAGATAACATCACAACAGAAATGATTAAAGATTTAGAAGAATTTGGACTAGAGCAAGTCACCAGACTGCTGAACACATTATATGATACTGGAGATATACCTCCTGAATTATGTAACTCTGTATTTATTGCAATCCCAAAGAAATCAGGAACCTTGGAATCTGATCAACATAGAACAATTAGTATAATGAGTCACATCAATCACAAAGATTTTGCTAAGAATTATTATGCAAAGAGTGATGAAGAAGATACAACCTGAAATAGGGGAAGAACAATGTGGGTTTGTAGAAGGAAAGGGTACAGTAAATGCTGTGTATATGCTGCGAACAGTTATTGAACGTGCTATAGAAGTAAACAAGGATATACATCTTTGCTTTATTGACTATACAGAGGCTTTTGATAGAGTTAGACATGTCAACAGGGTGGATATGCTTGCAGATCTACAAATTGATGGGAAAGACATTAGGCTTATAAAAAACATATATTGGAACCAACAAGCTGCATGCAATAAGGATTGATAATGAAGTGGAACAGTATCAGCCAATTAAGAGAGGTGTTAAGCAGGGATGTGTGATGTCTCCAGATCTTTGTTCCCTATACAGTGAAAACATTTTCAGAAATGTAGAGGATATAAATGGAATCAGCATTGGAGGACGAAACATCGAACGAACGAACGAACGAACAAACAGACTTTATTTTCAAAGGGTAACAAATTGGGCACGCAGGCCCGTCTTACATTCGGTCCTTCCAATCACTCATCTTTCTTTCATCAACAGTGCATTGGAAAAAAACATTGTCACATGAATTTTGTAAACATAAACAATGAACATTACTATGTTGTGAGACACATCCACCACCCACCCACACATCCCCCATTCACTCCAACTCCCCCACCAAACCACACACACATACAATACATTCCCCACCCATCCACCACATCCCTACACCTACACATCTCCCCACCCACACAAACCTCTCACCCACCACACATCCCATCTACACACACCCCAAGCACACATACATTCAATAACCCACACATCCCTCACGTACACACATCTCCCCACCCACTCACATATCCACTACCCGTCCCATATCCCACCAACAATCACTCACCCAATATCCTCCTCCACCCACACACCTCCAACCACCCAGCCAAACACACATTCCTCAGCCACACACACATCACCCCGTCAACTCACATATTCCGCACCTACCCACACACAAATTCCGCACTCACCCACATAATCTCCCATCTTCCTCAGCCCACTCACAAATCCCGAGCCCACACCTACAAACATCCCCATACCATCACCTAACCTGCACACACTCACTCACCCACATATCCTCTACTCACCCACACATCCTCTACCCACCCATCCCCCAACCAAACATCCCTTAACCGCACACCCTTACTCATATACAATCACCCACCCACACATCCTCTACCCAACCACACATCCTCCATCCACCCATTCCATCAGCCATACATCCCTTAACCACACACCCCTACCCATATACACACACATCCCCACCCACGCAAAATCTCCCCACCCATACAAACATCCCTCGCACACATCCCCACCCACCAACACATTCCCCATTCACAATCACACACCTCCCATCCACGCACAAACAACCCACACACACATCCCCAACCCATACATTCATCCCGTCACACATCCCTAGACACACGTACTTATCCCTCAACCACTAACACCCACACATTCCTTACCCACTCATCAACACACACATCTCCTATCTACCCACCCACACTCACACACCCCAACCACCCATCTAAGCACACATCCCCCACCCTCATACACATCCTTCACCCACCCGCAAACCCAACCACACCTTCACCCACCCACACAAACATCATTTATCCACATCCAGCTCCCCTCCCACACAACACCACACCCACACACATCCCAAAGACACATCCCTCACCCACACACACATCTATCCACATATCTCCTACCCATCCACACATCCCCCAACTACAATCACCCTCACTACCCACACATACATCCTCCATCCAGCCACACACACCCCCACCCAGCCAGACATATCTCCCACCCACACACACATCTCCAAATCCATCACCCACACCCATCACGCACCCCTCCCCCAACCCACACACATCCCCCACACACATTCACCCACACATCTCTCACCCACACACACTGCCCACCCATCCACCCAAACATCCCTCACCCACACACACATCCCCAAACCCACAACCACCCCCACCTGCACACCACATATCCCCACACCCACATCTCCCCACCCACATATATACCCCCACCCATCCCATAACCCACCATCAATCATCCACCAACATATCCTCCTCCACCCACAACCACCTAGAGAAACACACATCCCCACCCACAAACACATCTCCCCACCAACCCATACATCTCGCACGCACCCACACACAAATCCCCCACCCACATAATCCCACCCCGCCCACCCACACATCCTGAGCCCACCCACACACATCACGAATCCACCCACACACACATCCCCCCAAACTCCCACACTTTATTCACACGTACAGTGACGTTTGTCGTGAGCATTGTCGCAAAATTGTAAAGAAAATGGAGAAAAATTGTACATATACATTTTGTAACTTAAAAATTAGTGATGCAATTCAACTCTCTCTCTCTCTCTCTCTCTCTCTCTCTCTCTCTCTCTCTCTCTCTCTCTCTCTCTCTCTCTCTCTCTCTCTCTCTCTCATCTCTCTCTCTCTCTCTCTCTCTCTCTCTCTCTCTCTCTCTCTCTCTCTCACACTCACTAACGCTCTCACTCACATTACAGTAATGTTATATTATACATGATAAAATCAAGTGTCATACATACAAAATGATAATGTGAAAGATGAAAATACACAAAAAATATGGAATGGCATGTTACAGGACATGCGAGCACTCAATTCTCTCTCTCTCTCTCTCTCTCTCTCTCTCTCTCTCTCTCTCTTACACAGGCACACACACATTCCTCACACACACACACACACACACATATCCCTCACATACACACCGATACATACATCCTCACATCTAGACAAATACATGATGTCTCACATGATCACTGAAACTAATAAGAACAAACTCCCACACTTTACACACAGTTGAGACACTGACGATTGTCGTGAGAATTCTCGCAATTGCAAGAAGTGGAGAAAAAAATGTACATATACATTATGTAGCGTAAAAATTAGTTATGCAATTCAACTCTCTCTTTTTTCTCTCTCTCTCCCTCTCTCTCTCTTGCTCTCTCTCTCTCTCTCTCTCTCTCTCTCTCTCTCTCTCTCTCTCTCTCTCTCTCTCTCTCTCTCTCTTGCGCTCTCTCTTGCGCTCTCTTTCTCTCTCTCTCTCTCTCTCTCACTAACTCTCTCACTCACATCAATAACATTAGATATGCAGATGATACAGTATTAATTGCAGACAATGAGCAGGACCTGCAACAATTAGTAGTTGCGGTTGTTGTACACAGTGAGCAGCTGGGGTTGGAATTAAATTGCCCCGGGATGGTTAACCCGGTCAAAAAATGCCCGCAGAAGTCGGATGTGTCGGCGTAACGGCGCAAGAACGCAGCTTTGCTGTAAACAGGCACAAATTCTGGATGAACGAAGAAGAAGAAGAAGAAGAAGAAGAAGAAGAAGAAGAAGAAGAAGAAGAAGAAGAAGAAGAAGAAGAAGAAGAAGAAGAAGAAGAATTAAATTGTAAAAAGACTCAGGTTATGGTCGTCACTAGGAAGAAAGAAGTACCGCAATGTAATATACAAGTAAATGGAAATATTCGTCAACAGGAATCGGTACAATTATCTTGGAACAGTCATAACATCTGATGGGAGATGCCTTGAAGAGATTAGAACAAGAATCGCCGTGGCGAAAGTAGCCTTTAGCAAGATGAAAAACATTCTGACCAATAAAAAGATGTCAATTGAAACGAGAAAAAGAGTGTTAAGAGGATACATAGAGCCTGTTCTTTTGTATGGATGTGAGACTTGGACAATGAGCAGTCAAGCTGAAAAACATCTGATGGCTGCAGAAATGTGGTTTCTGAGGAAAATGCAAAGAATACCATAGACAGACAGATAAACCAATGACCAAGTACTACAGGAGATAAATGAACATCGTAAACTGATTAGAGAAATTAGACGTAGACAGTCAAAATATTTTGGACATGTTATGAGAAGAAATATATTAGAGAACTTGGTGACAACTGGCAAAATCGAAGGGAACAGACCAAGAGGAAGACCGAGAGGAAAATACCTGGATGGCTTGGCCACATGGCATGGACGAGACAGTAACACTGAGCTGATCCACGACACTGGTAATCGAGTGAAATGGCGAGTCATGACCGCCCACGCTTTCCGGCATGGCACATGATATATATATATAAAGATCCTCTGCGTATATTAGTGAAACCTGAGACCATAACCAACGACTATCTGTGGGCTATTTTCCAGCTCCATCCACCACTTGCCACATGCTTTCACGTAGCCCTGGTTGGAGGGCTAAACTGGTACTCCACTTTATCCAAGAGTGTCCTTTAGGCTAGCGGAAAGATGGAAGTGCCTTCTTACCTCTGCTATGAAGTACATTCGTGTACTCCGCTAAAAAGGTATGTTTACAGGCATGTAAGCATATGTTATGTATTTATATCTGTATCTATAATACAGACAGCATGTATAAGCAAACCTATAATGCTGTAATACCAACATACAAATGAACGACTGAACAGGTTTTTTTTTTTCGATATCCTTTATAGTACATCGCTGTCAACATCAGCATCTTTCAGCTGATTGTTGATTTCTTGGCAAGATTACGCTCAGTAGTTTACCATTGCTTTCTGAGCGAACGGCTCCATACTCTCATAAGTCACTTGCGCGACTCGAACCGCTTCCAATTCTCGCGCGCTCACGTCAACCACGAGAGTATTCGGGGTTACGGAGACAGCTGCCAACTCCTCGACCAGGGAGACCACTGAACAGGTTAAATGTGTAAATAACAATTTCAAATAAAGAGAAATGGTAATGAGCAGACGTATAATCTTCTTTCCCCGTTTATCTCCCATTGGGGCATAGAGTAGAACGAGTTTAAAAAATCATCAGCATGGGAAGGAGAGACTCATAATTCTTCTATGAAACCAAAGCCGCGTAGCATCTGCATAATTCCCCAATTGTCTGCTAATTGTCCATGATATGCATCCGTATATCAGGATTAGCACAATATGGTTCTTAATAACCCTTTTCCTCAACTGGATTTTTTTTTTCTCGCATATCCTTCACAGGTCATCGCTATCAACATCAGCATCTTTCAGCTGATTGTTGGTTTCTTGGCAAGATTACGCTCAGTAGTTTGCAATTACAATTGCTTTCTGAGCGACCGGCTCACATACCCCG
Organism: Cepaea nemoralis; assembly: GCA_014155875.1. NCBI lineage: Eukaryota > Metazoa > Mollusca > Gastropoda > Stylommatophora > Helicidae > Cepaea > Cepaea nemoralis. Next base: position 55,085 of record JACEFZ010014147.1, on the reverse strand, counting down.
AAGGTTACTGACGCGGTGAGAACCGCTACTGATTCTCGCCGTCGTCACGTTACTCACGAGAGTATACGGGATTATGGAGAATGTCGTATAACCCCTAGACCATCACCTGGATTAGCAAATATAAATTACAGAAGACATTCTTCATCTTGTAAAATGATGTCTTTCCTTGGGCTGTTCTACCTTTCATTTCCTTCTATTGTTATTAAAGTACCGACAAAATTTAATGAATTTGACATGTTTTTGCAGATTGGTTTCATTCACTTTCATGATGTATTTTATACAACACTTTTTATCTGTAATAACCATTGATTGTGTTTCCCTGTTATTCAGACTTAGTCCTTTGTTTTAAAGGGAGCATATATGTCTATCATTTCTTGTAACTGCGATTCATTTGAACTGAAGTAAATGTGGCATCAACCAACTGAATTCAACCAACAACTGTACGGGGATGTCATGGATACAACCAACAACTGTTCAGGGATGTCATGAATTTAATCAATAACTGTATGGGGATGTCATGGATACAACCAACAACTGTTCAGGGATGTCATGAATTTAACCAATAACTGTATGGGGATGTCATGGATACAACCAACAACTGTATGGGGATGTCATGGATACAACCAACAACTGCATGGGGATGTCATGGATACAACCAACAACTGTACGGGGATGTCATGGATACAACCAACAACTGTATGGGGATGTCATGAATTTAATCAACAACTGTACGAGGATGTCATGGATACAACCAACAACTGTACGGGGATGTCATGGATACAACCAACAACTGTACGGGATGTCATGGATACAACCAATAACTGTTCGAGGATGTCATGAATTTAACCAATAACTGTATGGGGATGTCATGGATACAACCAACAACTGTTCGAGGATGTCATGAATTTAACCAATAACTGTATGGGGATGTCATGGATACAACCAACAACTGTACGGGATGTCATGGATACAACCAATAACTGTACGGGGATGTCATGGATACAACCAACAACTGTTCGGGGATGTCATGGATACAACCAACAACTGTTCGAGGATGTCATGAATTTAACCAACAACTGTATGGGGATGTCATGGATACAACCAACAACTGTACGGGGATGTCATGGATACAACCAACAACTGTATGGTGATGTCATGGATACAACCAACAACTGTTCGGGGATATCATGAATTTAACCATTAACTGTACGGGGATGTCATGGATACAACCAACAACTGTTCGGGGATGTCATGAATTTAACCATTAACTGTATGGGGATGTCATGGATACAACCAACAACTGTACGGGGATGTCATGGATACAACCAACAACTGTATGGGGATGCCATGGATACAACCAACAACTGTTCGGGGATGCCATGAACTTGACATTTGACTACTACTTTTGTTAGAGGCATGGAGTCGCGTGGTCGAAAGGTTAAGAGCACTCGTTCTTAAACTTCTGATGTGCTTATTGTGAGGTAGGGGGTTCTCTCCCTGCACATGTCAGTTTGACTTAAACGTGGACTTCTTGTCCTTGATTTGGTGACGTAAACTACAAATTCTTCAGAAGTCGGAGTGGGTTCACTGATGACAGAGACACAGGTAATAGGGAAAGCTGGCCCACATGCAAAACATCAATCCAGCGCACTCCCAAATAGTAGCACATAATTGTGGTACTAGCACTTGTATGGACTATTCTCGACTTCATAGCGAGCAAACAACAACAACAATAACAAACTCAAATGCCTTGTCAAATGCTTTGATATTCCTTACAGCACAGTCGTTCCAGCCTCCTGGCCACCTTGTGAGCGAACGGGAATATAAATTAGAGGCATTAATGAGGAGTTGTGAGTTGGGACGAGAGAGCACAAGAAAGAAACCAAGCAAAACTACGTTCATGCAACAATTACCCGTGAAACTGGTTATCAAATCTCGCGTGCAGTTATAGCAAAGTGTGTGGACTGACGTCAGCAATATCCCAGTTCTGGAGTTCCACTGAGGACGCGTGCGATGGACGTGACTTGACCATTTCTGCAGACGATAAAAGCAGACACAATTTATGTACAGGGAAAATGGCAGCCGGCAGTTGTAGTACAGCTGTAGCAGCAGCAGCGGAACAAACCGGATTAAGAGGAGAGTGGAAGAATATTGGGGAGAAAAAGGAGGAAGTGAAAGGGTGAATCGGAGTAGAAGAAGAGAAAGAAGAAGAAGAAGACTGAAATGAGGAGTAGAAGAAGAAGAAGAAGACGAAGACGGCGAGGAAAAGAAGAAAAAGAAAAGAAGAAAAGAGAATGATAAAACATATGAGGATTGAAGAAAATACATATGAAACAGTAAAGATGAGAAAGGAAGAGGGAAATGAAAATAACACGAAGATCAATTTAAAGAAAACATAAAAACAGAAAACGGATCAAATAAGATAACAGTGTAATAATTATTTATATAATAATAATAATACCAATAGTAGTAGTAGTAGTGTCGGGTCCGTGGCGAAGAGATGACGTAATCTCACATACCCGCGATCAAAACACTGCTGCGGGTGATTTGGCAGCAGACCGCCTTGCTTTGGATAAAGGTCGTTTAGAAAGCAATGGCAAATTATTGAACATAAACTTGCCAAGACATTACAGCAGCAAAATAAGCTTGTGTTGACTGCAACGTCCTGTAAATGATATGCAACTAACTAAAGTATTATTATTATTATTATTATTATTATTATTATTATTAGTAGAAGTAGTAGTAGTAGTAGTAGTAGTAGTAGTAGTAGTAGTAGTAGTAGTAGTAGTAGTAGTAGTAGTAGTAGTAGTAGTAGCATTTGCAACAGTAGTAGTAGTAGTAGTAGTAGTAGTAGTAGTAGTAGTAGTAGTAGTAGTAGTAGTAGTAGTAGCATTTGCAACAGTAGTAGTAGTAGTAGTAGTAGTAGTAGTAGTAGTAGTAGTAGTAGTAGTAGTAGTAGTAGTAGTATTTGCAACAGTAGTAGTAGTAGTAGTAGTAGTAGTAGTAGTAGTAGTAGTAGTAGTAGTAGTAGTAGTAGCATTTGCAACAGTAGTAGTAGTAGTAGTAGTAGTAGTAGTAGTAGTAGTAGTAGTAGTAGTAGTAGTAGTAGTAGTAGTAGTAGTAGTAGTAGCAGCAGTAGTAGTAGTAGTAGTAGTAGTAGTAGTAGTAGTAGTAGTAGTAGTAGTAGTAGTAGTAGTAGTAGTAGCATTTGCAACAGTAGTAGTAGTAGTAGTAGTAGTAGTAGTAGTAGTAGTAGTAGTAGTAGTAGTAGTAGTAGTAGTAGTAGTAATAGTAGTAGTAGTAGTAGTAGTAGTAGCATTTGCAACAGTAGTAGTAGTAGTAGTAGTAGTAGTAGTAGTAGTAGTAGTAGTAGTAGTAGTAGTAGTAGTAGTAGTAGTAGTAGCAGCAGTAGTAGTAGTAGTAGTAGTAGTAGTAGTAGTAGTAGTAGTAGTAGTAGTAGTAGTAGTAGTAGTAGTAGCATTTGCAACAGTAGTAGTAGTAGTAGTAGTAGTAGTAGTAGTAGTAGTAGTAGTAGTAGTAGTAGTAGTAGTAGTAGTAGTAGTAGTAGTAGTAGTAGTAGCAGTAGTAGTAGTAGTAGTAGTAGCAGTAGTAGTAGTAGTAGTAGTTGCCATGTATCAGCAGCTGTTATACAGTATCAGTGCTATGTACTAATAGAGTGTATACAGTACAAGCAACAATTGAGTAATCCGTCCAGTCGCTTCACAGTTGGTAATGGGAGGCGACGTTTCAGAAATTCAAAACAATGTTTTCCCGTGGTGAATTTGAATAACGAAGACACAAACAATAGATTGCACGATTGATTGCCTGGCATATTTCGCTGCATAAACTCAAGCTGTAGTATGTGTATATTTCAGTTTGAAGGATTTATCTAGTTAATTCGCGTAAGTTGTGTGATTTCTGCAGTATGCACCTGACGAGATGCAGCGAAATATGCCAGGCAATAAATCGTGCAATCTATTGTGTGTGTCTTCGTGCTGAGATCCCTCTTTTTATGTGCGTTATCTCTGTCTCTCATAATTTCAAGTATTTCCGTGGTGATCCAACGTGGTTTAACGTGATGTCTTCCTTGAGCTTCCTTGATTAGCACATGTCTATCAAACACATCAATAACGGTCTTCATCCAGGATCCCAGAGCATCATCCGGGTCTGGAAGTTGATAAACATTGTCTAGAGGTGAACTGAGCAAGTCCTGTAAAAATGCGTTTTAGCTGAAATGTTTGTAACTTCTATATTTTACAGTTATGTGTTCATGTTTAGGGGTTTTAATTCCCTTTTAGACCATGTGCACCATATTGGGTGGTGATCGTTCACTGCACAATTGGGCACGGTGCATTCTATGATGTTGTCTGAGCAATTTGCATAAATGTGATCTATAGTGTTGAAGATGATTTTGCTACTCTAGTATCTTGTTTTACTATTTGTTGGAAGTCGTATGATGCAATTATATTTCCTCCTATTATGTGGGATTTGTTGGTGTCAATGTAAAATCTCCGAGTAGTATGATTGTCGCTTCCTGAAGCGAAAACCACATCCATCATGGTAGTGAAGTTTTCGTACCAGACGAGTCCAGCGCTGGGATTTCAAAATCAGTTATCAGTTATCAGTTGGGGTATCTTCATTGCACTCCGGACATGTCCATAGGTGCTCAGATCCTCACCCCAGCGTTCGGTGGCTAATAGTGCCAGTTCTGTGTTGGTTGACGAGGCGCTTTGTTTTCCCGATGTACCTCTCGCGTCTGGCTGTGCCGATTCTTACTCCCAGGTCTTTCATCCTGGACAGCGATGTGGATATCACTGACGTCAAAGTCCTCTGTTCTCGCCATATCTTTAAGGGCGTTAATAACATCGGCACGATCCATGGGCTGGCCATCTACAGGGGGTGCAGAGCCAGCCAGTTTGTCAGCTCGTTCATTTCCCTCGACTCCCGTATGTCCCGGGACGAAGATGAAGGTGACTTTACGGACAACAGACTTCCGCAGCGATTCAGTCCACTGTCTACGTACAGATCCAGCTTCGACCTTCTGAATCATGCTCATTGAATCACTTAGTACACACACGTTGGTATAATGCTGTGATTCCAGCCATATGAAAGCCTGTGTAACTGCCATCACCTCCATCGTCATGCTGCTCGTGGTCATAGAGTGGGCACCACTGGATTCTTGAACGGTTCGGCCAGCTGAACGGGCTGTAAATGCCCACGCACTTCTCTGCTGCTTTACAACAGATCCATCTGTATAGATGAGCACTTCGGGGCTATCTGAGTGTTCATAGATGAGCGCGTTAACCTCTGCATTGACAGCGGCAGGGTTCTGCTCTCTGCACCGTCTGTCGAGTGTGATAATGCAGGAGAAAGTGCACTTAAAAGCTGGAGGCACCGGCACCCATTCCTTGCCGGGGTTGATACTGGTAAGACTGCAGACCTGTCTGACGACATCTTCCGCCCGACCCATCCATGATTTGCCCCTCTTTAGCCTGTCACCCTTTTCTCTGAATATAGCAGTCATGCAGAGGGTGCTGCTCATCTGCACTTATTTTTAAGTATGCACGAGCTCTCCAGATCTTGATCCTGTGTTCCATTGTCGGGAAGTCAAGGAGGTATCTCATTGCTACACAGCTGGTGTCTCTCGTGCAGCCCAAAATGATGCGCATGGCTTCGTTTTGTACCTTTTCAAGTCTTCCAATCTGTGTAGGGCTGACAGTGAGGATGGCCAGGGCATACTCGATGCGTGAAAGCACAAGTCCTTGGAACAGAAGTATTAGCAGTCTTTGCTCGATATTGGCATTCGCCATGATTCTCATTGCTGACAAACCTTTTCGAGCCTTCGTTATGACATAATCGACATGATCTCTGAAGGACAGGCTACGATCAAGCCTCACGCCAAGATATGTCATTGACTGGGTTCTACTCAAAATGCTCCCATCCATTCTTACTGCCGGCAGGTCTGTGTTCACAATATGGTTGTTTAGGGAGAACCATGTAACCGTTGCCTTTGCAGGGTTGACAAGGGCATCGGCATCAGCGCACCATGAGGAAATTCGATCTAGTTCGCCCTGCATATCAGTAGCAATCGCCTGTCTATCTCGACCCTGTCGATACACGAGGATGTCGTCAACGAATGACAGAGTCCTACCCCTCCCGTCCAACTGTTGTTCAGTGATCGGCACCGTATACACGTTGAATAGTACTGGTGACAGTGGTGAACCCTGCGGCAATCCTGGACATATCGTTATCGGCTCAGAAGACCAACTCCCGCATCTTAGCACCACCTTCCTTTGGAGCAGACCTGCAGCTATCCATCGTACACGGTGAGGGTGCACTTTCAGTCTGAGGAGGGTTTGCATCAAGTACTCGAAAGATACTCTGTTATATGCGTCCTCTAAGTCTATGGCGGCCGCACATGTCTCTTCTCTGACTTGAAATCCTTCGTAAACATCTTGAGCAAAGACAGCCGCATTCAGCCATGACTCTTTGTTGCGTCTGTATCCTCCAAGTGTGGGCGGGAAGCAGCCGAGGTGTTCCAAGTCCCAAGCAAGTCTGTGTGCTACTGTCAACAACTCATCTGACAGGCATCATCGGATACTTCTCCCACACCAATACAAGAAAACTTGCAAGTCGTGTGCGAGGAAAATAAATGGTACATTTTATTGCCGTTGGCTCGCTACACGCAGATAACAGTCGCTAGTAAACACACAACATAAAGCCACAGAAATTATCTATCACTAGTTGTTAATGCCTATGCTAACTCTCTATCTATTTAGTTAAACACAAAACCCCTATCGCTACTCTAACGAGGTGCATCACTACAAGTCCCGTCCTCCGGTCTGACGTTCTTTCATCCCGTGATCACACACCACGCGGATCGACCTTGACCTTGGTGCGTGTTGCCTCACATGGCACGCTGATCGCAGACGTGGTATGTTGAGTGGATACTCAACTTCTCCGTGGCTACCACGAGGCGTGATGCTATCGTGATTAGAGTGCTAACTCTCTGAACAACGCCTGCGTGTCTCATGAGGGAATGGATAACCATCTCCCATTACCTCATCTCCCCTGCCCTTACCTCGGGCACCGTATCACCTCCTGGCCTCTTCAAGATTGACTGCTCTTCCTGGCGGAGGGGATGCGGTCGAGTCTTTGACACACACCCACCCCTCCTGTGTTGCGTCATCAACTTTCACTCATTGGTTGTGACGCAAGAGGTTTCTAAAAAAAATTTAATGTCTCTAATTTTTTTGTCAAAGACTCTAGATAACCTGGCTTTGGGCACTCTAATAGACTTCTACTGACTATTGTCACAATGTAGCAAACTTTACTTGGCTACTGGCAATCGCCACAAACTTGACTGGTTGGCGTGAGCCCTCTTCTCACATGCTATATTATATTTATTAGAGGTATGTCTGAACCGGACCGTTGTCTTATAAGACCTGCCCTCACATAGTAAATTAACTTACTACCCATACAAAGTTGACTTTCTTAGGGTCAACACATGAATTGCTTCATGTCCCCCATATAATATTTAACAACCATTACACAAGGTGTGTGCGACAGGCTTTACCTACTTCGCTTCCGCGTGTAAAGTACTATTTCACTGTTAAGTTAGTGTTTCGTTGTCTATTATGTCCCCTGACCCGAAGTTATCTCCCTTTGATCTACAAAATGTGTATGTAATTTATATGTTTGTTTTTCTGGTTGTTTGCGTGTTTGGATGTAATTAATCTACTAATCTAACTTCTAATCTATGTTTCTAACTCCTATGTGTATGTATGTTAGTTTTTTAAGTGTCATAATTTGGTTAAATGCGGCCACAAACAGGTGTATAACACTAATTCGTGACTACATTCCCTTGTTATGAAACCCAAAATACTGTAATCTAAGTTCTAAACTATATTACAGACAACACATTCACACTAGCACATTTTTACTAACGAAAACCAACATTAACACAGACAAATATTAAAAGTCGCGCCAGGCAGCAGAAGAATTCGCTGACTGATCTCACTCTCTCCCGTCTATTTTACATTCGCTCTCACTTTCACACTTCTGTCACACTCCTTTCACCCTTAATTCTGTCACACATCTTTTATCCTTCCACACTAATCCTTCCGATTATTTGAAAACCTTGGAGTGACACTGTACAGGTTTGGCTCAGTTTGAGATAGTTGAGCCCAATGACTGTGCGAAAATCGCTGCACGAGTCATGTATTTACACTATATTTACATGGACGAGAAAGGGTTGATGGTGTATCCCCTTGGTCTCATCATCCATTATATTATACTAACTACAACTCTAAATGCTAACATAATAATATTAATTCTATAAATATGTATTTGATGTGTTAACTAAATTTTGTCATGTTAATTATATGATATGTTTATATTAATCGTTATGTTTGTCTAATCTAAGGGATGTAATCTAACTATTTAAATGTAATTAATGTGACGTGAGTTATGTACCTTAATTACATGCATGATGTGAACACAAATTATGTAATTTTCTAACACTCTACTAACTAATGTTTTTAAATGCACAAAGGAAGTATATGAGTGATATTCTTAATCTAAATGGTGTAAATGATGTATGTTCACTTATCTAATCTTTTTATCCTATTATGATGTAAAATGATGGTATTACTAAATGGTAACATTTGATAGGTGGTATGGTTTCATTAAGATGGAATGAACTGAACCGAAATGAAGCTAAGTGAAATATAACAACCTAAATGGTACTATTCCTATCAAACTTTTAATTTAGCTTGTAATTAACTATTTTACGTCTAAATTAATATTCTAATTTAATTCTAATGGGTTAATTACTGTACTAACTACACTATTAAAATAAATGAGAACTATTATATTTCCTAACCTACATCTAATTTATCACTATCTTAAAATATTATATTACATATCACAATAAGTTTATATACATGGTATTCAGTTCCCTCAGGTTAGTAGTTGCCTTAATGTTTGTACATTGGTTTTAAAGGCATAATATATATACACACTTTGCCTGGGTATCTGAAATACACTGCACAGTCATACTAGTGTTCTATCGGTAGTGCACGTGTAGAGTTCGCTGGTGTCGTAGCTCAGTCTTTTCGTGTCTGTAATCAAGCATTGTTCTGACACTGTTTTCTGCACTTCACACAAATGATACACCGGAATGGAGCTTAGTTGGTAATGAGCTGTCCTATTTCACACGGTGATATCTACGTTTTGCAGCACAGTTCTTCACTTGATGTCTACGGACACATGATAGTTCACTGTTCTTGGTACATGATTAAGCACATAATGTCGATGTATATGTAACATATTTACATAGAATATATAATATATTCATGTACTAACTATCACTCTACATTTATATGTGGGATTTCAGGTATTTCTACCCAGATGGTAAATAGCGACCACCTGTATATACGGTCATTCCGATGCACACCACTGTGTATGACCGTGATTGGGGAGTTGCCAGTCGGGACAATGCAGTGAACATCCGCCAGAACTCGATGGAGCTTTCTCACCGCATAGATGACGCTTAGGGATGCAACTGTGATATGCAATCTCTGGACTCGGCAGGTGTGATCTTACGGCTCACGTAGCAAATCGGATGGAAGATGTCCTTATAAAAATTGGCCTAGTACTGCAGCGCTGGAGATTCTGCTGGCATCTGTCCTAGGATAATAAACGAGCCTAGGATTAGGCAAGCGGGGGATTGGAACATTACTAAAAAGGATTTTCATTTTTGACAATGCAGAAATTAATAATGCATCTTTCACATCTTATTTTACAGATGCTTTTAAAACATTGGAAAATACACTTGTAATTTCCGCTAAATTTGGAATAAATTTACTATAGTAATTTACTAATCCTAAAAGGCTTCTGACCTGTTTTTTCGTGGTAGGAATGGTCAGATTCATAATTTTTGTAATAATCCTATTGTCAGTCTTGAGTTGACCTTGAGAGATGACATGACCCAAAAATTCAATTTCTTTTAGGCCTAGTTCAACTTTGCTCGGTTTGACAGTGAGACCGAAGAGTCGCAACCTATGAAATACATGTCTTAGTTTCAGTAAGTGTGTTGTCCAGTCATCAGTCTTCTGATATATTCATGCGTATTCTGTAAGTTCACTAAATGTATGCACATTGTCGGATCTGCCAGTCTCGCTAACTAGTGTAGTTGCGTTGTGTATGTCTGTCGTCTGATCACTAGGTGTGAGTGCACTATGTTCGTCTGTCTCTACTCCTGTGTCCTGTCGTGAAAAGTAAGGTTTCAACCTGTTGACATGGAATATCTTTAAGTGTCAGTTTATCGACATTTCATAGTCAGCATTTGAAAATTCACGAACCACATTGAATGGTCCTTGCCATTTCGTTTGTCTGGAAGTAACGGAAGTATGTCTTGATCTGGTTTGTTCTTGTACCCATGTTTGTGTATTGGTGGTAGATTTGACCCTCCCTCTCAACGGCCTAGAAGTCAGTGTAGAATGTTGTACTTCAGCTGTAGGATGTTTACCCTTAAACTTATGTACTAATTGTTGACAGACATTACCAGAAAATACATTACGACAAAATAATTTTATATCATTGGAAAAACCTGGCCTGGTATTGTTGTCTGCAAGATGACCAGCAAACGGTGCTTCATGTGCACTCTTTAGCACAGTTAGACGGTGTTTTTCAGGTAACCCCGTTTGCTGATTCTTATGGTTACCAGTTGTATAATGTCTAGTTAACATGCCATTATTAAGTCTAAAGAACCCTGATGCATTTTTGGTCACTTTGGCCCTTTCTTTCAATAATTTTAAATATGGAGACACACTAGGGTCAGCTTTCTGCTGTTCTATAAATTTCTGTCTGTTGGTTTCATCTGTGCTAGTTGGAGAAAGCAACAGTAGTCTCTTATCTTGTAGTGTGTCTTGATGTTTCAAAGTGTCTGCTCTGGTTGTTGCATTAGCTGCATTTAATTTCTCCCATGCAACTATTTCATCACTAGTACATTGTTTCAGTTGGGGTAAGCACCCCAAAATTAAATCAGTACAAGGGTTGTCAAGTATTGCACAAGTAAAGGTACCCGAAAGAAAAGGAGTATTAATACGGGCTTTTGCCAAAGGGTAAATCTCAACGTTACCCGAAAAGGTTCGGCATTTGACAGTGTCACCTGTGTAATCACCCGGACTCACTAGTTCTTTTCGAAGACCAATAAGGGTGCTGCCGCTGTCCAGCAAACATTGGCATGGTATATCATTGACCATTGCATTGTGGAACACCAAATTGCCTCTGGAGGCTAATGCTGCATTTCCAATCTCGGATGAGAATGGTACTGTATGTCCACACTCCAGTCTTCCATCTGCATGAAATTGCTGACACTGTCCACAATTGTCAAAGCTTAACACATCGTTCACACAACACACATCTTCAGCTTGGTTAAGTAGGTAAGTCACTTTCAACCTCACACTCATTCTCACTACCACTATCTGAAGAGGTGTCAATCAAATAGCATTGTTAGCTTTCATACGTTGGCGGCCAAGGCAATTATTAGAATAATGGCCATAGCTGGAACAAAAAAAAACATTTGATTGCACGCCTGTATGCAGATCTTTTATTTTGTTGCTTCTTGATAACATTTTCAAGATGCGCCGGATAATTCGGCGATTTGTCGCACATAGAATAAGTGTCGTGCATAAGTTGACAGTACATACATTTGGACACTTTCCTGTCTTTTTGTCATATTTCTGAAAAGGTTTTCTGTTACTCTGATAGTTTTTTGGTTGGTCTTTCACAAAGGAAACTATTTCAGAGTCATTTGAAGTCTTAAAAATATCTCTGTTAGAAGAAAAATATGCTGAGCCTTTTTTCTCAAACTGCTCGATGTTCTCAATGTCTGACTGCTGCAAAAATTTAGCAAAAGGAGAAGGTATAGTGGATATAACCTTATCCATAGCTATTAAGTTTTTTAATCTATCAAAGTCTTTTCCTATGTTAGCTGCTTTAAGCCACCTGTTTAGTACACTCTGCACATTTGAAACATAATCAATAAACGTTTCACTAGGTTTAGGTTTTAAATTTGAGAACTGAACCTGATACCCAGGGGCATCAAGTAAAAAGTGCTGCATAATCCTGTCATGGATGTATTGATAGCTAGATCTAAGCTCAATTGGTATAGATTCTATTACTTTAAGGGGCTCACCACTCAGATTCTTCATATAAATTGGAGCCCACATCTCTAATGGAACTTGGTGATATTTAAATTGATACTCTACATTCTCTGTCCAGGCTGATATGGAATCTTCTTTGCAATATGGTTTGATAATATTTTTGTATTTGTTGAACTTATTTTCCTCTTGTTGACTCTTTAGTTTAGTGGCAGAGATTTCTGCGTGTGAGTTTACATCATTTCTTTCATCTTTAATTGTGTCTCTGATTCTACTTGAATTTGTTTTTCCTTAACATCTAACTCTTTTTGCTTTAGTTCTAATTCCTTCTGTTTAATTTCTTTATCTTGTTCTAACTGTTTTAGCTTGATGTCCAATTCTTTTTGTTTAATCTGTTTATCATCTTCTAGCTGTTTCTGTTTTGTTATCTCAGCTAGTTCTGCAATCTCCTTTTGCTGTTGTCTATCTCGTTCTTCTTTTTCCTTTTGTTGTTGTCTATCTCGTGCACGTTCGTCTCTCTCAGCATCCTTTATTTCTTTAAATCTCTTATCAGCATATTCTGCTAGCTCTTTACCTGTATATTGTAAATCTTTACCTGCTTTTATAAAATCTGATAAAGTAGCCATGCTGTTGAGTAATTAGCTATCGTTGACCTACCCTGACCTTTTTATCACCTATTTATCTTTGATGTGTTATGTTTGTCACTCGCTGAGGACTATCAATTGTATTCTCAGTTTATGTGCTGGAAAAATTTTTTTATCCTGGAAAATCAGAGCACAAAAATATTCTAGTGTATCACAAGCTGAAAAAGAGATGCACTATTAATCACAATGCATGCCAAAAATATAGGTATACTCAACTTAATGTTCCCGAGAATCAGGGAACGGAACTCCGTTGACACAGGTCACCTTGTTCGGTACTTTGGGATAGGAGGACACGTTTCGTAATCAGGACACTTTATTTGGCACACCGGTATACGTACTCAGCTGTTGTTCGCCCTCTGATATGCAGGGCAGCAGTACTTACTACTACTGCACGATATGATTTACCCGACAACTAAGGACAATGACTTTGACAATGACAGACTCACGAACAACTAGAATATGTATTAATTAAATTTAATGTCAATGTCCTGTCTTCGTTCTATCAGTATTTGCCTTTCGTTACTAACCTAGTTAATTTCTGTAAGTGTTGTGCAGCCAAGTCTCATCTGCTTGGCCAAAAATAGTTCCATCGTGACGGTAAACAAAGAGAAAGTAGGACCAAAAATATGAATAACTGCTTTTAAATAAATAAAAATAACATAATAATGTTTAAATAAATAAATATATTCATTTAGTAACTAAAATAAACAAATAATAAATCATATAAAGCACAGATTCAGGCGAACAGCCGCTTGGCGATTTTGTAAACACTCGATTGCTGTATGCAAATGACCTAGGACAACTGTTTGTCAATCATTCTACGTCAGAGGCGCAGCGCTATTTTTAGTTTTCAAAAATCGATATTGTCGGCTGGCTGTGTATCGCTCCGCCATGAATCATGTTTGGTGCTTATTCATAAATAAATTGGTAAATACATAAATAAATATGAGAAAATAAGAATATTACTACTTACAGCTTTGAAGAATACATGATTTCACTAAATAAACATTTCATAAGCACAATTAAACAATCTATTTCGTCACGATAGGCACATTTCTAGCCCGCAAATTGCTCTCGTCTGCACAGATTACCGTCACTGACAAAAATTAGATCCTAGTCCAGAGCCGTGGCTGAGTGGATTAGCTTGAACTTTCGTTCAAGCTTCACTTCTGACACCACAATTATCCTTGCCTGTCAACAACTCATCTGACAGGCATCATCGGATACTTCTCCCACACCAATACAAGAAAACTTGCAAGTCGTGTGTGAGGAAAAATAAATGGTACATTTTATTGCCGTTGGCTCGCTACACGCAGGTAACAGTCGCTAGTAAACACACAACATAAAGCCACAGAAATTATCTATCACTAGTTGCTAATGCCTATGCTAACTCTCTATCTATTTAGTTAAACACAAAACCCCTATCGCTACTCTAACGAGGTGCATCACTACAAGTCCTGTCCTCCCGTCTGACGTTTTCTCATCCCGTGGTCACACACCACGCGGATCGACCTTGACCTTGGTGCGTGTTGCCTCACATGGCACGCTGATCGCAGACGTGGTATGTTGAGTGGATACTCAACTTCTCCGTGGCTACCACGAGGCGTGATGCTATCGTGATTAGAGTGCTAACTCTCTGAACAACGCCTGCGTGTCTCATGAGGGAATGGATAACCATCTCCCATTACCTCATCTCCCCTGCCCTTACCTCGGGCACCGTATCACCTCCTGGCCTCTTCAAGATTGACTGCTCTTCCTGGCGGAGGGGATGCGGTCGAGTCTTTGACAGCTACAATTTTCTCCAGTAGCTTGCCAACAGTATTCTGCATCGTAATGATTCTGTAGCCGCTTATCTTGGAATGGTCTTTGTTCGGTAGCCAATTATCAGGGGTGTGCGGTTTTGAAGTATTAGCTCTAACCAAATAAATTCTATTTCGCAAGTTTCAAAGTCTAGCCTACAGCGAACATTTAGTAAATTAGAAACATAGGCTACCATGCCTGTCTCTTGTTTCCTACAGGGATTTCTTCTAAAACCTTTTACCCTTTAATAGAGGTGTCCTCATCTGAAATTTTCTTCATTAGTCTACTCTTACTAAGGCCGAATAAACGAAAATTGTGATTAAGAATAAAAGATAATTCTGGCAGCTTGTTAAATAAGTTGCAAATGTTAAGTGTCCAAGGGCGTATTCCTGACTTATTGAGCCAGTGTTGCCACTTCTCAGACATTTCACCATGAAGTAAGTGTAAATTAGTCAAAATTAAGCAAAACTACAAGAGCATAAAAAATCACAATTACATTAACTCACAAAATACCAGTAATATAGATCGATATATAAATGACAATAATATAACGATATAACTAATTAGACCAACAAATATAGTGCAAACACGGAACGAAACGAATTAAAACGTATGAACAAACACCAATGAATAAACTCGAACTACTTCGCAAACTAGGTAAACAGCTGCTATCCAAAAGAATGAATAAATGACTACATAAGTCAATGTTCCTGTTTAAAGTTGGGTATCCCCAAGGGAAATAAAACGTTAAACAGTAATAATAAGACAGAGAAGCTCTTGTTCGGCGGTAACTTATTTTCCTCTTGTTGACTCTTTAGTAGTGGCAGAGATTTCTGCGTGTGAGTTTACATCAATTTCTTTCATCTTTAATTGTGTCTTGATTCTACTTGAATTTGTTTTTCCTTAACATCTATTTCTTTTTGCTTTAGATCTAATTTCCTTTGTTTTACTTCTTTCTCCTGATCTAATTGCTTTAGCTTAATTTCCTTATCATGTTCCAACTGTTGTTGTTTGATGTCCAATTCTTTTTGTTTTGTTAACTCAGCTAGTTGAGCAATCTCCTTTTGATGTTGTCTATCTCGTTCTCTTTCTTGTGCGCGTTCGTCTCTCTCAGCATCCCTTATTTCTTTAAATCTCTTATCAACATATTCTTCCAGCTCTTTACCTGTATATTGTAATTGCTTACCAATTTTCATAAAGTCCTCTAATGTTGCCATGTTCTTAGGTAATTAGCTAACGTTGACCTATACTGAAATCTCTAATCACTTATATATCATTGATATGTTATGTTTGTCACCAGCTGAGGACTATCAATTGTATTCTCAGTTTATGTGCTGGAAAAAATTTCTATGTTGGAAAATCAGAGCACAAAAATATGCTAGTGTATCACAAGCTGAAAAAGAGATGCACTATTAATCACATTGCATGCCAAAAATATAGGTATACTCAACTTAATGTTCCCGAGAATCAGGGAACGGAACTCCGTTGACACAGGTCACCTTGTTCGGTATTTTTGGGATGGAGACACGTTTCGAAATAAGGACACTTTATTTGGCACTCCAGCATACGTTCTCAGCTGTTGTTCGCCCTCTGATATGCAGGGCAGCAGTACTTACTACTACTGCACGATATGATTTACCCGACAACTAAGCACAATGACTTTGACAATGACAGACTCACGAACAACTAGAATATGTATTAATTAAATTTAATGTCAATGTCCTGTCTTCGTTCTATCAGTAATTGCCTTTCGTTACTAACCTAGTTAATTTCTGTAAGTGTTGTGCAGCCAAGTCTCATCTGCTTGGCCAAAAATAGTTCCATCGTGACGGTAAACAAAGAGAAAGTAGGACCAAAAATATGAATAACTGCTTTTAAATAAATAAAAATAACATAATAATGTTCAAATAAATAAATATATTCATTTAGTAACTCAAATAAACAAATAATAAATAATATAAAGTACAGATTCAGGCGATCAGCAGCTTGGCGATTTCGTAAACACTCGATTGCTGTATGCAAATGACCTAGGACAACTGTTTGTCAGTCATTCTACGTCAGAGGCGCAGCGCTATTGTTAGTTTTCACAAATCGATATTGTCGGCTGGCTGTGTATCGCTCCGCCATGAATCATGTTTGGTGCTTATTCATAAATAAATTGGTAAATACATAAATAAATATGAGAAAATAAGAATATTACTACTTACAGCTTTGAAGAATACATGATTTCACTAAATAAACATTTCCTAAGCACAATTAAACAATCTATTTCGTCACGATAGGCACATTTTCTAGCCCGCAAATTGTTCTCGTCTGCACAGATTACCGTCACTGACAAAAATTAGATCCTAGTCCAGAGCTCGTGGCTTGAGTGGATTAGCTTGGCTCTTTCGTCCAAGCACCACTTCTGACACCACAATTATCCTTGCCTGTCAACAACTCATCTGACAGGCACTCATCGGATACTTCTCCCACACCAATACAAGAAAACTTGCAAGTCGTAGTGCGAGGAAAATAAATGGTACATTTTATTGCCGTTGGCTCGCTACACGCAGATAACAGTCGCTAGTAACACACAACATAAGCCACAGAAATTATCTATCACTAGTTGTTAATGCCTATGCTAACTCTCTATCTATTTAAACACAAAACCCCTATCGCTACTCTAACGAGGTGCATACTACAAGTCCCGTCCCCGGTCTGACGTTCTTTCATCCCGTGATCACACACCACGCGGATCGACCTCGACCTTGGGCGTGTTGCCTCACATGGCACGCTGATCGCAGACGTGGTATGTTGAGTGGATACTCAACTTCTCCGTGGCTACCACGAGACGTGATGCTATCGTGATTAGAGTGCTAACTCTCTGAACAACGCCTGCGTGTCTCATGAGGGAATGGATAACCATCTCCCATTACCTCATCTCCCCTGCCCTTACCTCGGGCACCGTATCACCTCCTGGCCTCTTCAAGATTGACTGCTCTTCCTGGCGGAGGGGATGCGGTCGAGTCTTTGACAGCTACAATTTTCTCCAGTAGCTTGCCAACAGTATTCTGCATCGTAATGATTCTGTAGCCGCTTATCTTGGAATGGTCTTTGTTCGGTAGCCAATTATCAGGGGTGTGCGGTTTTGAAGTATTAGCTCTAACCAAATAAATTCTATTTCGCAAGTTTCAAAGTCTAGCCTACAGCGAACATTTAGTAAATTAGAAACATAGGCTACCATGCCTGTCTCTTGTTTCCTACAGGGATTTCTTCTAAAAACCTTTTACCCTTTAATAGAGGTGTCCTCATCTGAAATTTTCTTCATTTAGTCTACTCTTACTAAGGCCGAATAAACGAAAATTGTGATTAAGAATAAAAGATAATTCTGGCAGCTTGTTAAATAAGTTGCAAATGTTTAAGTGTCCAAGGCGTATTCCTGACTTATTGAGCCAGTGTTGCCACTTCTCAGACATTTCACCCATGAAGTAAGTGTAAATTAGTCAAAATTAAGCAAAACTACAAGAGCATAAAAAATCACAATTACATTAACTCACAAAATACCAGTAATATAGATCGATATATAAATGACAATAATATAACGATATAACTAATTAGACCAACAAATATAGTGCAAACACGGAACGAAACGAATTAAAACGTATGAACAAACACCAATGAATAAACTCGAACTACTTCGCAAACTAGGTAAACAGCTGCTATCCAAAAGAATGAATAAATGACTACATAAGTCAATGTTCCTGTTTAAAGTTGGGTATCCCCCAAGGGAAATAAAACGTTAAACAGTAATTAATTAAAGTACAAGGAGGAAGCTCTTGTTCCGGTATCTTGCGTATAGGGATCAGTTTATGATGCATGTCCTATCTTTCAAGTCTGTATTGTAGAGACATCATAAAGGCTTGATTCATTGTGGCCGGACTAACTTTATCAAGTATAAATCTCTGGACTCCAATGATGCGGAACCTGTTGTTGTTTGCTAAGTGGCACTTTGCTGGTGTGAAGTTCTGGACTCCAATGATGCGGAACCTGCTGCTGTCTGCAAGGTGGTCCATTGGTGGCATGAGGGGGTGTGTCAATGTGGTTTTACTGCCGTTTGTGTGTGTGTGTGTGTGTGTGTGGGTGTGTGTGTGTGTGTGTGAGTGTGTGTGTGTGTGTGTGTGTCGATGTTCGCCACGAGGGTTCCGTGCAGGGGAGGGCAGGAAAACTATTTTGTTAGTTATCTCCTTCCCGTGTGAAGGTGGGGGTGGGAAGGGGAGATTGATTTATTCTTTTGTAGCATGTGTGATCATTGGTTGGCAGGAGTTACGGGGTCAGACGCCAGGAGACTTTTAACTGGTGTAATGGAGGTGTTTTGGTTTGCCTGGGAGTCTCGTTCTGTAGAAATCAATGTCCGTCACGTGTGTGTGTTGGTCATGTTTTGTGCCCTTTCTGGGTATTTGATGTTTTTAGCCAGCAAACTACTTCCTAATGTGGATGTGTGGATGTGGTCTCTGTACAGATCAGGCTAGAATAGAACTAACAACAGTATATCGACAACCACTGTAAAAAAGTGTTGAGTGGGACACACAAGGAATATTGATGATTGATCACTTTGACTATGGAAACCACACGAGCGGCCACTACCTCGTAGATCACGTGACATGACGGAAATGACGTCACGGCTCAGTTAGGCTGGAGTTGTGCCTTAGGACGGTTGTGCCGCACGCATACAAGTGTGTGTGAATTTCAAGCAAGCAAGTATAAGATTTATTTATTTATTTATTTTTGTCCGGAATTTGAGATTTAAACATTGAGCACAACCCGCTACTGTCAACGCTGATCGTATTCCGGTACGAACCTAAGGCTTTGTCCACGTCAATTGGAAGCACTTGACTCGAGTTTCGCTCTCGTTTGAGCTCATCACTAGTGCATATCATTGACTGAAACCGGGATCAAACCCGGATATCTGGCGTACAACGCAGGTGTGTAACCAGTAAACCATGCGGCACACGCTAGACGCAACCACATTATCACACTAGAACATCACGTCACCCATTGTAGTTCAAAATTATCGCGGCGTTCGGGCAAATTGTGAGCTATGCCCTACATTGGGTGACATTGTGATGTTCGTGTGTGATAATTTGGTTGCGTCTAGCGTGTGCCGCATGGTTTAGTGGTAAAGCAGGTGTTTGGCAGTAGTATTAGTAGTAGTAGTAGTAGTGGTAGTAGTAGTAATAGTAGTAGTAGTAGTAGTAGCAGCAGCAGCAGCAGCAGCAGCAGCAGCAGCAGCAGCAGCAATAGCAGTATTAGTTTTAAAAACAATATTAACTACAATAACTATTTTGACAAGACACATAAAGGACATAATTCACCAGCCAACGGTAATAGGAGATAACCTTTGTTTTGCATATCCTATTTACAGGGCATCGCTGCCAACAACAGCATTTTACTGCTGTTGTTGATATCTTCGTAAGTTTACGTTCAGTAGTTTGCCATTGCTTTCTGAACGACCGGCTCTCATACCAATACGTTAAAACCCAGTGCAACGCTTTCTGCTGTCAAATTGGTCGCAGCTGTGTTTAGAACGCGTTTAAGCGGGCTTACGAATGGAGATAAATTATAAAACAAAATGTATATGTACTTTGCAGGACATTGTATACAACCCCATTCCCAGGTTAATTTCCTGAGCAATTTTATGTTCAGTACTTTGTTGTTGCCGGCTTCCTGGCCTAGAGGTTAGCAACTTTTCTCCGTAATCTCGTATACTCTCGTAAGTAACGTGACGACGGTGAGAATCAGCAGTGGTTCGAAACGCGCCGGTAACTTACGGGGTATGTGAGCCGGCCGCTCAGAAAGCAATGACAAACTACTGAGCGTAATCTTGTCAAGAAATCAACAATCAGCGGAAAGATGCTGATGTTGACAGCGATGTCCTGTAAAGGATATGCAAACATTATTTAGTTTGTTGTTAAAGCGTTAAATTCAGTTCAGATATGACTGAGCTGCCGTGTAACAATAGACGAAACCACCTGCTTTTCTGGCAGCGCCGAATGGTGGGCGGTGTTCATCAAACCCGACTCCTAATATTGTTCCCATGGCTTTGGGTGGAGGAGCACAGCTGGTATGGGACAAGCCTCAGTTTACTAGTCAGTTTACTATTGCTTTCTGAACGAGGTGTCAACGTTGCTAAACTTACGCGTGGTAGAAACAAATCCGGCCACCTCGTTATCAGAGTACCGGAAGTTTAAGAGCCAGAGTGCTCTTATTCCTCTGGCCGTGTCTGAGGGACTGGAATCACAATCTACCTGCTGGATTCACAATCAAACATTTGTTGACAGACATGGAGAAGTGACACCATAGAATACATATGATTATGATATTACCATGATGATACATATTTTACCCTGGGTCGACCTTACAGCCGAGGCCAATCTCCTTTTAAACTCCGTTAAGATGGGAATTCAATCCGTGACCCTCGAGATGACAGGCAAGCATGTTAGTAACTGTGCTACCACAGATCGATTCATGATATCAATATTCTATTGTGTGGGTTTATAATTGGGAATGTCGCCTAACAATTGTCTCACGTTTTCTGATTCCAGATTACGAGGGGTTGTCAAACTGCAAGCATTCATACAGATCATTTTATTATGTCCCTCTTATCATAGAAGCCTGAATGTCAGACCCCCTACTACAGGATCGGGTAGACAATTCAGAGGACGCCGTATCTGTATGCTTCTATATGTGAGAGTCGTACCTCCAAACCATTCCATTACTTAGACACGTATGCTGTACCACCACTCCACTCCCTTGCTAGACGTTAACGCCGTGCAACTAATCAGTTCTTTGCTAGCGAGAATGGCGTGCCTCAAATTCGCTCTTTTACATATATGTTGACGTCGTAATTCTAATCCACTCCTTTACATAGATATGAGCGTCGTAATTCGAATCCACTCCTTTAAATAGATAAGAGCGTCGTAATTATAATGCACTGCTTTACATAGATGTGAGCGAAGAACCTCTAACCAGCTCCTTTACATTGACGTGAGAGTACATTTCTAATCTGCTCCTTTATATAAATGTGAGCCTAGAACATCTAATTCACTCCTTTACAATAGACTTCTAATCCCTCTTCTATGCACGGAGGGAAAAAACTGAAGCAAGAACCACTTCTGCTACAGTGATGTGAGGTGAAGAGCGCAACCCTGACGGCGTTGGGGCCAAATAGACAAGGGATATATATATATATATATATATATATATATATATATATATATATATATATATATATAGAGAGAGAGAGAGAGAAAGAGAGAGAGAGAGAGAGAGAGAGAGAGAGAGAGAGAGAGAGAGAGTTAGAGAGAGAGAGAGAGAGAGAGAGAGAGAGAGAGAGAGAGAGAGAGAGCACCTCTCACCGCCCACGGCTACCAAGAAATGTAAAGAAATAAGATAAGAAGATTCAGGATCTGAGCCGACAGGAATACAGATTATTTTCTCTAATTCCAGACAAACAATTACTCTAAAGGTTGTCCTAACAACAATGATTGTATAATTATAGGCTACCGATTAAACAACAAAGTAATAATAATGCAAGTATCATTTTATTTATTAAACTTCTAAGGGGAACTATCATTTGTAAACATATATCATCAACAATAGCTCATAAAGGTTATGCAGGGATATGCAGAAACACCAAAAACTAAGCGACAGCAAAAATATAAGTAAGCGAACAGCACAAAAGGAAAAAAGAAAATTAAGAACAAGCGAAAAACTTGTAGGCATGTACAAGCGAAAACCCAGGAAAACCTAGCTCTCAAATTCTGGCTTTCCCCACTGCAGAACTTCACGCCTACCACTAGTCATCAATATCTTCTGGATCTACGTGATCACACTACAGGCATTGGCGCCTTTCTGATTTAGTGTGGCGGGTGAAATAGGCCGGTTCTACCTGCGTCCGAACTTTTATACTGGTGCTGGAATCATTCTTAAGGTTCCAGACAAAGTGTATTGGCGCGCCCTCTGTTGGAATTCCACTATCATATCTAGCCGAGTACATTTATATGTACGTGACTATCGTAACTCTAATCCGCTCACTTACATAAAAGAGACCGTCGTGCATCTAATCCCCTCTCTTACATGATTATCATCATGAGCCTTGTTGACTGGCGATTGCGAAATTGTTTCTGTACATCTTGAGATCTCCAAAGGCATGTATCAAAATCGTATGCTGATTTACCTCTGAGAAATGACACAAGAAAATCAAACATGCTCTCTGACTATCTTCCTATATCTCCTCTTCTACAAATCGTCTATTTCTCGCATGTTCCAGTTTTTGTTTTCTCATAATGGGACCAAAACAATTCAGACTGCCCCCTTCTGGTATTTTTGACAAGTTGTCTTTTCGACTTTGCCACTCTCAAAATGTCCAGATTACTAATTTATGCCAGCCAAGGATTTTTCAGCATTCTTCTATAAAATAATATCTTCAAAACAATGTTTTCCCGTAGTGAATTTGAATACCGAAGATACAAACAATAGATTGCACGATTTATTGCCTGGCTTATTTCGCTACATCTCGTCAGGTATATACTGCAGAAATCACACAACTTACGTGAATAAACTAGATAAATCCTTCAAGTTGAAATATACACATATTCGCACAGTAATATATCCAGTATTGTATTTACCAATTCACATGTAGATGCCAGGCCGTTTACATTGGTAGAACAGAGAGACAGCTTAACAAACGGGTGTCAGAACACATACCTCAATGGGCCAACAAGATACAACTCACAGGAGATAATAGCCTCGTGGGGCCGACACACCAGAAGCTCCCGGCGTCTTCAATCGGGAGGCACATTGTCGAAAGTGGCCATGTGGTGGTCAGAGACACTGCATTTCGCGTGTTGTTTAACACACAAAATACTCGCTTGTTAAAATTTGCAGAAGCAATTATGATCTATCAACGCAAGCCAGAATTGTGCAAACAGAAAGACATGTTAGTCAGCTTAAAATTACCGTGGTAGATAAGTGACATTACTGTGCGAATATGTGTATATTTCAACTTGATGGATTTATCTAGTTAATTCACGTAAGTTGTGTGATTTCTGCAGTATGTACCTAACGAGATGCAGCGAAATAAGCCAGGCAATAAATCGTGCAACCTATTGTTTGTATCTTCGTTATTCAAAATAATATCTTCAAATTCTCACTGGACTTAATTTCGCTTCTTTATTAATTGATCAGGAGTCCCAATCATATGTTAGAATAGGTTCTAAGTAGCATGCAAGAATGTTTTTCAAACATCCAATGACAAGGAAATACTGCATAACACGTTCTTCATTTGATAGTAATGTGATAGCTTGACGCAACACATGATGATGATGTTACCAATACCAGCATCCCTTGCAGTGCCCTGGGGTACGATGGGAAGCCGCTCTGGAAGCAAGGATAAATAGAGGCGCGTGTCAGTTTCCCGGTCTCTCCAAACCAGACAACCGTGTCCGAAAGAGCGATTATGTAGATCGCTGTAGTATAGAATAGGGAGGCTTTAACCGGCCCTCCCCAGTCACTGGACCAGAGCAGGGAGTCACAAATGCCTTTAGATTTAACCAAGACTGGCTTGTGTGGTCCACACACAAGGACTGAGGAAATCCATGAAAACGACTGGCAATTTGTAAGCCCACTCTTGGTGAGTCAAATTTATTTAGATAGCTTAATTAAAGATAGGATAGTGGTGCCTTTGCTAGTCCCCAACTGGGAGCTCCAAACTTATAACATCCACAGGTTTGAGGTAGAATTTGGTGTAGTTTGGTTTATAGTTTTACCTAGTCTGAGGAGCTCTTCTGTTCCTGTTTGACTAAAATTAGTAGAGTTATCTTCATGTAAAATGGCGAGGACCAGCAGGATGACAACAACATGGGTTTGCTTCAATTAATGATTGTAAAAGTGCTACTCTGCAGACTGGCAGGGGTGTATTAAGAAAACTAGTACCAGGGGTATTCAGTGACGATTCAGGAGAAAGGATGTGCTCATACAATGGTGTGTATATTTGTAGGTTTTTAGATTTAAGGTAGCAGACAGTGCAGTACGGATTGGAAGTAATCAAATATCGATACTGTACTGTGTTTGGTAGTTCTATAGAATTTGATAGGTCCAGAATTCAGTGCAGTAGGCAAAATATGTAGTATCATAGTCCAGAGTAGAGGAGGATGTATGTATTGTTCTATAAAGTCTGTTCTGACAAGAGGAAAATACGGAGCACTAGCATAAAATATGAGGAAATAATTAAATAATGGTTGGGGTTGTTTACAACAGTAAAGAGGAAAATATGGAGCACTGTAGCATAAAATATTAGGTTATGTTAATTCTATTTGGGTGATATTCCTGTATGAAGGTGGCCAGACTAGGCGTGCAAGGATATATATAATATAATGCAATTATTATAGTAGCATGGTGAGGTTGAAGATTAACAGTATATTGAATGGCCTGGGGTAACCAAGGCTGTTCCAGGTGGACTGTACAGTCAGTAAGAGGGAGGCAAAGTACATAATTGGGTGGTTATACCAGTCAGGTCTACAATAAGGAACATGAAGTTGAACTGGAAACATGGTACGGATGTGTTTATGATTTAACGTCCCACAACAAAGGAGAAGACCTGTGTATTTATATTATAATATATTGAGGTAGTGAGATGCCTCATGTGGAATGGGAAGTAAAGGGTGCCAGGGGGTGAGAGACGCCTCCATTATGTTATATTGTGTAAGTCAGATGACTTATCATGACTCAAGTACGCCAAAACTATAGTGATTGCTGGCGTACGAAGGTGTAGAGTGGCACGGTGAAAGTAATAGATATATGGTGCTTGGTTACAATTACTGTTATGTTCCCCTAGATAAATGTAGCTATGGTAATAATTATTCATGACTGTGTGTAGTGATGAAGGTGCCACGTTGAACACTACACCTGATAGGGTGGTTTATGATTATAATAGTGTTCATGGGGATAATGATCTGTGTTGCTCAGGTTGGACACATGTGAACTTAGGAAGAATAGTCTCCTGACCAACCAGTGCAAGAGTTGCTGAATAGGGCACCCATATGAATCTGGGGTATTATTGAGTGAGCTTTGTCATGGTGAGGGTGACCATGTAGTGATGTCAGCTAAGATTATTGGGATTGTGATTGTGGTGGTGGCTATGGTGAGAGCGATCATTTGGTGATTGTGATGGTTTTATGTGGTGTTATATGTCTGAGTTGTTGGCGGTGACTTATGTTATAGCCTGTGTCCTGATTGTTGCTGGTGTTATGTGTAGAACTGTGCTTCTGGTCTATTGATGTTGTCCAGTTGTCATCAGTACAAAGGTGTGTGTCCTGCTGATGTCATGTTGAATTGCATATCCTATGTCTGCTTGATTGCTGTTGGTGCATTGAACTGTATTTATGTCATGTATGTACATGTTCAAATGGTGTTGTCCTGTTAGAGTAGTTGTACACCGGTGTAGCTGAGTTGTGTTCGGTGTTGATTTTGACTAGTTGATGAGAGTTGCTGTGTAACATTGGCATTTATGAGTGGTGTTGTCAGCCTGTAGTGTTGGGGATGAGAAGTTGTGTTGTGTCAGAGATCTGTAGGTAATGACCTCCCTGAACTGAGAGTATTCAAGAAGTAAATACTGAGTTAGATGAGAAGCCAGGAAAGGCTGCGAGCATTGTGACGAGGGATGATCCGCCCTCACATTAAGATTGTCCCATGATGTGGTGGTGGCTGTTGCATTAATTGTTGGCCCAATCACTCCAAAGGATGCTGTAGAGCGTGTGTGCTCTGTTTATATTTTATGTGGAGTATATCCTATAACCTATCCATATCATTGTTGTCCAGTTGAAGTATCATATGGTTGGTGTGAGCTTACACAGTCCATGTCTATGTTTGTGCCACAAGGACACTGTTTGCATACACCGTTGCTGTAGTTGTTGTCCTGTGAAGTCCATGTGTTGATGCAAATAATGATTCTTTGATGATTAGTAATTAGATGTTGTACCTTGTCATGCATTGCAGGTAGTCACCCCTGGCCATGGTTGTTGTAGAGCAAACTTGAGCCCCAGCTCTGGTTAATGTCGTAGGCCACTTACATCCCCTTTCGTATACCCATTCGTATACCTGTTTATACTTGTTTATGCCACTATATCTCTGATGTTAGGGTTATAGTTTTGTTATTCGTTATGTTATGGCTCTTCGCTGTATCTGGTCCCAGTCGACTATGTGATGCGGGTGTCTTGTGTGGGTATTGAGGGTGCCCTTCGACTCAACTGAACATGATTGAGGTCTCACTGTCATTTAGAGACCGCCCCTGTAGTCAGTGCTAGGCAGCAGTTATCTCTAACTGTGGGGTTTCAGATTCCCATTTCTGTATGTACCGACTGCCCATGAGTCCTGAGATGATAACAATAGAGAGTCCATACCTGCTGTTACCGTTGTTGTTTACGTTGAGGCTCTGTTGTTGCCATGTCCTTGTTGGTTTGTGGAGATGGGTACCTAGTCATGTGCATAGCGATGTTAGGCAGCAGTGATTACTGTGGGAACATATGTTCCCATTTCTGTATATGTCAGTTATGTGGCATGTCAGGATGCCTGTTTGTCCCTGAATCATGCAGTTCTGTCAATAAAAGCCTAATTTTGTTCTTCTTAATTTGTTTTGTTTAGTCTGTAGTTTGTTGTGTAAACTCATTGATACTGTTACAGTCCAGCAGTGTCATCTTCTGTCTGGGGTGTACAACAGTATATCCCCCGCCCTAAGAACTCCTGGAATCTTCAGTCTAATCCTACCCCTTTTCTTGTTAACAGAGGAGAATATACACAGTGCTCTTGCTCTATTTCTCCTTATTGTCATTTTCTTCTCTGGCCCATTAAAAGTCAGTGTTGCGCTTCTTTGTCTTTGAGCACCTAAGTATAGGAAATTACATCTTCCTGTCCTTGGTATTCTACCTCCTGTGACAGTAAGCTGTTGTTTACTTGTCATTTATGTTTTTAGCGCTATAATGCTTCTTTCATCTGATGTTATACATGTGCCTAGATATTTAAATATCTCCACCTACGGCAAAATAACATCAACCGGTGGGGAATTCCCCCCCCCCCTCCAGGGGGAATTTTAGGGTTTCCAAGGGGGGGGGGGGGAGGAATTAAGATTATTTCAAGATCGCGTTAATACAAGAACCGATTACTTGATATTGGTTTTCCCTTCAGTTCTGTACGTCTCACCCTTCTAAAATTCAATTTATAATGTAAGTAGACCCACAGATCATTTTTTATGTGGACGTCTAGACTTGTTTTAGTATGTGCTATTAAATTTAGCTCCCATTATTACGCAAACTGTGTAGGGGTGGGGCAGGATTTTTAGATAGGAAATACGAAAGGGGGGAATGACGTTCTTATAATATGGTAAAGAGGGACACGGGCCAAATTTTTAGGTAGGAAATAGAAGGGTGGGGTGGGGGGGGATGACGTTCTAAAAATATGGTGAAGGGCGGCACGGACCAAAAAAGGTTGAGAACAACTGTTCTAATAGTTAGATTATTTCTTAATCTCTCACATTGTCAAACACATTTCATGTAGTCTGTGAAGCATAAGTACAGATGTGATTATACTTCTGCAGATTTCAATTTATGTCCTGAGAATATATGGCATCGTTTGTGCCTTTTTCTTATACAAATCCACTTTGTTCGCTCCTGTACATAAACCAAAAATTCGTACCATTAATCCTATCATTTGCATAAGCGTGAACTCCGTACCTGTAATAAACAACCATACGCAAAAGCTCGGACGACGTACCTCTAAAGCACTATTGCTTATTGTGAACGTAGTACTTTTAACCTATTCCTATCCTGGCGTGACTGGCTGTAGTTCACCACCTCTACATAGACGTGATAGTCGTACTTTTATTCCGCTTCTTTACATTGACGTGATTGCTGTACCTCTAATCAACTTCGTTACATAAACTTGAACACTGTACTTATCAGAGGTTGTGACCATAAATTGTTCCTTAATTGCTTGATTTCTAAGATATTCTATACTGAAATTATTGCCATGTTTATAAGATGTTACGCATTTCTTTCGTTTCAGTTTCATGTCACTTATTAGCAGATTGTGCTTGCTTGCTGCTTGCTTGTGTTCGTTGGATTGAGCTCCAACGCAAAGTCCTGTATGTCGGATGAAGGCATCCTGTTGTCCAACATCAGTGTGATGTCATACAGGACCTGAGGTGTGCGTGAGTATCCGTTGTCCCATGTCTGGCTTATTGGTGTCAGCCTGATGGTTCCTCGCCGTACAGGCATACACTCTCCGACTTCGGAGGAATCGGCGATCCTATTGACTTCAGCCAGGACCCCGAAGGGACCTGTTGCCCAGGACGCTCGACGAGGACGCGTCAATAGGTCTTGGCCAGTATATAACCCGGCCCTGGTGCCTTGGAAACACCTCTGCGTCCCATTAGCAGATTGTGATCTGAACGTACATGTGCACCTTTTAAATTCTACCTCAACTAGAGTGATCTAAATGTATTGTGTGTACAGGTACGAACAATTTCAGTTTCTATAGTGTTATCTGATGATACCTGCTTTTGCTTTTTATATTCTTTTAGGGCGGGCCAAAATGAAAAGACAACAAAACTTGGCACTCCTCCGAATAACGGTCCCAAATTATTTATTGTAAAAGTATCCCTTAGAGGGCCTCAGTAGGTGATTATGCTCGTTCCGGGGCGATATGCTGATTCTGAGGCGATATGTACATTTATTGAGAGTGTTTCGACTGCTGGAGCGATCGATGCAATAACTGTTTCTGGGTCCGGAAGGCCCTCACTGTCGTCGGAGTGTATATCTATATCTTGTAAGTACGTATTTCTACATATAACTTATATACGCATACACTCTGACGACAGTGAGGGCCCTCCTGGCCCAGAAACAATTATTGCATCCATCGATCGGTCTAGCCATACACTCAATCATCATCATCATCATCATCATCATCATCATCATCATCATCATCATCATCATCATCATCATCATCATCATCATCATCATCATCATCATCATCATCAACAACATCATCTTCCACTTCTGACATCAAGCGTCGTGGGGAGAAATAATTTGCGTTCCAGTGCCTGTTGGGCGGCACTGGATAGTGTCATTCCATGTGGTTGTACAATGTCTCTGATGTCGTCAATCCATTTTCTTCTTGGACGTCCTCGTGGTATCGTCGCAGGTGATCTTTGATGGAAGACCAGTGATGGTAGTTGCTGTAATAACTGTACATAATAAATAACGGTACCAAATTATTTATTGTACGTGCATATTTCCACATATAACTGCCAAATATAAGAATATTATTGATACGTAATTCGATTTTCTCAGTTCTATATTTCAGTTCCTAGTGTTTAATATTTTTATTATATCACCTAATGAGGCCCTGTAATTGATACTTTTTACAACAAATAATTTGGGGCCGTTATTCGGATGAGTGTCCAACACTTCTACCTATGACATAAATGATTCACTCTGACATAAGCCTGGATCATTGACAATGAGTTGAGTGACCGGGCATGAGAGAGAAGGGATGAAAGTGGGAGACAGTAAAGTGACTGACCTGGCCATGGGGAAAACAGCCAGTCCTGAGAAATAAATAGTGAGGGTAGAGAAAATCTCCCAGGGGGATGGGGGAAGGACAGTTTAGTTTTGTGTGAAGTCAAGGGACTTCAGGACAGTTGATGTGTAGATGCCGAACTGGTCGGTATTCTAAAGAGAAGCGGAGTTAGAGATCTCCGTGTTGTGTTGTTCTCCGAGTTGTGAAGACAGGCCTGAACCAGAGTGGGTTCTATAGGGAGTGAGGGCCTAAACCCAGAGTGGGTTATATAGTTGAGCAGTGGCTCCGACCCAATGTGTGGGTTGTATTGTAGGAGATCCAGCCGTGGATAGTAGCTGGACTTAACTGTCTTGTGGATTTGATATGAAGCAGGCTTGAGAAGGCATTGATGTGTGCTGGTTAAATTGTGAGGAGGATATTTATATTCTATGGATTACATTGTTTCTGGATGTATAATCATGTTCCGTCTGTCCGTCTTATTTCTGTAATAAAGGATTATGTGCGCCAACTGGAATCTTGTTTAATGACTGGTGAATGTGCACTGCGGGGGTGAGTTATACTGCAAGACAGTTAGATATCTCCATTGACACACCATGAGTATCGTTACCTAGACAACGACCATCACACGACAATATCATGAACATATCATCGTAAGAACTTCGTGATATTATCACCAAGAACGACGTGTGACAATCTGGGAGCTCGTCGCTTAGTAAGGAGTGTCTGGAAGGCTACGTACGGTCAAGAGTATTATAGACATTGTTGTCATTCTGAGATATCTGTGGGCTCTTCGCTGAGAGAGGAGTTATTATCTGGTGACTTCATTCCATCAAACTAGCAAACCCTTGACAATTTGGATTTTATGGCTTCAAGAGGGTAATGTGAACTCTTTGTGTGTGCGCCAGATAATTCACACAGACAGACGGGAGTAAAAAAACTCAAGCTAGTAGAGAGTTCAAGTGAAGGTCACACTTCAGGTAAATTAACGACGGTCAGCACACGTTATTGCGACGCTAGCGGGCACGCCAGAGAATTAACTCAGACAGGCGCCTGTGTTTATAGGTCAAGAGACGAAAGCGCCAGCAGACGAGTCACATAAAAGTCGGCGCCATGATACTGGCTGGATGATACCCTGACAAGTGTGTGTGTGTTTGACAGGATTGAACCAAAGATTGAAGACAGCGAGCAATTTCGTCGCAACATTCTGTGCGTGGTGAGAATTTGGTGTGTGTGTGCGAAGGCAAGCGCACTGTGTTGTCGCAAGTTGACTGGTCAAGATTTGTCGACGCCGGTAAAAGACGGGGCGGAGTTAAGAGACAGTGCAGGTGGAAATTGTGAGTCTCCACGGACAATTCGGATCAGCGCTGTTTACGAGAACATTGAACTCCCGGGAAGGGGAGAGTTAATGAATGTGTAGAATACACTGAGAAAATTGACATTTGCTGTTCACCGGGAAGGGTGACATACAGGGGTAGTGTACCACAGGGGTGGGGCACGGCAGGTGTCGTGGATAACGGAAAATTTCCGGACATTACTTTGTTCACAGCCGGATCGGGGCTGAGAAGTTGTGTGGAAAGTGTTTTTGTATAACGGGAAAAGTGTCCGGTCAGTTTACAGTGTGTATTATTGTGACAAAGATTACTGAAGTTGACCTGCGGGTCAAGGTTGGGCACAGTGGAAAGTTACTGAAATTTTCCAGAGAACTGGATAAACAACTTGTTTATGAATGAAAACCAGACTTTATGTTTCGGCTTTGTTGAACTGTTCTACTATTGTCATCATTATTCTGTTATGAGCAAACATTTTAACGTGGTGTCATCACCGCACACAAGGGTGCATACAGTTGCCAAAAAGAACTGACGGTACAGGGTTATAGCACTGGGCATTTGCGGCCAATTTTTCCTTTGAACTTTGTCTTTCATCGGCAATCCAGAACATTTTGGGATAATTACCATCATCTTCAATTCGTACGACAATCGAAAGAACACTTTGGATAATTATTATTACCGTCAACGTTTCCGACAGTTGGAACTCGTGATCACAACGCGAAATGAAGTAACCACTGAAGTCGCTTTGAAATCTAGCATCGTAAACATTTCGGAGAATTTAACACAGACATTTCAAGCACATTGTGAAAAACTATTAACAGCAAAATAAGAACTTTTGGCGACGGATTAATAGGCACATATTTGTTGGCCAACCAGTTACACATTATTTTTTTTTTTGCTCCCATCGTCATATTTATTGTTGTCGGGTGTTACGCAATTATTTGTATGTGGTCCAGTGTTTGTCAAGAGTAGGGGATTTTTGTGTTGTTTCTCGAAGGCCGGGAGACAGGGCGAAAAGTTACTTTCTGAGGTGCACCATATATAATGTCTGGGAAGAAAATCGAAAGGTCGGTTTATTTGGTTCTGCAGGGACGGTCCTGAATTATATAACGTGCCAGTTTGTGTTTGACGTCAGATTTCTGTATAATTTTATGCTATAATGTTTTTTTCTTTTGGTTATATTTACATATGATATTTGTTGTGGTCGGATATATGGTATTATTGTAATCTTTCGTCTTTTCTACTGTCTAGTGGTCTTTGTCAGTTTATATTTATATATTACGTGCACTGTGGGTGTCCCTACACAAGCTTGTGGTTGTTACTGTGGTTTATTTCTGTGTGATCACCGTCTTCGTGTACTTGGCTTGTGAGTCTAACGTTTTTATAGAAAACACTTACTGTTATCATCCATTTGTTTGTATATGTATTTATATGTATGTTTAACAATATTTCCAGAAATGTTATACAACTATGTGTTATAGATATAAGGGAGTATAGGTGATACTTCCCCCCTCACTACCTAGTGCTTATAGAGTGACTGGGTGAGTACAGAGTGATATTTTAGCACTACGAAGTTACGTGCACAAGGAGTGGTAGTGTACGTATTGAAGGCACACAAAGGACTAGTAGCAGAGTCTTGACATTTATAGTTGACTGACAGACAGCAACGTGTCATCAAGTACAAGATGCCTACTTTAATGGACTATATTGAAGCAGGTGAATGAATAGGCCTGAAAGGTAAAGAGTTACAGGAGTATGCCGAAGCAAAAGAACAAAAGCAGACGGAAAGAGAGGAGAGGCATAATGAACGTGAGGCAAAGCGTCTACAGGAAGAGAAAGAGACGCAAGTAAAGTTAGCTGAAATGGAAAACAAGCGTCTACAGGAAGAGAAAGAGACACAAGTGAAACTACAAATGGAACAACTAGAACTTGAAAAGTTAAAACAAACAAATGCCGTGGAAATTGAGAAAGAGAAGATTAAGATGGAAGCTGAAATTGCTCTCAGAAAATTAGAACTATCATCAAAAGGTCAAGGTGAGGAAAACAGAAGACCTTTACAGTCATCACAACGATTGAAATTGCCATACTTTACGGACCGGGATTGTCTTGAGGCCTATCTTTCGAGATTCGAATCATCTGTGAAAACTCTAGGGATCCCGGAAGCAGAATATGGGATGCGACTTGGCGAGTTTCTTACGGGCAAGGCACTAGACACCATGTTCAATTTACCTGTAGAAGAAAGGAACAACTACACTATCTTACGTCAACGTTTGCTGACAAAGTTCCAACTCACTGAGCATGGATATAGGACAAAGTTTAGACAGTTAGTGCCAGAGACAAATCAAGATTTCACAGACTTTGTTAACACTGTAAAGAATACATTTAACAAATGGATGGAGCTCGCAGAAGTAGGGAAAGATTTTAATAAATTAGTAGATTTAATGTTAAGAGACAAGGTAGTATCTGCATGCAATTCTAATTTAGTGGCGTTCTTTGAGGAGCGTAAGCCAAAGGACATAGACACAATGTCTCAGTTAGGGCAAAACTACATGACTGCACATCCTAACGTATCTATTGGAAAACTAATGAGTGAGGAAATAGTCTGTGCAGCGTACACTAAACAGGACCAGAATCCAGTCATCAGACCAAGGGCGAAAAGTGTGGATTCAGCACAGAAAGGTGAGCAGCAAGAACTTCAAGATAATGGTTTCCGAGGAAACAATGTTGGTAGAGTAGGACGGTACCCATATAGAAGAGGGAATTTCCAGAGACGTCCAAATTATGCCGGATGCTGGAATTGTGGGAGCTGGAGACACAAGGCAGCGGAGTGTGATGCACAACCATCAGATGGACCAACAAACAACAGTAAAAGGGAGGTCATCTGTTTCAAATGTGGAAGGAAGGGGCATTTCAGCCATCAATGTAGGATGAGAGAAACAGAGCACTCAAATGCAGCGCAAGTAATTGAGACGCTGAACAATGAAGATTGTAGTGGGTGCAAACCTCTTTTTGAAAAAGACAGTCAGCCAGTCCTAATATGTGGTCATACAGTGAAAGCAGGATCAGCAGTACATGAAGGAGGAAGTCTGAAGATGCATCAGGGATTTGTCAATGATAGACCAGCGTTAACAATTAGGGATTCCGGATGTACGTCTATCGGAGTGAGGAAGAAGTTTAATAGATCCCTCGGATTATACAGGGAAAAAGATTAGATGCATAACATTCAACGGCACAGTAGAGTTCTACCCATTAGCCATAATAACAGTAAAAACACCATATATCACTGGAAGAGTGACAGCGTGTGTTTTGGACTCACCAGTGGCTGATTTGATCATAGGAAATGTTATAGGAGTTAAAGATTGTACAGAAGAGGAAGTAGTTTATTGGGACCAAAAATATAGTGTAAGCAGTAATGAGGTAGTTACCACAAGAGAATCTAAATTGGAGAGTATAGCTGAGGTAGAAGAGGCACTTGAAGTAGACACAGGAACTCAGGACAAGGATAGTACAGCTGAGCAGATGAGAATGGATCCCAAATATAGTGCTAGTGGCTCCCAGAGACAAGATACTACTCTGAACAAATGTTCCCAAGGGTGTAGGAGAGTAGAACATAGGCAGTCAAAGAAAGGTAGATGGTGCTTCAAGAGGAAGAACAATGTTCTCACTCGCAGGTTTTCAGATAGCAGAACTGCACGTTGGCAAGGAGCAGTACCTTTAACACACAGAGACCGATATACTAGAACAGCTCAGGATAGTGCATGTGCAGGGCACATAGGCATAAGGCGTATGCAGCAGAAAGCAAGGTGCCAGGTATATGGGCCAAGATTGAATAAAGAGTTCAGACTAAACAGAGACTCAAGTGTAACGATGCAATATGCAGATAGGAAAGTTGAGTCAGGTCAAAAGAGTGTTCGCGACATTACTGACCCAGGGCTAGGGATAGCAAACAGATGTTGTAATTGTAGAGGTACCATGAGTCATGGGTACAGGAAAGGTAGACACAGCATCGACAGGAATCAGAGGTGGGTTAATGCAAGAACAGAACCACCTGATATAGGGTCGGTACACAAATAGTATTGTGGGGTCGTGAAGTAGTAAGAGACCTGTGGGTACATAAGTATAATGCTTTCCTATGATGTATTATTATTATGTGATGTATTAGTTCATGCATTGGTACACAAGATGTACAGATGGTTGCATTGATGTGTGGGGAATATGGGAGTGTACTATGAGCATTTGATGTATTATTTAGTGTGGTAGCTAGAGTAAGGTGCAGCCATACTTAGGGCTACCCAGGCAATATGTCTGGGTCACATGTTAGTAAGTTTTAGTCTCCCAATATTTGAAAACGAAGTTTTCTTTTAAGAGGGGGGTGATGACATAAGCCTGGGTCATTGACATTGAGTGAGTGACCGGGCATGAGAAGAATGGAGATGAAAGTGGGAGACAGTAAAGTGACTGACCTGGCGATGGGGAAAACAGCCAGTCCTGAGAAATAAAATAGTGAGGGAAGAGAAAATCTCCTAGGGGGATGGGGGAAGGACAGTTCAGTTTTGTGTGAAGTCAAGGGACTTCAGGACAGTTGATGTGTAGATGCCGAACTGGTCGGTATTCTAAAGAGAAGCGGAGTTAGAGATCTCCGTGTTGTGTTGTTCTCCGAGTTGTGAAGACAGGCCTGAACCAGAGTGGGTTCTATAGGGAGTGAGGGCCTAAACCCAGAGTGGGTTGCATAGTTGAGCAGTGGCTCCGACCCAATGTGTGGGTTGTATTGTGGGAGATCCAGCCGTGGATAGTAGCTGGACTGAATGTATTGTGGATTTGATATGAAGCAGGCTTGAGAAGGCATTGATGTGTGCTGGTTCAATTGTGAGGAGGATATTTATATTCTATGGATTACATTATTTCTGGATGTATAATCATGTTCCGTCTGTCCGTCTTATTTCTGTAATAAAGGATTATGTGCGCCAACGGAATCTTGTTTAATGACTGGTGAATATGCACTGCGGGGGTGAGTTATATTGCAAGACAGTTAGATATCTCCATTGACACACCATGAGTATCGTTACCTAGACAACGACCATCACACGACAATATCATGAACATATCATCGTAAGAACTTCGTGATATTATCACCAAGAACTACGTGTGACACACTCCATAATAACTGATGAATAATACATGATTTTCATTTACTACCACGAGTCTACGTTGCCCCTATTCTCGCTTATTCACTCGTGTTATCAGATACTATCCTGACATTCTGACCACTCATCATAATTTTGACATTTCCATGTAACACAATAGTTTCTAGACTTGAATAAATCTTTAGTAGTACATAAACAACCAATGAACAGATCTGCATAACAGCCTCGAGGAATGTAAAGATCAATCACAAGTGGTAACCATACCTGATTTGATGATGTCTTTCCCGTTACATTTACGTTGAAGAACACGTTGCTATAAATATAGTAAGTGCCAGTTTTCAGAATAACAATGCCGTCTTCCAGAACTTTGGCGCCTTGGCTTTGTTCTCCCAGGCCTTGGTTGTGGCTGGGATCAAACTTCACCACACTGTAACCTGGTACACATTGGGAAATGAACGTGTGTTTGTGGTTAATTATCTTATGGTTAATCTTGGCATGTAATTATGGATATATATATATATATATATATATATATATATATATATATATATATATATATATATATATATATATATATATATATATATATATATATATATATATATTAGGAAGCGTTCATTTGAAATCTGTACGTGCCGCTCCGCAAGTAATTGCCAACGTTGAATATGATCATGCCATAGTCATGTGATAAGTACTGACCAATGAATAAAAGAGCACGTGCTTATCGTCCCATTATGCATAGGTTCTATTTCTAATCGTTGAGACAATGGCCGGGTTGATTCAAAATCTGTCCAAAGAAGCTCAAAGAGCGGTGATTCAGTTTCTTTCATTCGAAGCATATCGACCATTGGACATTCATCGAAGAGTGTAGGCAGCGTACGGTAATAAATGTGTCTCGAAGACAACAGTGACAGACTGGGCACGAATGTTTCGAAAAGGACGTCAGTTCACGACAGATCCTTGACGGCCGGGTCAAGCGCATATTCTTGCAACAGAAAGAAAAAAAAAACATCGCAAAATGGATGCAGCAGTACAGATGAACCGTTATCGAATCATGCGTTCGCTAGCGAAAGAATTTGATGTGTCAATTGGCACAATTCAACAGTCGTTCGTAAAGAAAAACTGCAATATCGGAAGGTGTGTTCACAGTTGGTACCACGGATGTTTACCACCCACCAAAAATAGGAACGCATGAGATGGTGTTTGAACCACTTCCTGCGTTCTTCCGCATAGTGGCAGGCGATGAATCATGGTGTCACTACTTTGAGCCGAGCAGCAAAAGAGAGGGCATGCAATGGAAGCATGCTGGATCACCAAAAGCCAAAAAAATTCAAGTTACAGATTTCCGCTGGTAAGATTATGCTGAGCGCATTGTTTGACAATGAAGGGCTATTGTTGACCGACATCAAAGAACCTGGTGTCAACATAAACTCTACCCATTACTTGAAAACACTGGACAGGCAGCAAAAAGCCATCAAGATAAACGACCCGGCATGCGTTCTCGTGGTGTGATTTTGTTGCACGATAATGCTCGTCCGCATGTTGCAAAGATTGTGCAGGAAGCATTAGCTTAGAAGAAGTTGGAAATTCTCCAACATCCAGCCTATAGTCCTGAAATGTCATCGAGTGATTTTCATTTGTTCGGACCTATAAAAAAAGATCTGAAGGGGCAACGATTTCACACAGATGCAGACGTAATGAACGAGGTAAACACTTGATTCAGTGAGCAACCACAATTCTTTTTTGCAAACGGCATTCGCCGCCTATCTAAACAATGGGATGCTCGCCTGAATGCCTGCGGCGACGTCTTCTGACCAACCCATGGTGCATAATTCATTCAAAATGAATGCTCTGTTTGATTCTACCATACCTGTTAATGTTTTGTTCATGCCTTTGTAATAAAGCCATTGGAATGGGTTTCAAATGAACGACGCTTATATATATATATATATATATATATATATATATATATATATATATATATATATATATATATATATATATATATATATATATATATATATATATACAACAAAGTGTATGTATATATGTATATATGTATGTATGTAAATATGTATGTCCTTTATTTGTTCGCGAACGGCCCATCCGATTGAGATGAAATTTTCTACACGCCTTCCTTTCATTCCAGAGCTGTCAACTGTCATAGTTTTTTTTTCTTCTTCCTCCTCCTCCCTCCTCCCCCTCCCAAAATACGTACGTAAATATATGATGATGATGATGAAAGAATCCCCGAACCAAAACGCTAGGGAAAGGGAAGAAAATGACGTGACTACACAGAATCGTCACACTGCAATCATCATCATCAAGTGCCGTGCCGGCTGGCGTAGGCGTTCATGGCTCTCCGTAGATCTCAGTCTTTGGTTTTTTGGATCAACTCTGCTGCTGATATTCCTCCATGCCACGGCAATATCAATAACAATTCATCTTTTTATCTACAGTCGTGTAGAAGGGAAGAACTAGACGAGTATGAATTCGGAATGGCGAACTCTCTCCTCCTCTCTTCTCCTCCCTCCTCCTCCCTCTACCTCCTCCCTCCACCCTCCTCCTCTTCTTCCTCCCTCTCATCCCTCTCCCGACTCCCTCCTCCTTCTCCCTCTTCCTTCTCCCTCTTCCTCTCCCCTCCTCCTCCATCCTCCTCCCTCCTACTCCCTCCGCCTCCTCCCCCTCCTCCCTCATCTTCCCTCCTCCTCCCTCTCCCTCCTTATCCCTCCTCCTCCTGCCTCCCTCCTCCTCCTCCTGCCTCCTTCTCCCTCATCATCCTCACTCCTCCTTCTCCCTTCTTCTCCCTCTTCTCTCTTCCTCCTCCTCCTACCTCCTCCCTCCTCCTCCCTCTACCTCCTCCTCCTCCCTCCCCCCTCCTCCTCCCTTCTCCTCCTCTTCCTCCTCCTTTCCTTCCTTCCTCATCCTCCTCCCTCTACCTCCTCCTCCCCCTACCTCTTTCCTCCTCCCTCCTCCTCCTCTTCCACCTCCCTTTCCTTCCTCCCCTCCTCATTCTCCCTCCTTCCTCTCCCTCCTTCCTCCTCCTCCTTCCTTCTTCTCCCTCTGCCTCCTCCCTCCTCCTATCCCCTCCTCCTCCCTCCTCCTCCTTCTCCTCCTCCCTCCTTCTCCTCCTCTCCCTCCTCCTCCTACCCTCTTCCTCTTCCCTCCTCCCTCTCCCTCCTCCATCCTCCTCCTCCCTCTTCCTCCTTCCTCCTCCTCCCTCTTCCTCCCTCTCCCTCCTCCATCCTCCTCCTCCCTCTTCCTCCTCCTTCTTCCTCCTCCTTCCTTCTCCTCCCTCCTCCTCCCTCTTCCTCCTCCTCCTACCTCCTCCCTCCTCCTCCTCTCTCCTCCTCCCTCCTCCCTTTTCCTCCCTCCTCCTCCCTCTACATCCTCCCTCCTCCTCTCCACTCTTCCTCCTACCCTCTTCCTCTTCCCCTCCTCCCTATCCCTCCTCCTCCCTTCACATTCCTCCTCCTCCCTCTTCCTCCTCCTCCCTCCTCCTTCTCATCCCTCCTTCTCCCTCCTCCTCCTTCGTCCTCCCTCCTCCCCCTCCTCCTTCCTCCTCCTCCCTCTCCTCCTTCTCACTCCTCCTCCTCCTCCCTCTACCTCCTCCCTCCTCCTCCCTTCACATTCCTCCTCCGCCCTCTTCCTCCTCCTCATCCCTCCTCCTCCCTTCTCCTCCTCCCTCCTCCTCCTCCTCCCTCTACCTCCTCCTCCCTTCACATTCCTCCTCCTCCCTCTCCCTCCTCCTCACTCCTCCTCATCATCCCTCCTTCTCCCTCCTCCTCCTTCTTCCTCCCTCCTCCTCCCTCCTCCTTCCTCCTCCTCCCTCTCCTCCTCCTCACTCCTCCTCCCTCCTCCTCCCTCTACCTCCTCCCTCCTCCTCCCTTCACAATCCTCCTCCTCCCTCTTCCTCCTCCTCCCTCCTCCTCCTCCCTCCTCCTCCTCTCTCCTCCTCCCTCCTCCTCATCACTCCTCCTCCCTCCTCCTCCTTCTTCCTCCCTCCTCTCCCTCCTCCCTCTCCGCCTCCTCCCTCCTCCTCCCTCTACCTCCTCCTCCTCCCTCCTCCTCCCTCTACCTCCTCCCTCCTCCTCCCTTCACATTCCTCCTCCTCCCTCTTCCTCCCTCGTCCTCCTCTCTCCGCCTCCCTCCTCCTCCTCCTCCCTCTACCTCCTCCCTCCTCTCTCCTCCTCCCTTCACATTCCTCCTCCTCCCTCCTCCTCCTCCCCTCCTCCCCCTCCTTCTCCTCCTTCTCCCTCCTCCTTCTCCCTCTTCCTCCTCCCTCTTCCTTCTCCCTCAGCCTCCTCCCTCCTCCTACTCTCTCCTCCTCCTCCCTCCTCCTCCCTCTCCTCCTCCTGCTCCCTTCTCCTCCTGCGTTCTCCTCCTCCCTCCTCCTCCCTCTTCCTCCTCCCTCCTCTTCGCCTCCTCCTCCACACTACTCCTCCCTCCTCCTCCTAATCCCTCCTCCTCCCTCCTATTCCTCCCTACTCCTCCTGTCTCCTCCCTTCTCTTCCCTCCTCCACCTCCCTCTTCCTCCTCCCTCCTCCATTTACCCAAGACAGACAGACAGTCAGACAGATAGTCGGGAACGGGATCTTATATGACTACTTATATAATTTAAATGAGATGCTCTCCACCATGGGCTGGGCCGGGTCAGACAGACAGACAGATAGATAGACAGACAGACAGACAGACAGACAGACAGACAGACAGACAGACAGACAGACAGTCGGGAACGGGAACTTATATGACTACTTATATGAATTAAATGAGATTCTCCCCATCAGGGTCTGGGCGATGCCGGGCCGGGTAAGACAGACAGACAGATAGACAGACAGACAGACAGACAGACAGACAGACAGACAGATAGTCGGTAACGGGAACGAGAACTTATATGACTACTTATATGAATTAAATGAGATGCTCCCCACCAGGGTCTGGGCGAAGCCGGGCCGGGTCAGCTAGTATATATATATATCTTATGGCGCATGTCTTGTATATCGCGCTAGACTCATTTTGTATTAATCAATCAGACTTGATGTGGTCAGTAGTACGCCGAGCACTTTTACTCTCGAAGGCACATCCTGGTCCCCACGAGATAAGAGTTTAGGCATTTGGATCTATAATAACAACAATAACACACTGAACCGTAATGTTGGATCAATAACACCAATGATAACACACCTAGCCATTATGCTGGATCAATAACAACAATGATAACTAACAGTCATGTTACCTCATGTAACAGTCATGTTGGATCTATAACAATTCAGATAACACACTAAATCGTTATGTTTGATCAATAACAACAATTATAACACACTGAACAGTCATGTTGGATCTATAACAATTCAGATAACACACTAAACCGTTATGATGGATATATAACAACAATGATTACACACTGAACCGTTATGTTGGATCAATAACAACAATGATAACACACCGAGCCGTTATGTTGGATCAATAACAACAATGATAACACACTGAACCGTTATGATATATCTATAAGAACAAAGATAACACATTTAACCGTTATGCTGGATGTATAATAACTCAGATAACACACTGAACCATTATGTTGGATGAATAACAACAGCGATAAGACACTGCACCGTTATGCTGGATCTATAATAATTCACATAACACACTGAACCATAATGATGGATGTATAACAACAACAATAACACGCTAAACAGTTTTGCTGGATCTATAACAACAACTATAATACACTGAACCGTTATGCTGAATCTATAACAACTCAGATAACACACTGAACCGTTATGTCGTATCTATAACAACTCAGATAACACACAGGAACTTTATGATAGAACTACAACAACAACGATAACACACTGTCCAAGACTTGGTCCTCATTTAACACATTCGCAGGATTAAATGTAATTCTGTGTTAGGTCTCAGACAGACAAATCATTCTTACGAATCTATGACACTCCACATTAGCCATACCTGC
Source organism: Cepaea nemoralis (assembly GCA_014155875.1). Taxonomy (NCBI): domain Eukaryota; kingdom Metazoa; phylum Mollusca; class Gastropoda; order Stylommatophora; family Helicidae; genus Cepaea; species Cepaea nemoralis. The sequence continues at coordinate 12,416 of JACEFZ010014147.1, read as the reverse complement.
GAGCTTGCCAGCCCGCTCATTTCCTTGTACTCACGCATGCCCTGGCACGAAGATGAAACTAATCTTTACCAGCCGAGACCGCTCCAGAGGCAGCAACCATTCTCTTCGGATCCACCCCCACCTCTGTGCTCTTGATCATGTTCATTGAGTCGCTAAGGAAACATGCCCTATTGAATGTCTGTGTCTCGAGCCATGTTATTGCTTTATTTACTGCCATGACTTCCATAGTCAGGCTACTTGTGGTCTCAACAAAAGCGCCAGAGTCATCCTTCACAATTCTCCCTCCTGCCCGCGCCGTAAAGGCCCATGAGTTCTCACATGTCAGACGACCGACCCATCTGTGTAAATGACAGCATCACCGTCTAACGAATTATCGAAAATCAAAGCTTGTACTTCCGCCTTCACAGCAGCCGGATTTTCTTGTCTGCATTTTCTGTCTAGCTGCATGCAAACTGATAGGGACGTACAGAAATCTGTTGGCACTTGTACCCACTCCTCGCCAGGTTCTATGTCCTCCAGCAACACACCTGTTGAAGAATGTCTTCCGCTTTACCCATCCACGACCTTCTTCTTTTTAACCTGCTGCCCTTCACCTTCCTAATTTAACTATGCAATGGATGTTGTGTGTTTGCGTTAACTCTGAGGTAGGCGCGTGCTCTGCAAATTTGTAGTCCTTCAATGGTTCGAAAATCAAGAAGGCAGCGCATCGCACTGCGTGCTGTACCTCTTGTACATCCAAGAATAATGCGCATAGCTTCGTTTTGTATCCTTTCCATCCTTTCTATCTGCTTACGGCTGAGAGTCATGATTGCCATCGCATACTCAAAAAAAGACATGACCAGCCACTTGTAAAGGAGGCTTAGATGGTGCTGCTCAGAGTTTGCTGCCGCGATCACCCGCATCGCAGCCAATCCCCGCTTGACCTTTGTTATCACCTGGTCTATGTGCTCATTTTAAGCACAACTTATCGCCATGTAATTAATTGCCTGCGTTCTTTCCACAGTCTCTAAACACAGATTAACAGTTGGTGCTGGCTGTTGACAATATGATTATTCAAAGAGAACGATGTCACTGTTGCCTTTGTTGGGTTGTCCATTTCCCCAGCCTCATCACACCAAGTACTCTCTCTCTCTCTCTCTCTCTCTCTCTCTCTCTCTCTCTCACTCTCTCACTCTCTCTCACTCTCTCTCTCTCTCTCACTCTCAATCTCTCACTCTCTTTCAAACACATACCCAATCTCTCTCCATCTCTCACTCAAACACATACACTTCTACCTATTCTTATGTTTAATCAACGGGTACGTTGGAAGGGATTAGAGGGTAGAGGCAAGAGGAATACCAAGAGAGAACAGTCTGACATCATGGCATGGAGGAACATCACTATCAGTAACGATTGACAGTACACGAGACAGAAGAGTATGGGCAGACACGATCACCAAACCACGCGACATGGATCGAAACAAGAAGATTTTTATTCCCGCAGTTTATGACAATGCAATACTATTAACATAATAAAAGTTACCTATTTTCCCAATAGCGGACTCAAACACAATTGATTGTTATAGAGCTGAGTTATTTGTATTTTACTATGATTGCGTCCCTGAACAATTTAACACAAACACTAATTGTTACCAGTATGTGTCATTTCCTTAGATTTATTTCCAGTGGCCTATAGAGACATCCAGAAATCGTCAACTGTGTCCGTTCACAAGCAGATGATAGCAGAAACCTGGAACTCACTGACAGGTTCGTTGAACAGACAGACACGTCTTGTCTACACGTACAGAGAGACACATCTTGGGAAACATAGTTCATGTGTACACATAGACAAAATTTGTCAATACGCGTATACAGACAGATATATTCTTCTTGTATACACAGTGAGTACCGAAAAAGTACTGGAGAGCTTTAGGAAATGCCATCAAGTCAAGCAATGTCAAAGAGTAAGCACAGACAAGTCACTGAAATTGTTCTGGCGACTACATAAAAGCAAGAGTGGGGTAGTCAAGAATAAGAGCATTTCTAACTTCCAAGGTGCTGACCTCATCTGGCAGAGGACTGACGAGAACAATGGCAAACGCTATCTAAGGCATAGCAACCAGACAGACGTGGGAGGCCGAAATCTTGCTAAGGAGGTCACCTCAGACAGGAGTAAGACCCAGAACGTCTCGGATGAAGACACAGTGACAGTGAAAGAAATGAAGGCTGTGCTTCGACGAAAAAAGAAAAAAAAACTGCGCTCAAGGGCCAGATGGCATAATATATGACGACATCAATAGGTGTAGTGACAACGAGCTAGAGAAACTAGCAGACATGTACAACAACAGTATAGGGAGTGCTAGCATCAAGGAGGAGTGGTTACACATCTATCTGATTCCCTTGCCGAAGCCTGGCAAAGACCACACAAACATTCAGGGATATCGTGTAATAACCATGCAAAATACAATAGGCAAACTGCTGGAGAAGTTAATTGCCAGAAAAATATCAAGCCAGCTAGAGAAGCAAGGTGTTTTCCCACCCACCCTGGGAGGGTACCTTCCCAAAAGGGAAACTTGGACTAATGCAGCAGATTTTGCCCATGATGTTTATGAAGGTTTCCACTCAGGAATTGAAACCTTTGCTGCAGCGATTGATCTGGAGGACGCGTACAACATAGTACCATTGCATTTTCTAATGCGTCAGCTTCTTGAACTCAGGATCAGTCCGTTCCTCCTTAGTTGGATCGCTGCAACCCTCTTCCAACGGAAAGTAATTTTTACATGTGGAAGTTGGACTTCGGAACCAACAATAATATATCCTGGCCTACCAGGGGATCACCATTATCTCCGGTGCTGTTCAACGCCTACACAGTGAGAATCACCAGCTAGCAGATCACGGGACCGGGGAGGACATTGTCATGTGCCGACGATGTTTTAGTGTATCGTCAGCGTAAGGATAGAGACCAGGTTGCTGTGGAACTGCAAACCGAACTCAAACTCATAAGTACGTGAGTAAAAGATAAATATTTCATCATCATGTTTTTGTTTATTTTTCTCTCGCTTTAAACTCAAGCGTAGTCTACTATGGACTGATATTTGCATGTGGGCTAACTTGCCCTATTATCAGCGGCCCACGCCATCGGGGGAACCCACGCCGACTTCTGAGGTACTTGTAATTTATGTCCCTATGTCAAAGACGAGAAGTCAACGATTTAGTCCAAATGACCGGTGGAGGGGTTGAACCCGCTACCTCACCATCAGCACACAGGTAGTTTAAGAGGGGGCGCTCTTCGCTTACATTGACCTATGCTGACGGTTTTTGTGTGTGTGGACATAGACAATTCTAACAGGGTATTCTGAATTAATTACGACATCATTGACATCAGCGCCATCATCATAATCAACATCATCGTCATCATAATAATCATCATAACCATCACGATAATCAACATCATCATTATCATAATCAGCATCACCATCATCAGCATCATCATTACCTTCATCAACATCATCATAATCAACATCACCATTATCATAATCAACATCACCATAATGAACATCACTATCATCATAACGAACATCACTATCATAATGAACTGCACTATCAACTATCAGTCATGATGATGAAATATTTATCTTTTACTCACGTGCTTATGAGTTTGAGTTCGGTTTGCAGTTCCACAGCAACCTGGTCTCTATCCTTACGCTGACGATACACTAAAACATCGTCGGCACATGACAATGTCCTCCCCGGTCCCGTGGACCGGTATTTTACATTACATTAAACAAAAACATGATGATGAAATATTTATCTTTTACTCACGTGCTTATGAGTTTGAGTTCGGTTTGCAGTTCCACAGCAACCTGGTCTCTATCCTTACGCTGACGATACACTAAAACATCGTCGGCACATGACAATGTCCTCCCCGGTCCCGTGATCTGCTAGCTGGTGATTCTCACTGTGTAGGCGTTGAACAGCACCGGAGATAATGGTGATCCCCTGGTAGGCCAGGATATATTATTGTTGGTTCCGAAGTCCAACTTCCACATGTAAAAATTACTTTCCGTTGGAAGAGGGTTGCAGCGATCCAACTAAGGAGGAACGGACTGATCCTGAGTTCAAGAAGCTGACGCATTAGAAAATGCAATGGTACTATGTTGTACGCGTCCTCCAGATCAATCGCTGCAGCAAAGGTTTCAATTCCTGAGTGGAAACCTTCATAAACATCATGGGCAAAATCTGCTGCATTAGTCCAAGTTTCCCTTTTGGGAAGGTACCCTCCCAGGGTGGGTGGGAAAACACCTTGCTTCTCTAGCTGGCTTGATATTTTTCTGGCAATTAACTTCTCCAGCAGTTTGCCTATTGTATTTTGCATGGTTATTACACGATATCCCTGAATGTTTGTGTGGTCTTTGCCAGGCTTCGGCAAGGGAATCAGATAGATGTGTAACCACTCCTCCTTGATGCTAGCACTCCCTATACTGTTGTTGTACATGTCTGCTAGTTTCTCTAGCTCGTTGTCACTACACCTATTGATGTCGTCATATATTATGCCATCTGGCCCTTGAGCGCAGTTTTTTTTTTCTTTTTTCGTCGAAGCACAGCCTTCATTTCTTTCACTGTCACTGTGTCTTCATCCGAGACGTTCTGGGTCTTACTCCTGTCTGAGGTGACCTCCTTAGCAAGATTTCGGCCTCCCATGTCTGTCTGGTTGCTATGCCTTAGATAGCGTTTGCCATTGTTCTCGTCAGTCCTCTGCCAGATGAGGTCAGCACCTTGGAAGTTAGAAATGCTCTTATTCTTGACTACCCCACTCTTGCTTTTATGTAGTCGCCAGAACAATTTCAGTGACTTGTCTGTGCTTACTCTTTGACATTGCTTGACTTGATGGCATTTCCTAAAGCTCTCCAGTACTTTTTCGGTACTCACTGTGTATACAAGAAGAATATATCTGTCTGTATACGCGTATTGACAAATTTTGTCTATGTGTACACATGAACTATGTTTCCCAAGATGTGTCTCTCTGTACGTGTAGACAAGACGTGTCTGTCTGTTCAACGAACCTGTCAGTGAGTTCCAGGTTTCTGCTATCATCTGCTTGTGAACGGACACAGTTGACGATTTCTGGATGTCTCTATAGGCCACTGGAAATAAATCTAAGGAAATGACACATACTGGTAACAATTAGTGTTTGTGTTAAATTGTTCAGGGACGCAATCATAGTAAAATACAAATAACTCAGCTCTATAACAATCAATTGTGTTTGAGTCCGCTATTGGGAAAATAGGTAACTTTTATTATGTTAATAGTATTGCATTGTCATAAACTGCAGGAATAAAAATCTTCTTGTTTCGATCCATGTCGCGTGGTTTGGTGATCGTGTCTGCCCATACTCTTCTGTCTCGTGTACTGTCAATCGTTACTGATAGTGATGTTCCTCCATGCCATGATGTCAGACTGTTCTCTCTTGGTATTCCTCTTGCCTCTACCCTCTAATCCCTTCCAACGTACCCGTTGATTAAACATAAGAATAGGTAGAAGTGTATGTGTTTGAGTGAGAGATGGAGAGAGATTGGGTATGTGTTTGAAAGAGAGTGAGAGATTGAGAGTGAGAGAGAGAGAGAGAGTGAGAGAGAGTGAGAGAGTGAGAGAGAGAGAGAGAGAGAGAGAGAGAGAGAGAGAGAGAGAGAGAGAGTTTGTAAAATTACTGTTTAGTGCAGAAGCATGGATAATGAATAAAATTACCATGAAATTAGAAAGCAGTCAGAAAATCAAATGAAGGTTTTATACTGACTAATTTACATAAGAATTGGTTGTCTTTGATGTAAAAAAAAAAAACAATCTAACATAGAAAACCAAACACTAAGGTTCTAAGCTGGAAACTAAAACAGAGCTGTGGGAGGAGACAACGAACGAAAATAGAAAACCAAACACTAAAGTTCTAAGCTGGAATCTAAATCAGAGCTGTGGAAGAAGACGCGAACGATTGAACGAACTCTATTTTCAGAGGGTAAAGAATTGGGCAATCTGTATAGACCAACATGGTACTCGTTAGGCGATGTTCTCAGTGACACGTTGGTTGCCGTCACTTCCCAAGACATTGTCTGGTACCTACTTTAGCCTGCCTGGATCTGTTCATGTTGTCTTTCCACTTGTACCGTTATCCACCTCTGGCTCGTCCATCTTCGAGTTTCTTCTCCAGCAAAAACTGTTATAATTAGTAATTCATTGAACATACAGGAAAACAAGCAGATCTATCCAATAGGAACTCAACATCGTCTGGTTACTAAGAGAAAGAAATGAGCTGTTTTTGGATATGTTAAATGACACGAGTCTAGAACAGATAATTCTGCGGGGAAGTGTACCGGGGAGGGGGAGAAGAGTGAGACCACAACTTCGATGAATTCATGACGTCATAGATGATTGCACATGACAGCGACAGAGAGCTGGATATGTGGCCTTAGACAGAGGAATATTTCCAAAGGCTGGTATGGGGGAGGGTGAGGGTAGGTTCTGTATGGGACTTCTGGCTTTAGATAGAGGGACATTTCCACAGGCTGGTATGGAGGGGGGGGGGGGGGGGGGGGGGGGGAGGGATGTTCTGTACGGGATACGCAAGCTGGATGCATGATTATCATAGATATGTGATGCAGTAGGAAAGTACTAATGAAGTTAGTGCATACTGCATAATGTAAAATACTAGGCAAGAAGGGCAGAGGAAGACATACAAAAATGTATGTAGAAAACTAAAACACTGGGCAACAAACAACGATACAGGCAACACCAGCTTCCTCAAAATATTAGATAATAGAGGTGTTTGGTGGGAAAGGGAGGATATGTTTATATGTTTGCATATCCTTTACATGACATCGCTGTCAACATCAGCATCTTTCAGCTGATTGTTGATTTCTTGGCAAGATTGCACTCAGTAGTTTGCCTTGCTTTCTGAGCGGCCGGCTCACATACCCCTTAAGTTACCGACGCGATTTGAACCACTGCTGACTCTCACCGTCGTCACGTTACTTACGAGAGTAAACGAGATTACAGAGAAAAGTCGCTAACCTCTAGGCCAAGAAACCGGCGGGGGGATATGACTGGCCAAAAATATACTACAGACAAGTCAGGTGAACCAAGAGCGAACTTAACATCTTACATTAGGCGCTTCCTAATCACCCATCTTTTTTTTTTTCTTGTTTAGTTTATTGGACGGATCAACATCACGGCACACGGGTGTAACCCATAAGTGCTCCATTCTACTCCTAACTCAAGCCTGAGACCGGAGAATCTCAGCTCATTGCATGAACTCCGTAGCACCAGCGAGGGTCCTGAAATACTTTGCGTAGGTTTTTAACTCGAAATTTTACCCGGGCTGCGCCGTTAGGCTACTCTTTTTCGATTTCCAACTGCCAAGGGATTTTGTACATACACAACATTACACACGGGCGTCCGATCTCACAACCCAGAGACCAGGATATATTTCGTTACTAGAAGTCCACGTGAAAAAATCCCGGCCCTCACCGGCGCTTGAACCCGGGATCCCCAGGACTCGAGGCGTACACCATACCTCGAGACCACTGACCCATCTTTAGCACATCAATTATCTATTATGCAAAGTACATTTACATTGAAAACACAACAACATTGTAAAATAAATGCTGTAAAGAGATGAAAAAGAAATTTTATTATGCAGGGTGTTTGTAAAGTCTCACTACACTTTGTAAGGAGTCTTGCAAACGGAAAACATATTCTCCAACAAACAGCTGTTCTACATACAAAGTGTAGTGAGACTTTACAAACACAATGTATTATCTTTCTATGCTGAAGTATCTGCCAAAGAAATATTCGATATTACAGAGCAACTCACCTTTTATTGTGTCTTGTCGTCTTGCAACCTGCAGAATATAGATGGTGATAATATATTAATTATTGACACATTAACATAATTTATCGCAACTAAAGAGGGTCGGTCAGTAAGTAAGGCCTCGTAATTTTTAATTTAATTCAATAGGCAAAGAAAAAAAAAGATGAAATTCACATTGAAATGAAGCCATAGGTCTGTACTTCAACAATTTATTTCTTAATGTAGTCTCAGTTACTCTTTATAGTTTTTGTCCATCTCCTCACTAGAGCATGTATCCCCGCAGGGTAAAAAGTCATGCCATTTTTCCTAAACCTCTGACGTACGGCGCGTTTAAGGGCCTCAGTGTCCTCAAAGTGATGACCGCGAAGATCGTTTTTCAGAGGCCCAAACAGATGGAAGTCTGAAGGTGCTAAATCGGGCTGTAATGGGATGTGGTAATAATGTCCAGCCAAATTCTGCAACTATATCAATAGTGCTGTTAGTGGTGTGTGGCGTGGCATTATCGTGCAACAGTGGTGCAGTTATCGGATCTTTGAATGGATAAAGTCGTTGAAGACGCCCTTTAAGCTTCTTCAAAGTTTCAATGTAATGATCAGCATTCACTGCGATTCCCTGTTCCAAGACGTCGAGAAGAATCACACCTTTCTCATCCCAAAACACGGAGGACATAAATTTCCCTATGCATGGTGACGTTTTGAACCTCTTTGTTGGGTTGACCATTAACCCAGCTTCAACACACCAAGTGCTTATGCGATTGAGTTCGGTTTGCAGTTCCACAGCAACCTGATCTCTATCCCTACCCTGACGATACACTAAAACATCGTCTGCATATGACAATGTCCTCCCCGGTCCTATGATTTGTTCACTGGTGATTCTCATAGTGTTGAGTTGAGTTGAGTTTAGTTAAGAACCGACATCACTGCACTCAGGACATTCCCATACGTGCTCCGTCCCCTCGTTCAACAGCCAACGAAGAGTCATACTACTAATCATTCACACCGCTATCTGATTAAAAGTTCTCCTGGGTTTCCCTCTCAGTTTTGAGATTCTTCCAGAACCCCTGCCGATCGCCCGCAATCTCAATCTTTCCACATATGGGTTCTCAATCTTCCTCTTCTTCTTCTGCGTTCATCCGGAGTTTTTTTTTTTTTTCGGATGTGATTGCGTTGTGCCTGTTTACAGCAGAGCTGCGTTCTTGCGCCGTTAAGCCGACACATCCGACTTCTGCGGCTATTGTTCACCGGGTTAACCTTCCCGGGGGTTTCTTAGGACGTTTGACTCTCACTGTTGTGGTGTTATCTCCCATCCTAGCTGGCCCATATAGAACAGCCAAAGACATCCTGGTCAGCCCTCAAGGGAAGGCAGGGGCAGACCATGGGCATTCCCCGCCATCCAAGGAGGCTTCCATAATTGCAGAGCCAACACACAGCGCTCTGGTACTGGGCTCACCCAAGGAATCGTCACGTCCTGCACAAGGCTGCTTAGCCTCACTTCCGTATATTGGGCCTTCCGTTCACCATAGGCTATTCTTCCAGAAACCAGAAGAATGCAGTGTGCAGATGACATCCACAAAGTGAGCTTTCGATTCGGACTTTCCGTGTAATGGATTGCTATCCATGCAATATTCCATTTCGTGCCACTAGGACACTTTTTCCACCTTTTATGAAGCCCACACAGTGAGCTTTTGATTCAGACTTTCCACGTAATGGATTTGCTATCCGAGCAATATTCCATTTCATGCCTCTGGGAGGCTTTTGTAACTGACATACCTGTGGTATGAAGTGTGGCAGTCTTAATACTTCTTCATACCCCTTTAAATGTCAACCTGTATGTAGTTAAAGTAAGCTGCGGTCAACTTGAGCTTGTTAATATCTCCATAGAGCTTGTCCTCAAAAGAAGCAGCTGTGGGCCAAAATATCTTTCTCTGTTCTGCATATATTGGGCAATCCTGCAGCAAATGTTTTGCTGTCATTTTTCCAGTTCGACAATTACATTCATCAGTATCTCCTATCTTTAGTTTATTGAACAAGTGGAATTTCAGCCTGTTATGTCCTGTGCGGAGTCTGAAGATTGCTACTTGTTCTCTCCGGTCGAGTTTGTAATATGCATCATCCTTCTGGTGGCCTGGATGCTCTGATTCCCATTTGGTTCTATAGGTGCTTTTTATCAACCTCTTTGCCTCATTATAGGTTATGTCTATGTCAGGCTGTGGTAGTCGTCCGCCCTCTTTTGCCAGTCTGTCAGCCTCTTCATTTCCAGGTATACTGCAATGTGATGGGATCCACTGTATTACAACTTTTTTGGATTTCTGGCATAGACCATGGAGTGCTGCTCTTAGGTCAGCTATTTCTGTGCTGTTATTGCTCTTCAGTATTGAGACAGCTGACTTTGCATCTGTGAAGATAGCTATTTGCTTCTCTTTATTTTCCTCCATCAAGAGCATTTCTGCTGCAGTTTTCAGAGCCTCTACCTCCGCTTTGAAGTTACTTGAAAATCTTCCAGTTGCCACTGAATGTGTCTTTTTTCACTCCATTTTTTAAATTTAGGAGAATTCCTCCTCCTCCATTCTCTATTGAATTTTTGGCTGATCCATCTGTATATGCATGGGTCCAATTGCTGCTTGGGTAATGTTCTTTTATGTAGTTTAGGGTTATTTCTCTTCTTTCGGTTTCATGCTGAGTGTTCTTTTTCTCAATACCAGGAATGTTTTCTATCATCTCAGGCAGTTGCTGCTGTCTCCAAGCTGGGAACTTGTATGCATTGTAAATGGGTTTGACTGTTGATATGTTAAGTATAGGATCTGCCCTAATCTTTCGTTTTGCAGTTTCTACAAAGTTGCGAGGCTTCAGTCTTCCCTTTCCAAAACCACTAAACCTTTTATACATAGGGTGGTCTGTCAATCTTCTAAATTTTTCTGCTTGTTGCTGGGCTCTGCTATCTCTTCTATCCTGCATTGGTTGTAAACAAGTGATCTTTTATAGTTCATTAATAGGCGTTGTCTTCAGGCTTCCAGTTATGATTCGCATTCCTTGATTTTGGACTCTACTTATTTTGTTAAAGTTTGACTTAGCTGCTGTTGCCCAAGCTGCAATGCCATATTCCAGTACTGGCCTCACCCGTCCAGTATATAACTTCTTGAGAACATTCTCATCTGCTCCCCACGTTGTACCAGCAAGCTTTTTCATGATTGCCATTCTTTGCCTTGCTCATGTTCGATTTTCTCAACCTGTGTTTTCCATGTCAGGCGACGATCAAAGGTGACTCCTAGATAGTTTGGATTTTATTCATGGCGCAATATTTTTCCATTCAATACCACCTTAGTTTGCTGAGTTTTATTTGAGAGGGAGAACACTGTGCATGTTGTTTTCTCCTCACTTATCTTCACTAGCCATGATTTTGACCAATCCTCTAGCGCTAATAGGGCTTGCTGTATTCTGCTGTTAGCTGTACTAATATATTCTTCAGATGTCCATATGGCTAGGTCATCTGCAAAGGATGATGTGTGTACTCTGGCTGGAAAATTTTCCGTGATGTCGTTTATATATGCTAGGAATAATGTTGGTGAAAGAACTCCTCCTTGGGGGACACCTTTCTCCAACAGCATCATTTTGCTGGTTTGTCCTTGTACTTTTGTCCTGGCAGTTCTGTTCTCAAGGTAGTAGCTGATCCATTTGTACATTTTCCACAAACATGCATTTTTTGCAGTTTTACTTTCAGTCCTTCCTTCCATACTTTATCAAATGCTTTTTCTAAATCTATCCAGACCGCTAGTGTCTGCTTTTTCTCTTGGAAGCCATCCTCTATTTCCTGAGCTATATAGGTTATTTGAATAACGAAGACACAAACAATAGATTCCACGATTTATTGCCTGGCATATTTCGCTGCATCTCGCCAGGTACATACTGCAGAAATCACACAACGTATGTGAATTAATTAGATAAATCCTTCAAACTGAAATATACACATGTTCGCACAATAATGTCGATTGTCTACCACGGTAATTTTAAACTGACTAACATGTCTTTCTGCTTACACAAGGACGGCTTACGAAGGTTGATTAGTATAGCTTCAGCAAACTTTAACAATCGACAACTTTGTGTGTTGAACAACACACGGAAGGCACTGTCTCTTTCAACCACGTGACCACTCTCGAGCACGTGTCTCCCGACCGATGAAGCCAGACTTTTTCTAAAACTAGGCATACCATCAGCTATTCTAGAGAGGCTATTAAAATTATGTACTGCCAACATACAATTCAACTTTCTAAACAAGTCATATTGCCAAATTGACGGAGTGGCCATGGGGAGTCCACTTGGACCTATTCTAGCGGACATCTTCATGGCACACTTAGAAGAAAAGAGATCCTCAGAAATCAATAACTTGGCCTTTTACTGTCGTTACGTGGACGATATACTACTTATCACCACAGACGAGCTACAAGCAACGTCGTTCCAGGCCACAATGAACGAGACACATATAAACATCTCTTTATCTATGGAACACGAACACAACGAAGCGTTGCCGTTTCTAGATATCTTAATGAGACGTAGAGCAGATGGCACAATTCAAAGATTGGG
>JACEFZ010014146.1:0-58887 GCA_014155875.1 Cepaea nemoralis | reverse complement strand
AAAACCCCCAAACTTTTTAAAAAAGGGAAAAACTTTAACAGGTTTGGTAGAATTAAACAAAGCATTAATTTTGAATGAATTATGCACCATGTGTTGGTCAGAAGAAGTCGCCGTGGGCATTCAGGCAAGCATCCCATTGCTTAGGTAGGCGGGGAATGCCGTCCGCAAAAAAAAAAAAAAATGATTGTGGTTGTTCACTGAACCAAGCGACTACCGCGTTCATTACGTCTACATCTGTATGAAATTGTTGCCCCTTGAGAGCTTTTTTAAGAGGACCGAGCAAATGAAAATCACATGGTGATAAATCAGGTCTATAGGCTGGATGTTGCAGAATTTCCCACTTCTTCCAAGCTAAAGCTTCCTGCACAATCTTTGCAACATGCGGACGAGCATTATGGTGCAACAAAATCACACCGCGAGAAAGCATGCCGGGCCGTTTATTCTTAATGGCTTTTTGCAGCTTGTCTAGTGTTTCCAAGTAGTGGGTAGAGTGTGATGTGACACCAGGTTCTTTAAAGTCGGCCAACAATCGCCCTTCATGGTCAAAGAATGCGCTCAGCATAACCTTACCAGAGGAAACCTGCAACTGGAATTGGCTTTTGGTGATCCAGCATGCTTCCATTGCTTGCTCTCTCTTTTGCTGCTCGGCTCAAAGTGGTGACACCGTGATTCATCGCCTGCCACTATGCGGAAGAGAAATGCATCACCCTCCACTCTGTAACTTAGCAAGTGGTTCAAACAACACCCCATTCGTTCCTCTTTTTGGTGGTCGGTCAACATCCGTGGTACCCACTGTGAACACACCTTCCGATATTGCAGTTTCTTACGAACGACATTTTGAATTTTCCCAATTGACACATCAAATTCTTTCGCTAGCGAACGTATGCTGCGACAACAGTTCACCTGTACTGCTGCATCAATTTTGGCGATGCTATTTTTCAATATGCGCTTGACCCGGCCGTCGAAGATCTGTCGTGAACTGACGTCCTTTCCGAAACATTCGTGCCCAGTTTGTCACTGTTGTCTTCAACACACATTTGTTTACCGTATGCTACCTGCATTCTTCGATGAATGTCCACTGGTCGACATCCTGCAAATGAAAGAAACTGAATCACCGCCCTTTGAGCTTCTTTGGACGGATTTTGGATCAACCCGGCCATTTCTCAACGATCAGAAACAAAACCTATGCATTATGGACGATAAGCACGTGCTCTTTTATTCATTGGTCTGTACTTATCACATGCTATGACATGATCATGTTCAACGTTCGCAATTTTGCGCGGTGTGGCACGAAGGATTTCAAATGAACGCCCCTTATATATATATAATATATATATATATATATATATATATATATATATATATATATATATAAAATAATAATAAGCCGGCTTCCTGGCCTAGTGGTTAGCGAGCTTTTCTCCGTAATCTCGTATACTCTCGTAAGTAACGTGACTACGGTGAGAATCAGCAGTGGTTCGAACCGCGTCAGTAAATTACGGGGTATGTGAGCTGGCCGCTCAGAAAGCAACGGCAAACTATTGTGCGTAATCTTGCCAAGAAATCAACAATCAGCGGAAAGATGCTGATGTTGACAGCGATGTCCTGTAAAGGATATGCAAACATTTTTATTAATATATGCATATATATATATATATATATATATATATATATATATATATATATATATATATATATATAATATATAATATATATATAAAGTTGCATGTCCTTTACAGACGTAGTAGTCAACCCCAGCATTTTCGCTGTTCGCAAGCCCTTAGCCACAGAGAGCTGTAATATATATATATATATATATATATATAATATATATATATATAATATAATATATATATATATATATATATATATATATATATTATTTTTTTTCCCCTGCGTTTCCATTCTGTTTCAGGATATTGCGGTCAACAGCTGTATGTTGATTCCTAGGCTAGATTACGCTCATCAGCACGCCACGACTTTCTGGGCGACCGGCTCCATACTCTCATAAGTCACAGGCGCGACCCGAACCGCCTTCCAATTCTCGTGCGCTCACGTCAACCACGAGATTATTCGGAATTACGGAGAAAGCTGCTTACGCTTCTCGACCAGGGAGACGGCATATATATATATATATATATATATATATATATATATATATATATATATATATATATATATATATATATATATATATATATATATATATACATACACACACACACACACACGAAAACAAAAACAAACAAACACAAATAGAAAGAAAAAATTAGAAAAAGAAAAAGCTTGCTGTCGATTTTTGAAGAGCCGATGCTCACACCATTTTCAAAATCAACGCACGGGGATCTTCTCCCTCATGGCATGTGACGGACTTTGAACCTCATATGTCAGGATTGTGAAGCCACGTTCATTGACCCAAAGCCACAGAATATGCAAATATAGAGGTACCAACATCTTGTAAGGGGTTAGGGCCTCACATGGTTTCACGTCTCTGCTCTGTTTTCAATATTGTTTTCATGTAACATCTCTTTCATCAATATTGTTTTCATGCAATGTTTCTTTCATGAAATTTGTTTCCAGACAATATCTCTTTCATCAGTATTGTTTTCATGCACCATATCTTTCATCAATAGCTTTTGCGTGTTTACTCTATTTCATTAATATGATTTTCACACTTCATCTTTTCCATGAATTTTATTATTTTTGCGCTTATTCTTATAATCGTTGTTTTCACGCCTCTTTAACTTTCATCAAAATTGTTATCACGCTTCCTTGCTTTCATAAATATTTTTGCAAGTCAACTCTCTCCCTTTAAAATTGTTCTAAAAACCCCTCTCTGTTATCAACATTTTTGCGTGCCTCCTCTTTCATCAATATTGTTTTCACACATCGTCGCTTTCATCAATATTCTTTTCACAACCAAAGTCATCAATTTTATTTGCACACCTCCCGTATTCAATTAATATTGTTTTCACGCTTCCTCTAGCCCAGTGGTTCTCAACCGGTGGGGAATTCCCTTCAGGGGGGAATTTTAGGGTTTCCATGGGGGCGGGGGAGGGGGGGGGGGAATGAAGATTATTTCAAGATCCCGTTAATACAAGAACCGATTAATTGATTTGTTTTTCCATTCATACTTTACGGTTATGTACGTCTCACCCTTCTAAAATCTATATAAATCGATGTGTGTATGTATGTATGTGGATCCGTCCTTTATGCGTTCGCGAACGGTCCATCCGATTGAGATGAAATTTTCTACACGTTTTCCTTTCATTCCTGTGCAACCAACTGTCATAGTTTTATCTACCAGCTATCAGCTATTACCTTCCTAAAATTTAATTTTGTAATTACATGACTGACCATAAGAAAATATAAAAAAATATTTAAAAAAGGGATATAACTTTTAGTAGCATTGCTATATCTTAAGTTAAGTCCCCTGGCTATAGATATCTATATGAATTAAATGAGATGCTCGCCACCAAGGACTGGGTGCAGCCGGGCCAGGTCAGACAGACAGTTCGGGACGAACATACATACATACATAGACAGACAGACAGACAGACAGACAGACAGACAGACAGATAGATAGATCGGGAGCTTATATGACTACATATATGAATTAAATGAGATGCTCCCCACCAGGGCCTGGGTGAAGTCGGGCCGGGTCAGACAGACAGACAGACAGATAGTCAGGAACGGGAGCTTATATTACTACTTATATGAATTAAATGAGATGCTCCCCATCAGGGTCTGGGTGAAGCCGGGCCGGGTCAGACAGACAGATAGACAGACAGACAAACAGATAGATAGTCGGGAACGGGAGCTTATATGACTACTTATATGAATTAAATGAAATGCTCCCCATCAGGAGCTGGGCGAAGCCGGGCCGGGTCAGACATACAGACAGACAGACAGACATACAAGCAGACAGACAGACAGACAGACAGACAGACAGATAGATACATAGATAGATAAATAGATCCCCGCCAGAGCCTGGGCAAAGCCAGGCCGGGCAGCTAGTTCATTTATAAAGTAAGTAGACCCACAAATCACATTTTACGTGGACGTCTAGACTTGTTTTAGTATGTGCTTCCAATAGTACGTATACTGTGTAGGAGCGGGGGGAAGGGGGAATTTTTAGGTAGGAAATACGAAGCGTGGGGGGAATGACGTTCTGAAAATATGGTGAAGGGGGGCACGAGCCAAATTTTTAGATAGGAAATACGAAAAGGTGGGGGGGGGGGGGGGGGGGGGGGGGTGAAGTTCTAAAAATATGGTGAAGGGTCACGGGCCAAAAAAGATTGAGAACCACTGCTCTAGTCTACCAATAGTGTTTTCACGACTCTTCTTTTATCAATATTGTGTTCATGCAACTCTTTCATCACTATTGTTTTCACACATATACTCTTTCATCAATATTACTTAGTACAACGTTAAAGCTCCTTCAAGCTCACATACACGTAAAGTAAATCCAGTGTGTTTTGTCATCATGCATTCATCCTCTAGCACCTCAAGTTCGGATCATACAGCTCTTTGTGTATTTGCAATATCTCCTGATGTGTATACCGGTGACCAGAAATATGATTCTTAAATGTACAACCTGACACTGCTGGCTTTCCATGCGAAAAATAACTACTGTCATACACTTGTATGGAAGCCTTTTTGGCACACAATCCTGTAATATAAACGTCTTCTAACCAAAAGCTTGGGACTCGAAGAGAAGCTTGGTATAATAAAGAAGCAGCAATGCTGGTCATTGCGTAGGCAGTACCCGACACATAGTTCGGGTATGAACGACCGGAGAACATAGACAATGGAGTATACCATTTTGACCTCGGATTTCTAATTGGTTGTGCGTTCTTGTGCACAAATCCAACAATGAAAGCTTCCGAGCTGGGCTTGTCCGATGCGTATTTATGTAATGTTTTCATCAAAACTGGAATGTTGACATACATATCATCGTCCGCTTTTAAAACAAATCTACCAGAAGAACAAAACAAACTGACCCATTTTAGTATAGACACCGATTTTAAACTAAGATTTACGTAAGTATCAACGAAATCTTCTTGCAGTATATCTCCATATTGGGAAGATTCTTCGGTTATATTTCTTTGTGTAAAAGCTGCAGATTGTTCAGACTCCGGTGGAATTATACCGATGAAAAACACTAGACGAGCTTTGTTTGACGTGTTGTAGGCATAACTGCCCCACGTTTGCCGGATCACTTCTCTACCTGCATAATTGCTGAAGCTGATAGGAACGCAGATCACCAGAACAACATCATCATTGGAGCAATTTACGTTGGGTGTAACCACGTACTTAAAATCATGAGGATTAACCACTTGTTCGCGCAAGAAGGGTCTCTCAATTGTCGTTGCAACAACATCTTCGTGGATTTGTGTTATCTGGTCTCCAGAATTGCTGCTGGTGGCGTTGGCTGGATCGAAAATGGAAGATCTGTTTGTGCCAATCAGGGGAAGGATGATCTCAAGAATGCTGTCTTTAGATTGTATGTACAATGCCACATTGGCCAGTACAAAGACAGTAGCCAGGAGAAGCTTGATCCAGGTGGATTTTACCATATTTGTGCATCCAGATGACATGTTCCTGTAATTAAGACAAAATCATAACATTTAGCGTCTTTGTTTTGGTCATAAAGTAAATCATTATCATCATTAGTATTATCATCATAAGTATTATCATCATCCGCCATGCCGATAATCTATGTATGTATTGGAGAATGTGTCTTACTGTGTTTTTTTATTGTGAGCGTGCCTGTGTGAGTTTGATTGTGTGAAAGTGTAAATAAAGGTGAATTGTGTGAGTGAGTGTGTGTCGAGAGTGTGAGTGTGTGTCGAGAGTGTGAGTGTGTGTCGAGAGTGTGAGTGTGTGTCGAGAGTGTGAGTGTGTGTCGAGAGTGTGAGTGTGTGTCGAGAGTGTGAGTGTGTGTCGAGAGTGTGAGTGTGTGTGGCGAGAGTGTGAGTGTGTGTGGCGAGAGTGTGAGTGTGTGTCGAGAGTGTGAGTGTGTGTCGAGAGTGTGAGTGTGTGTCGAGAGTGTGAGTGTGTGTCGAGAGTGTGGAGTGTGTGTGTGGCGAGAGTGTGAGTGTGTGTCGAGAGTGTGAGTGTGTGTCGAGAGTGTGAGTGTGTGTCGAGAGTGTGAGTGTGTGTCGAGAGTGTGAGTGTGTGTGGAGAGTGTGAGTGTGTGTGGAGAGTGTGAGTGTGTGTGGAGAGTGTGAGTGTGTGTGTCGAGAGTGTGAGTGTGTGTTGTCGAGAGTGTGAGTGTGTGTCGAGAGTGTGAGTGTGTGTCGAGAGTGTGAGTGTGTGTCGAGAGTGTGAGTGTGTGTCGAGAGTGTGAGTGTGTGTCGAGAGTGTGAGTGTGTGTGGAGAGTGTGAGTGTGTGTCGAGAGTGTGAGTGTGTGTCGAGAGTGTGAGTGTGTGTGGAGAGTGTGAGTGTGTGTGTCGAGAGTGTGAGTGTGTGTGTCGAGAGTGTGAGTGTGTGTCGAGAGTGTGAGTGTGTGTCGAGAGTGTGAGTGTGTGTGTCGAGAGTGTGAGTGTGTGTGTCGAGAGTGTGAGTGTGTGTCGAGAGTGTGAGTGTGTGTCGAGAGTGTGAGTGTGTGTCGAGAGTGTGAGTGTGTGTCGAGAGTGTGAGTGTGTGGCGAGAGTGTGAGTGTGTGGCGAGAGTTGTGAGGGTGTGTCGAGAGTGTGAGTGTGTGTCGAGAGTGTGAGTGTGTGTCGAGAGTGTGAGTGTGTGTCGAGAGTGTGAGTGTGTGTCGAGAGTGTGAGTGTGTGGCGAGAGTGTGAGTGTGTGGCGAGAGTGTGAGTGTGTGTCGAGAGTGTGAGTGTGTGTCGAGAGTGTGAGTGTGTGTCGAGAGTGTGAGTGTGTGTCGAGAGTGTGAGTGTGTGTCGAGAGTGTGAGTGTGTGTCGAGAGTGTGAGTGTGTATCGAGACTATCGTAGGACAGAGAATAATGTTGAGAATATCATAGACAGAGAAGAATGCTGAGAATATCGTAGACAGAGAAGAATGTTGAGAATATTGTGGACAGAGAAGAATGTTGAGAATATTGTGGACAGAGAAGAATGTTGAGAATATTGTGGACAGAGAAGAATGTTGAGAATATTGTGGACAGAGAAGAATGTTGAGAATATTGTGGACAGAGAAGAATGTTGAGAATATTGTGGACAGAGAAGAATGTTGAGAATATTGTGGACAGAGAAGAATGTTGAGAATATCGTGGACAGAGAAGAATGTTGAGAATATTGTGGACAGAGAAGAATGTTGAGAATATTGTGGACAGAGAAGAATGTTGAGAATATCGTGGACAGAGAAGAATGTTGAGAATATCGTGGACAGAGAAGAATGTTGAGAATATCGTGGACAGAGAAGAATGTTGAGAATATCGTGGACAGAGAAGAATGTTGAGAATATTGTGGACTGAGAAGAATGTTGAGAATATCGTGGACAGAGAAGAATGTTGAGAATATTGTGGACAGGAGAAGAATGTTGAGAATATTGTGGACTGAGAAGAATGTTGAGAATATTGTGGACAGAGAAGAATGTTGAGAATATTGTGGACAGAGAAGAATGTTGAGAATATTGTGGACAGAGAAGAATGTTGAGAATATTGTGGACAGAGAAGAATGTTGAGAATATTGTGGACTGAGAAGAATGTTGAGAATATCGTGGACAGAGAAGAATGTTGAGAATATCGTTGACTGAGAAGAATATTGTGGACTGATAAGATTGTTGAGAATATCGTGGACTGAGAAGAATGTTGAGAACATCCTAGACTGAGAAGAATGTTGAGAACTTCGTGGACAGAGAAGAATGTTGAGAATATCGTGGACGGAGAATATAAAAATCTCTGGAGTATTGAGACACAGGTGTAACAAGAACATTCACCAAAAGCATCAGAAAAGAGACCTCTTGCTCGCTTACCTTCAACCTTACACTCCAGTATGGTTTTTATAGGAGTGTAATGACTTTTAACGTGGTCGAAATATTTCTCTGTGTTATTTCTATCATAAACTATCTTTTCATTCCCAGTTTTTTTAGAACTCTGAATTTGATTATTTTTGTTTCCATGAAATGCGACATATTCTTCTGTTTATCCACATCTCCTGGTCTCTAGTCGACTTTCCAATTGCAAGTTTATTGTCCAGGCCTCCGCGCCATATAATAGTGTTGAATATACATAACATGTTGCAAACTTATTTTAATGCGTTGTTAATCTCTTGCTGTGGCGAAGAAGATTGTAATTCCCCATACCACGTTTGAAATAAAGCCACGGGCGATTTGGAAGCAGACTGGTTTAGTTAATGTTCATACAAGCGTCTGTCGTTCAGAATGCAATGGCAAACTACTGACCGTAAACTTGCCGTAAAGTCAGACAATGCCGGGGTTGACTGCAATGTCCCGTAATTATGTGCAGCTGACTGATCTTTCTGGATGTTAATACTGATTTCATATTTTTGAACCATGAGGGTGGGGAAATACTTGACAAGAAAGGCAGACGATGACAGAAAAAGGCGCATGAGGATAGAGAAAGGCCGATGAAGACATAGAAAGGCAGATGAAGATAAGGAAAGCCAGATAAAGATAGAGAAAGTCAGATGAAGACAGAGAAAGCCAGATGAAGACCAAGAAAGGCGTGTGGGGACAAATCTCAGCAACAGTTAGGCAGCATCAACTTCACAAAGATATCAGATGACAGATAGGCGCGGAAGGTTATGATCAACGACGTCTGGTAGATGACAAGAGAGGATATGGAATCGTGATTATTGATGTCTGGTAGATGACAGAGAGGATATAGAGTCATAATTATATATGTCTGGTAGACGACAGAGAGGATACAGAGTCATAATTATTGATGTATGGTAGATGACAGAGAGGATATGGAATCGTGATTATTAATGTATGGTAGACGACAGAGAGGATATAGAGTCATAATTATTGATGTATGGTAGATGACAGAGAGGTTATAGAGTTATGATTATTGATGTATGGTAGATGACAGAGAGGATATAGAGTCATAATTATTGATGTATGGTAGATGACAGAGAGGATATAGAGTCATAATTATTGATGTATGGTAGATGACAGAGAGGATATAGAGTCATAATTATTGATGTATGGTAGATGACAGAGAGGATATAGAGTCATAATTATTGATGTATGGTAGATGACAGAGAGGATATAGAGTCATGATTATTGATGTCTGGTAGACGACAGAGAGGATACAGAGTCATAATTATTGATGTATGGTAGACGACAGAGAGGATACAGAGTCATAATTATTGATGTATGGTAGATGACAGAGAGTTTATAGAGTCATGATTATTGATGTATGGTAGATGACAGAGAGGATATAGAGTCATAATTATTGATGTCTGGTAGATGACAGAGAGGATACAGAATCATGATTATTGATGTCTGGTCGACGACAGAGAGGATACAGAGTCATAATTATTGATGTATGGTAGATGACAGAGAGGATATGGAATCGTGATTATTAATGTATGGTAGACGACAGAGAGGATACAGAGTCATAATTATTGATGTATGGTAGATGACAGAGAGGTTATAGAGTTATGATTATTGATGTATGGTAGATGACAGAGAGGATATAGAGTCATTATTATTGATGTATGGTAGATGACAGAGAGGATATAGAGTCATAATTATTGATGTATGGTAGATGACAGAGAGGATATAGAGTCATAATTATTGATGTATGGTAGATGACAGAGAGGATATAGAGTCTTGATTATTGATGTCTGGTAGACGACAGAGAGGATACAGAGTCATAATTATTGATGTATGGTAGACGACAGAGAGGATACAGAGTCATAATTATTGATGTATGGTAGACGACGGAGAGGATACAGAGTCATAATTATTGATGTATGGTAGATGACAGAGAGTTTATAGAGTCATGATTATTGATGTATGGTAGATGACAGAGAGGATATAGAGTCATGATTATTGATGTCTGGTAGACGACAGAGAGGATACAGAGTCATGATTATTGATGTCTGGTCGACGACAGAGAGGATACAGAGTCATAATTATTGATGTATGGTAGACGACAGAGAGGATACAGAGTCATAATTATTGATGTCTGGTAGATGACTGAGAGGTTATAGTGTCATGATTATTGATGTCTGGTAGATGACACAGAGGTTATAGAGTCATGATTATTGATGTCTGGCAGCTGACAGAAAGGGTACAGAGTCATGATTATTGATGTATGGCAGATGATAGAAAGGATATAGAGTCATGATTATTGATGTATGACAGGTGACAGAGAGGGTATAGTGTCATGTTTACTGGTCCCAAGCGCCAATAAAGTGATTGGATTCCTGTAGAAAACAAAAATCCTAGTTGTGTGTGTAACCACTCTGGGGGTCACTACTCGGTGTGCCGCTCCACGCATACACTTGCTGGCTGATTACCATGCGTCACCATACTGTATCTTCATGAATTTCTATAGATTTCACCCTTTACTGATCAAACAATGGACAACAGAATGCTCCTTTTTGGTGAATGTCAAAAGTGGGGTGGCCATCTTTAAAATATCCTTCTGACGTCCCCGTGGTCGTCTGCACCGTGACATCACGTGCTTAACCCTCTTGACATCATTAACAACAATTACACATTACAAGACAATGGCATGGTCATTGTAATTTCTATCACACGTTTAATGTTTTCAGCTGACGCCCCTCGTATTATAATATAAATTTCCGTTCACTTTGGATTAAAATTTCGGAAGATACCACGAAACAAATCAAATAACACGATGACCCTGGTATGACGATATATCGTCCTTCTGTCAAATGGGAGTTCACATGTGGCGATATATTATCCTTCGACACTGAATCAGTTAACAGGGGTAATGAGATCTTCTCACTGTTTGTTGATATTCACAACTATGATTATGTACTGTATAAGGCATTAGGATATGCATAGCACGTGATCATGTATGCAGAAATAGTGTGTAAAATGTGTATGTGCTGTCACGAGCAGGCCTCCAAATGCATACAGATAATGCTGTGACATGGCGAGATTACTATCTTAGATGCTAAACAAACAAAAAAAACCACCATTCCATGGAGATGTTATTAACAGCCTCTGTGATCATATATGAAAACATAGTGTGTCGAAGATGCATGCGCTATGACGAGCAGGCCTCCAGATGCATACAGGTAACGCTGTAACAATGGCGGAATTACTATCTTAGATACTAAGAAACCTGCCATTCCATGGAGATGTTATCAGTAGCCTCTGGATGCGTGGATGTGTGTGTGTGGGGATGTGCGTGCATACACTCGTGCGTTGGGTGTGTATGGGTGAGGAGTATTTGGATGGCTGTGTGTATGGATGTGTCTGTGGGGGTGTGGGTGTTCGTGCATGCGCTCGTGCGGTGGTGGGGAGTTTGTGGATGTGTGTGTGTGTGTGTAGATGTGTATGTATGTGTTAGGTGTGCGGGCGCTGTCTGTATGGGGTTATGTGCGTACGCATGTGTGGGTGCGTGCGTGCATGTATGTGTGTGTGCGCGCGAGACAGATAGCTTCTGCTTCTGTCCTTTAACCCCCAATGGAGAGGAGCCCCTCAAGCAACCCACGCCAGGTCGTCCTATATGTTTGTATCTCCTGCTGCTCCCACTATGTCCTCCCAATACGGTACTATTTATCTCAATGTGTGGGACGCAGAGGTGTTTCCAAGGCACCAGGGCCGGGTTATATACTGGCCAAGACCTATTGACGCGTCCTCGTCGAGCGTCCTGGGCAACAGGTCCCTTCGGGGTCCTGGCTAAAGTCAGTAGGATCGCCGATTCCTCCGAAGTCGGAGAGTGTCTGCCTGTACGGCGAGGAACCACCAGTCTGCACACCAATAAGCCAGACATGGGACAACGGATACTCACGCAAAACTCAGGTCCTGTATGACATCACACTGATGTTGGACAACAGGATGCCTTCATCCGACATACAGGACTTCGCGTTGGAGCTCAAGCCAACGAACACAAGCAAGCAAGCAAGCATCTCAATGTGTAATTCTCTTCGTGTGTTCATAAGTCTACCGCTACTTCGTTTGCCTTGTGGGTTTCCTACTATCGATTGCCTAGTTATATTGTGTAAACCAGTGGTTCTCAACCTTTTTTGGCCAGTGCCCCACTTCACCATATTTTCAGAACGTCATTCCCCCCCCCCCCTTTCGTATTTCCTACGTAAATATCCCCCCTTTTTACACAGTATCCGTAATAATGGAAGCTAACTTTAACAGCACATACTAAAACAAGTCTAGACGCCCGCATAAAACGTGATTTATGGGTCTACTTACTTTATAAAATGAATTTTAGAAGGGTGAGACGTACAGAACCGTAAAGTATGAAGGGAAAAACAATATCAAATAATCGGTTCTTGTATTAACGCGATCTTGAAATAATCTTAATCTCCCCCCCCCCCCCCCCCCCACCCGAAACCCTAAAATTTCCCCCTAGGGGGGAATTCCCCACCGGTTGAGAACCACTGGTCTAAACGTTTTCTAAGTGTGTGTCCTATCCAGGGAAAGTGTCTTTTTAATCACCTCTTGGTTCACTGGGATTTGTTTTGTTCTCTAAATTAGCTCTACATTAGTGATTCTGTCCTTCCATTTTATTCCCACTACTCTGAACAGGCACCGACAAGTGAATGTTTGTAGTTTATTAGTAATTCCATCCATCCATCATGTGACATGCCGATAAGCGTGGGCGGTCATGTTTTGCCATCTCACAAGATCACCAGAGTCGTGGATCAGCTCCGTGTTTCTGTCTCGACCATGCCACGTGGCCAAGTCATCCAAGTATTTACTTCTCGGTCTTCCTCTTGGTCTCTTCCCTTCGATCTTGCCAGTTGTCACCAAGTTCTCCAATGCATTTCTTTTCATAACATGCCCAAAATATTTTGACTGCCTACGTCTAAATCAGTTTACGATCCTCATTTGTTTCTTGAAGGACTTATTCATTGCTTTTTCTGTCTGTAAATGGTGTTCTTTGCATTTTCCTCAGAACCCACATTTCCACAGCCATCAGATGTTTTTCAGCTTGACTGCTCATTGTCCACTCTTCACATCCATACAAAAGTACAGGTTCTATGTAGCACTTCAACACTCTTTTTCTCGTTTCAGTTGATATCTTTGTATTGGTCAGTATGTTTTTCATCTTTCAAAAGGCTACCTTCGCAATGGCAATTCTTGTTCTATTCTCTTCAAGGCATCTCCCATCAGATGTAATGAGTGTCCCGAGATAACTGTACCGATTCATTAGTAATTCACCACCAGTAAACGTGTTAATCGTATCAATGTAGATCCGAACCAGGAAGGAATCATGGGGGTGTTATAACATTACACATTGTCAGCTATATAGTTGCATATCCTTTACAGGACGTCGCAGTCAACATCGGCAATTTTTGCTGTTGTGATCGCTTGGCAAGTTTACGTTCAGTAGTTTGTCATCGCTTTCTGAACGACCCGTACTCATATAATTTCGTAAAACATCGCGGTCTGCTGTCAAATTGCCCACAGTTGTGTTTTGAACGCGGGTATGCTATATATCTATTGTAAAATGAAAGCAAAATGCGCACAGAGATCCTCGGTAGAAACAACAAGCGCAAACAAATGTACACACCTTGCAATGTCCGAAGTCAGGCCTATAGAAATCACAGTGGAAAATAAATAACTCTACAAAAGAAAGTCATTAAGTAACATGAGTGAACAAATAAATGTTTTCTTTATTCTTTAAAAAAAAAAAAAATTGTGCGAACCAGAGATTCTCTATCACACGAAACATTAATAGATTGGGAAGTGCCTTGAAGACATAAGAACAAAAATCGCAATGACAGAGGAAGCCTTTTGCAAGATGGAAAACATACTGGCCAATAAAAAGATGTCAGTTGCAACCAGAAAAAGAGTCATGAAGTGTGTCAAACGAATGAATTACCAAACAACGATAAGTAGATTGTGAGCTTTAATAGAACACGATTACAAGAAACAAAATGGCGGCCAAAGCCTTCGTCAGCACATAACAAAACAACACAAACAGACACAAAACTAATAAAATAATATCTACATAGAAAATACAGAGGTTATTTAGCTGAATCATGTCTTGGTTGAATGTGTCTAAAGCGCTAGCCGTTTGATGAGTGTGGAGACGGCCGGATGTGAGGTTTGAAACGGGTCGATGGGTAACAGGGATTGGCTGAGACGCCCGATGGGCGGGGGGGGGGGGGGGGTGTGTGGGGGAAGAATACCTATGTGGGCGAACGGTGAACTAAAGCCTGCTCTGTGGCGAAGGTTTTAGTTTGCGATTCCGCATACCCAGTTTGCGGGCACTTGGAATGCAGTACGCCCTGTGTTGGTTAGCATAGGATAGCATGAGTGCCGGTCGCTCAGAAAGCAATGACAAACCACCGAACGCAAACTTGCCAAAAAATCACTAACGGCAAAAGTAATGCTAGGGATAATGGCAACGCTCTGTTAAAGATACGCTATCATGTTATACTAGTGGGTTATATAGCTGCGGGGAAGGAAAAAAAAAAAAAAGAGAGAGAGAGAGAGAGAGAGAGAGAGAGAGAGAGAGAGAGAGAGAGAGAGAGAGAGAGAGAGAGAGAGAGAGAGAGAGAGAAAGAGAGGGGAAGTGGGTCAAGCACAGAATGAGTTAACTAAGACTAGTAATCATAAGACAGACATAATCAAGTAGTGTTAGTTGGGGAAATAGTAGAATTCATTCGTTCTCACCATTACCCCTACCTTGTTCAACATCACCGGCTCAAAATGATAGTCCTATGAATAGTCAGCCACCAGCTGCCCACGGTTTTACCCTCACAGTCCTATTAATCTGGAGCTGGTTGTTGTCCATATGGGGTGAAGAAATAAACTGTTAGTTAAATCAGTGAGCTCGGTATTACACGGGAAACGCAGTGGAAACAAGCGACTACCTGACGGGGAACTAGCTATATAAAGACCACACACAGCTTCATTTGACTAGACAGATTACACATCGGGAGTCTCTGTGGTGAAGTAGTCAAGCCGTCTCACGTTCCGAAGGTTGTGGGTTCGATTACAGGCTACGACTTTCCGTTCACGAGTGCATTTTATTTGGAGACTCCTGGGTGTCGTCGCTGGAGCTACGGAGTTCGTGCTTTGTGCGACGCTTTCGGCAGGTCGCCTTGAAGAAATAGACCGAGCCATATGGGAAAAAACCCAGTGCAATGAAGTCGATTCTCTCGACTTTTAACTGTAACTAGACACATTACAACTCGTCCCCATTACACAAGGAGTTTTCAACACCAAGATTTGAAGTAAATTTACCCGACAACTAATTTTCACCACACCGTTACAGCTAGGTACAGATCGCAAAGGTTTACGAGAAATAGAAAGTGAGATTGTGTTAATCGTCGATATCACATGTGTTACAGTGACTGTATCGGGGAGAGAGAGAGAGAGAGAGAGAGAGAGAGAGAGAGAGAGAGAGAGAGAGAGAGAGAGAGAGAGAGAGAGAGAGAGAAAGAGAGAGAGAGAGAGAGGGAGAGATGGGGGACAAGCGTATTGTCTTTAGTGGACATAAACGAGCGTCAGAACATAAGTGTGAGAGTGATTCAGATAGCTGTAGAAGTTCGCTGTTGAGTTCATTCATTCATTCATTAGCATGTCCTTTGCAGAACCTCGCTCCCATAACAACCTTACGGAAAACCTCTCGATCATAAGCAAGATGTCCCTCGTCCGATACACCCATATGGAGAACATCCGCTACTTCCTGCATCCATCTGCTCTTTGGCCTTCCTCTTCCTCTCTTCCCAGGCACATACCCCTCCATTATTGTTCACTCCAAATTTCGTGACGTTCAAAGTGACCAAAATATTTCAATTTTCTTTGTTTTATCGTCTTAAATATCCAAACTTCTTCAATATTCAGCTCTTGAAGTATGGGTGTTGAGTGAGTCTTATCGTGAAATAAAGTGTATGTCATGTGTGCCGCGCCCACTATATTGAACGCATCTGTAAGAAGAAATTGGTGAGCTATCCACTATTATAAGAATCCCTCGCCAACAGGCGAACGAACCCATTCTGACTTCAGAGGTGCTTGTAATTTACGTCCCCAAGTCTAGAATGAGAATTCAACATGTCAATCCAACTAACCCTGTAGGGGTTGAACTCGCAGGTAGTTTTTACAGTAGCAGGTAGTTTAAAATTATCTTAGACACTAACAGTTTAAAAGTATCTTAGACACTAACAGTTTAAAAGTATCTTAGACACTAACAGTTTAAAATT
This sequence comes from Cepaea nemoralis, assembly GCA_014155875.1. Taxonomy (NCBI): domain Eukaryota; kingdom Metazoa; phylum Mollusca; class Gastropoda; order Stylommatophora; family Helicidae; genus Cepaea; species Cepaea nemoralis. Next base: position 42,586 of record JACEFZ010014146.1, on the reverse strand, counting down.
ATCTTAGACACTAACAGTTTAAAAGTATCTTAGACACTAACAGTTTAAAAGTATCTTAGACACTAACAGTTTAAAAGTATCTTAGACACTAACAGTTTAAAAGTATCTTTTACACTAGCAGATAGTTTGACAGTATCTTTTACAGCAACAGGTAGATTAAAAGTATCTTTGGCACTAACAGATAGTTTAAAAGTATGTTTCACACTAGCAGATAGTTTAGCAGTATCGTTTACACTAGCAGGTAGTTTAAAAGTACCTTAGACACTAACAGTTTAAAAGTATCTTTCACACTAGCAGATAGTTTAACAGTATCTTTTACAGTAACATGTAGTTTAAAAGTATCTTAGACACTAACACTTTAAAAGTATCTTAGACACTAACAGTTTAAAAGAATCTTTTACACTAGCAGATAGTTTAACAGTATCTTTTACACTAGCAGGTAGTTTAAAAGTATCTTAGACACTAACAGATAGTTTAAAAGTATCTTTTGCACGAGCAGATAGTTTAACAGTATTGTTTACACTAGCAGGTAGTTTAAAAGTAGCTTAGACACTAACAGTTTAAAAGTATCTTTTACACTAGCAGATAGTTTAACAGTATCTTTTACACTAGCAGGTAGTTTAAAAGTATTTTAGACACTAACAGTTTAACAGTATCTTTTACACTAGCAGATAGATTAACAGTATCTTTTACACTAGCAGTTTCTGGACACTCATAGACAGTTTAAAAGTATCTTTTACACTAGCAGGTAGTTTAAAAGTATCTTTGACACTAATAGGTAGTTTAAAAGTATCTTTCACACTGACGTGTGTTTTAAAAGTATCTTTGACACTAGTCGTTAGTCGCGGTTCCAACTTCACATTAAAGGGTCGCCCCATTATGCTCCGTTCCTGTACCAGTGAATATCACACAAAATGCTCCTTACTGCCCCTGTGAAAAATGGAACAGACAGCGGTTCCGACAAACCAACAGCACACACAGGTAAACATGCAAAAGGCCACAGCCAGATGGCCAACACGACAGTACGTCATTAAAATTACAGTTCATCGAAGATGGAAACAGCAGTCACTAGAAACCCAGCAGTTGCACACGCATGACTGCTAATGAACTGAACATCCATGCATCCGACTTGAGAATCAAATCCATAGACACCCCACCCATCAGCTAACCAACGACCCTATAAATGATACAAGACGAAAATAATACACAAACGACGAGAAAAAGAAAAAGAAGGGCAGAGTATTTGACTAGCTTGTGGACGCATTTCTCAAACCGCAGATAATATCTTTCTTTGCTCTTTGTCACAGCTCTGTATTCATATCTTGACAATATTTCATGGAAGACAGAAGGAGACAAAGATTAAACAAACTTCAGGGGTAAAGGCGGTGATATACAGCCACGACAGTCCATGACAGGTAGGACAGAACCACGCAGTACACTACCTGCTTGTTTTGCACACGGACAGGCGCGCCACTAGTGTAGGGTACAGAACGGAACAAAGGGTTTCGGTGAAGACAGCTGGGAGATAGATGGCCGCTGATATAGTAAGGTCAAGGGTTAGCGACAGCTTATGGTTTTAAACGATTAGATAGCGGCTACAGGGGTTAGCCCAGTGGTCCTCAACCTTTTTTGGTCCGTGCCCCCCTTCACCATATATTTAGAACGTAATCCCCCCCCCCCCCTTTCGTATTTCCTCCCTAAATATTCCCCCCTGCCCCTACACAGTATAGGTAATAATTGAAGCTAAATTTAATAGCACATACTAAAACAAGTCTAGACATCTACATAAAACGTGATTTGCAGATCTACTTACGTTATAAAATGAATTTCAGATGGGTGATACGTACAGAACTGTAAAGTATGAAGGGGAAAACAATATCAAGTAAACGGTTCTTGTATTCACGCAGTCTAGAAATAATCTTAATTCCCCCCTGGAAACCCTAAAATTCCCACCTAGGGGGGAATTCCCCACCGGTTGAGAACCACTGGGTTCGCCGTTGATTGCGTTTTACGAGATTGTGTGATGTATGTGTGCGTAAATTATCTAGTGTGTTTGCATAAGCACATTAGAATGCTGATCGACCGTTGTGGGAATGTAGAGCGGTTTGTATTGAGATAGGTTTAGATCAAGGCAGGGTTGGGAGGTATGAGTTATCCTCTGTATATGTTCGAAATAATATTTGGGGAGGCCATGCCCTGGCGTCTATGATTCCTTCGCTCTAACCACCGTGTATGGTTAAAGAAAGGGTAATTTTATGCGTTCATGGTTGCCATTGTCGTTGAAAGCATTTCTGTTTCTGTTTTTTTTTATCTACGCCAACCGTCCATTTTTAGTATATTGCACGTTGTTAACCCGTAGGTTCAGGACACACTTCTTTGAATCATCGCAAAACAAGCGTAGCACCAATGATGTAACAAGATAGCTCATGACCTGTCACGCTACATTATCCTCCCTTTTTTCAACGCATATTATTTATGCTTCGACACAAGTCATAAACAGTCACACCCCCTGGTATCCATTTCTGTCGCTTCTCATTGCTTATCTGTGTTTTGTTGGCGACCTAACATTCCCGCAAATGCAATCTGTTGGATACAATTACCATTCTCATCATTGTGCGCCATGTCCCTAAGCGTGAATGATCGTGGCTCTGTCCTTGACCCAATTAAGCCACCACGTGACCAAGCTATCTACGTATTCATCTCTTTGTCATCTTCTGGCTATTTCCCCATCAAGTTTCTCGGTTGCCGCTAAGTTTTACAATACATTTCTACTCGTATGGTTGCATGTCCTTTATAAGACTTCGCAGTCAACCCTAGCATTGTCTTGTGTCAGAGGAACACGTACAGAATAACATTTTTTTGTTGTTGCGTATCCCTTACGGGACGTTGCAGTCAACACCAGCATTTTCAGCTGCTGTTGATGTAGGCCTACTAGGCAAGTGTTACGTTCAGTAGTTTGCCATTACTTTCTGAACGACTGGCCCCTATACCTTTTCGAAAAAACCAGCACCGCTGTGTTTCGAACTCGGGTATACGGGCTCACAAACCGCGTTCGCAAGCCCTTAGCCACAGAGACCGGTCAGAATAACATGGATGGATAGAAAAATATAACGTGGCAGTCCTTCAAAAAAAAAAAGACAAAGTAGATTAATATAGTCGCGACCACATACCGCGTTCGAAACAAAGCTTGGGCGATTTGGGAGCAAACTGTCTTGCGCTGGTTACCCATACAAAGGTCGAGTGTCGATCGTTCAGAAATCAATGGCAAACTACTGAATGTACTTGCCAAGAAATCACTAACAGTCAACAAACGATGGGGTTGACTGCCAATTATGTAAAGAATATGCAGCTAACTTTTCTTTACAGTAATTTCCTCAGCTACTCATTACATCTTTAATGTTGTTAAGAACTGTTCAGTTACTATGTCTGATAATCCCGTTTAGTTGATTAAAGTTTCCAGTTGGCTGTCACCTAAATTGTCTCTTTTATCTGTCTGTTTTATTCTGTCTTTTTTATTAGACAGAAAGCAAGTGGTATCACACAATAAAGATTTATCTCAAGCCATTACCATTAATATTGGAGTACCTCAGGGGTCTATTCTTGGCCCTCTGTTATTTGCCATTTATATAAATGATCTTCCTTTAAATCTGTCGTCGTCCTGCAATCTATTTGCTGATGACTGCACAGTATATACAAACGCTATTGATCGTAATGTGCTAGAATTATCCTTGCAACAGGAAATAAATAGTGTAGTTAACTGGAGTCATGCAAATCGAATGCAAATTAACATTGCTAAAACAAAGTCTATGTTAATAGGAACCAGGCAAAGACTTCACACTCTAAACTCGCAGAGAACTCTTTAGCTGCACATTGGCAGCACGCCTGTAGAAAGTGTCACCGAGCACAAGGCACTGGGTCTTATCATAGATCAAAATCTAACCTTTAACTCACATGTTCATGCTCTAGTTAAACAAATAGCCAAAAAAGTATACGAACTTGCCAAAATTAAAAATTTCCTTGACGAAAACACAAGAAAGATATTCTATACTTCCCATATACAAACACATATTGATTACTGCTCCACAGTCTGGGATGGATATTCCAAATCAATAACAAAACGCCTACATTCACTCCAGAAAATGGCAGTGCGTTTAATTAATGGTGAAAAGCTTACCGACAATTCTAACCTACATAAACGTCTCCGGTTACTGCCACTCCACAAGCGACTACTTTTTAATAAGGCCAAACTAATTCACAAAATCCTATTTAAATTGCTCCAAGCTACCTTTGGCCATTGTTTAAATATAACACTAGACATAGCGAACGACTAAATATACTTCATGTCCCTAAACCTAGGATAGACTTATATAAAACAAGCTTAGCATACTCTGCCGCTCAGTTGTGAAACAATCTTCCACAAGAAATCAAAGACACCACCAATCATTATGCACACATTCGCAACCTGTTTGAACACTACCTTAGTACAGACTACATTCCCCCATAAACAATAACACAAAAAGACAATAATGGTAACTTATCTCAAACGACAACTAGCCAAAAAGCAATCCCTTATGTATGGCACGTTACACCCTCCTTAGGTATTTATAATGCCCATGTTAAACACTGCCTCAATGAGTCATTTGTTATTGATTATTTTCCATGCGTTTTAATGCTATTGTTCTTTTGTTGCCAAAATTTGCTTCATAAGTGTTGTTGAATTAAAGAATGTATGAGAGGAAATAGAGAAGGAGGGCAGAATGTCAGACGGGCCTGCGTGCCCAATTCTTAACCCTTTGAAAATAAAGACTTTCGTTCGTCCGTTCGTTCTTTTATCCGCCTCATCCTCTTTGTATCTAACTCGAGGAGTATTCAAATTAAAATATTAATACCGTTATAGAATTGCAATAGCCACGTCATTGTCTCGTAACCTGTTTAATATTGTTGTTCAGGATGTCAAGAGTGGTAATCACGTGACATTGCGGTGCAGACGAAAACGGTGACCTCATAAAGACCGTTTAAAGAAGGCCGCCCCACTTTTGACATGCACCAAAGAAGAGCAGCGTTCTGTTATCCGTTTTATTTTTTAATCAGTGAAGGGGTACAACATATAGAAATTCATCGACGAATGGGGGTCCAGTAAGGGATGCATGCCTGTCAGTCCAGTATGTTTATGAGTGGAGTAGGAAGTTTCAAAACGGCGTGACTTCTGTGACAGATTGTTCGCAACCACCGAGGAGTGACCCTCAAAGTCGATTGTAGCCGCTGAAGGTCTCGTACAAGTAAACCGTCTACTGGCTGTGAGTGACATTGCCGCACATCTTGACATCAGTCAAGGTTCAGCACACCACATCAGCACGACTTGCTACAGTACCACACAGTGCCTGCAAGCTGGGTGCCACGGCAGCTTACTCCAGAATTGAAACAACGACGCATTGATGCTTGTCAACAATATAAAATGACACAAAGTAGTGCAGCTTTTTTTATGCTTGTCAAGAGCTTTTGCAGTGCTTTGAAGCAAAAAGTGATAGTTTCCTTAAAAAAAAAAAAAAAAGAAACCTAGGTTCACTATCATGAGTCAGAAATGAAGAAAGCGAGCAAGAAATGGCGCCATCTCCCCTCACCAAAACCAAAGAAGTTTCACACGCAGACATCTGCAGGGAAGGTTAACCTGACTCTGTTTTGAGATGAACGAAGCGTTAATTTAGAGCACAGCATGCCAAGAGGGAAACTGTCACCAGTGACACGTATACAGATCTTCTCATGAATCATTTTCGACCCGTTATCAAATCCAAACAACGTGGACTTCTGAGTAAAGGTGTCCTGTTGCAACACGACAATGCTCGACCCCATACTGCCCTTGCAACGGTTGAAACCATCGAAGACCTCCACGTTCAATGCGTACCCCATCCTCCGTACTCGCCAGACCTAGTCCCAAGTGATTTCCACCTATTTGGACAACTCGAAGAGTCATTGGGAGGAAAGACTTTTCGGTCCGATGAAGAGGTACATCAGGTGGTGTATGCCACCAAGAGAATTTGTTTTTCTACAGGAATCTAGCATTTTATCGGCGCTGCAAGACTTCGATAGAACGCATTGGTGGCTACATCGAAAAATTATACATTTGTACTTTACTCCCCCAACCCCCATCCCCCCCCCCCCAAAAAAAAAGCATTTAAGGTTTTCATTTGAAGCCCCTACGTTATTAATTTATTTGTATTTTTTATGAGATAGCACTGATTTTACTATTGATCAAATGGGTTTTATTTGCACATTTTTTGGCAGATTAACACAATCCCTACGTGAAATACTGCTCAAGAGCCAATCTGTGTCATGATGTCAAATTGTCCTTTGTTCATATTATTCCATGCACTTTAAAATTAAATTCCTGTCACTTAATGACTCTGTCACTCTCTCTGCGCGCTTGCTTCTGTGTGTTTGTGTGTGCGCGCGCTCGCCTCGTATTGTGTGTGCGTGTGGGGGGGGGGGGGGGGGTCATAGGAATCTCGAAGACACATCCAACAGCATATAATTAACAAGATATCTAAAGCAGTGGCTCTCAACCTGTTTTGGCCTATGCACCCCTTCACCAGAATGTCATTCCCCCCCCCCCCCCTTTTCCATATTTCCTCCCTATGGATTCATCCCCGCCCCTATACAGTATACGTAAAAATGGAAGTCAAATTTAATACATTACATTGGCACCTTTCCGTCTTGACAGACGATAGTTTGTGCTTTAAAAAGGCATAATAACTTTTACCTATGGCGGTAGCGAATGTGACTTGATAAGATATGACTGATAATTTAATAACACATACTAGAACAAGTCTAGACGTCTACATAAAACGTGATTTGCTGATCTGCTTACATTACGAAACGAATTTCAGAAGAGCGAGAAGTTCACAACCGTAAAGTATGGAGGGAAAAACAATATTAAGTAATGGTTCTTGCATTAACGCGATCTTGAAATAATCTTAATCCCCCCCCCCCCCCCCCCACCTTTCTTTGAAAACCCTAAAATTCCCCCTGGGGGAATTCCCCACCGTTTGAGAGCCATTGATCTAAAGAGAAACAATCGCTACACAACAGTCCCAGGTCAATTACACATACTCAATTGTAATACTGTAAGACGCTAAGATGTGGACAATGAATAAGCCATTAGAACACAGTATTGAAACTCTAAGCGAATACAAAGAAGAATAGGTTGCATTTCATGAAAACAAAAGGGTGGGGGGTGTCGTGTCCTCCTTTAAAGTGTCGTCCCTGGAGTGAAGAGAGTCAACACCCACATTATAATATTTTTTGTCCCTATCAATATCCTGGAGAATCCACCAGCTTCCGCCCAACACACTCCATCAGCCCGTAGACACCTTTTCCTATCACTCTCTCACTGTCGTACTATGCCCCCTCTCATACTTCCCCAACGCAACATACTCAACAACTCTTGCTTCTAAAAATTAATAAAGATTAATTTATTAAAAGAAAAGTGTAACGTATATGAGGCGTGTATGCGAAGAAAATGCGTGAGGTGTTCTATAATGTGTGTATGATCGGACTTTCAGATAGTAGCATAGTTTCTTCATTGCAAGGGCACACCACAGCACATTAAATCATAACCAGTGCACCTCACCCGGTGTCGAAACCCTCTTGCCGGATACTGACTGTCATCTGTAGCCACCTGGTAATCCATCTTCATGATCATCCGAAATAGATACTGTTAGTAAGTACAGATTGATTACGGACTGGTTGCAAACTAACTTTGTAAGTTCCTATCGGTCCTAAAGAATGCACAAATCCTTTGTAGTGTATTTATGTTTTACTGTTAATGTTTCTACACTTGATCCTAACTAGTGTTCATATAGGGTCAAGTATATGTCATATGTAATATTACACGGGAATCTAGCACACGATGTGACTTATCCGTTAATGTTCTCGTTCCTTAAACAATGTTTGTCCGATGTGTGATATATCAACAATCATCACCCATCCTATGTGAACCATACCACGCAGGAGTCGTTATATTGGCTGGCTCTTCTGGGCCATGCCATGGTGAACCCTTCTGAGTATGAGTCCAGCGTAAACATATACCATCTTTCTTCTCGGACGTTATTCCTTTTCCGTAAGAATCATTTTAGAGTCCAACTGGTGGTCGTCCAATTGGAGTGCACTTCTTCAAAACCAGTGTTGAGTTTCCTAGTAACTGGTGGGGAACCTGTGGGAAAACCAACACATCATGTGAGAGCACTAGTCACTGATCCTACCGGCTGGGTGTAAGCTTATTACCCTGCTCTGTTATTTTACAGCTAACTACTCTGTCAGAGAGCCTTATAGCTTCTCACCTACGTCCGAATCAGGCTATGATAAGGAAAGACCAATAAACAGAGTGCAACCTCAGTATTCTATTCACCCTAGCAGAGCCAATATCACTATTCTACTCTAACTAGTTTTCCACTAACAGTGCTAATCATCACACTATAGTTTTAACAAGGCTACAGTCTATATTAATTAGAACTAATAGACTATATTGACTACCTTAGGCAACACTGCAGTTAGATCAAATTACATCCACTCTTGCCATGACAGGCACGTGTAAAATTAAATTAACTCAATTCGCACACGGTGGACATTTTCCAATCGAACCACAGTTCCGAAGCACGTCCACTAAAATCCAAGGTTTTCGTTCCACTGTCCTCTCCAATCCTGGTTTTTGGCAAAACCCTAAAATTGGTCACGTGACATGGTTGATGTCCTGCAGGTGTTATTTGGGCATATCATCCATTGTCAAGAATCTATTTTCCCTGGCTTAGTCACTGTCCAAGTTGTCATCACTTGTTTAGATTCCCAAAACAAGCCAGCGAGTTCCTGTATACTCCCAACAACAGTTGCCAATAACAAGCCGTCAATCTTCTGTCGACTGGTGACAATCACCGCTGCCATTTCTGTTTGATGTCTGGAAACTCTAATGACAGACGGACTGTTTTCTTCCGAGCTGAGTACTTCCGCTTCCAATCCGAGCTGTTTATAATCTGTCAAAGCGATGTATGATTCAGCTCATTCACTTCCCCTGTTGTCGACCCAATGTAACCCCGTGCAGCTGCAACTATTTACCGTCCTGGGGTTTAACATCCGATTTGTTTATTCAGTTAGTTAAAATAGTTGTCGCTGGCAGATAGTCCATTTAATCAGAAAGCCTCTATATTAATCATTGGTTAAACGCAAGGTTTTATTTTGTGACCGGGGGGGGGGGGGGGGGAATGGAAAAAGAAAGAGTCGAGTGAAGGGAATAATGTCACTACTACTACTACTACTACTACTACTACTACTACTACTACTACTACTACTACTACTACTACTACTACTACTACTACTACTACTGTTGCTGCTGCTACTGCTACTAAGTTAGCCTCGAATTATGTGTGGATAAAATAATGTATGAAAGAGAGTGACAGAATGTCAATGTTAGACAGGCCTGCGTGCTCAATTCGTAACCCTTTGAAAATAAAGTTTGTTCGCTCCTTCATTCGTTCGTTCAGCACATAGTAAGTTTATGCGCGAACGCTTTAAACCTCACATGCCTCAACTTGACTTAAGCATTAAAAGCAAACAGACTATTGGCTGTAAACATGTATCAGCTGTGTTGAACTACTAATCCTACTGCTGCTGCTACTACTACTGATTCTGCTGCTGTTACTACTACAACTACTAATCTCGTCAACATCCGCCAACCGAGTCCGCACTGCACTGATTATATCAGCACTGTCCATAATTCTACCCGTTTGTAATGGTGCATTACTTGCCAGCGCATTATCTTTAACTCCGAAATACCCTGGGGAATGATGTGAAGCGCGACTTCTGAATGATGTCTGTCCATTCGGAGCGGAGACTGTCGGTTGCAATTTTCTATAACGTGTTCATGGAGTCTGAAATGGTTACCAGGTGTGTGACTTCCTGTTCTGTTGTCCACGGCCACGCCTGTGTTCTGAGGGCAGCAGTGATCTCTGTAGAGAAACTTGATCTAGTTGTCTTGAACGCACCGCTATCCTCTTTGATTGTTCTCATCTTGTGTGCTGTGTAAGCCCAGATAGTTAGTCATTAGATTAGTAGCACAATTATAAAGGTACAAGCTTTATCCTGGTGCGAGGAAATGCAACCTAAAGACAAAATGTCATGGCAAGGCAGACCAGGCCCTAAGCCTTGGTTGGCAGCTGGTCTAGAATCGAAGCTCCGACAGGCGGACAGTTAGAGCATTGTTTTGCTGATCCGACAGCTTCTCCAGCTTGTCTTGTTCCAGATGTATAGGTGTTACCTTTCCTCTAGAGTGAACTAGGCAGTCCGAGAGAGGGATCATGCTGTATGGGCAACACGTGGTCGCTAAATTTCAGCCCAGCCTTTGTGTTATGATAACTCCATCTTTGTGCCATGGGCCAGATAAGGACATGGATCAATTATGCCGTAACCTAAAGTAGACGAGGTTAGAGGTTATAGCAATGTTAAGTACCTGGATACCTGGATTGTGAAAAGTGGATACTTTTCACACAGCGTGAAAATGCTGGGACTCGCTTCGCGGTCAAAAGGAATCAGTATCCGAATAAAGGGATTCGAGACGGTGGTTTCCTCGAATAAGGACCATGTTCAGAAGAGAGTTGCGGCCAAAATTGTGCCACTCTTTTAATGTAGTCGATGTGTTATTATACGTGGTGTAGATGTATGGTTGTACATTGACGGTTTCTGTCTGAGCCTGTATAGAACAATATACGAACAAGACTACAACCGGCGTTCGAGTTACACATATTACAGTTACGTTGAGTGGTGTTCGTATTGAGTTGGTGTAACGATGTATAGAATATTAGTCTAACCATCAGCAAAGTTAAGTGCTGAGAAACGACCACGGTGCCGACTGGAGGAAGATGAAGTTATAAGAAATACCCCTATGAATGCGGGCGCAATAGAGCTAACTACACCTCATTCGCTGGCAATAAAACATATAATCACACACTAGCAAACGGTCAGTCGCACCATGACTAGACGTTCAGTCGCACTCTAGCAAGCATACAGTCACACCCTGGCACCCTGGTCTCTGTCAAGCCTGTGTTCTTAGTACTCTTCTTTATGGCGGTGAAGCCTGGTCAACTTACACCAAGAGAAACGTTTAAACAGCTTTCATACGCGGTATCTGCGAAGAATACTTGGTATTCAGTGGCAAAACAAAATCACAAATACAGAAATATTGGTAAGATCAGGTTGTGTGGCAGTTTGTTCCATGCTCAGTATTTGTAGACTTAGATGGACAGGGCATGTTAGGAGGATGGGTGCTGGTAGAATACCAAAGGATATCTTTTTGGTGAACTAAAGATGGGCAAGAGATCTCGGGGTCAGCCTCTACTACGATACAAAGATGTGTTTAAGTGGGACATGATTGACACAGGCATTTATAATGCACATTGGGAGCAAGCAGCCGCCAAACGTGTTGCATGGAGGGCAAATATAAATGGAATAAAGACAAAGGAGAAATTGAGTACAGATAGGTCACACACTGAGCGCGTGAGACGTAAGATGGTACGTGATGGTGAAAATGACCATGTATTCACATGCATCCAGTGTGGACAAACATCCACAGCGCGAATTAGTCTGGTCAATCACATTCGCTACCGCCATGGGTTGTAGTTATTATGACTTTTTGAAGCACAATGTAACAAAGTATTGTCTGTCAAGACGGCAAGGTGCCAGTGATGAAAAATGAAATCACCCGCATTGCACATCGAACTATCAGTCCATAATTACTCAGATCATCTCTTCAGTACCCCCCCCCCCCCCCCCCCTCGGCTTTTATCAACTTACGATGCTAGAGTTATGTGTTGGTTGACATTTTTCTTTGGCTTCCCGTATGGCGCTCTAGTCTAGCTTGACCCCTATTGTATATAATCCATTGCAGATATGGAAAGTCGCTTAAGATGATCAATCATCTCATAGCAGATACAGAACGCACAGGTCCATTCGCTGTATTTTCTACTTACGAATTATTTGCCAGGCACAAGGATATCTAAGGATGTGCACCAGCCATCTATAATCACGCAAGCAGAATCTCGGAGGCCCTGTGGCTAGAACGCCGGCTTCTCTTTCTGAATACTCGGGCTTGAATCCTCGGTACGGTGTGGATTTTGTTCTGTCGGGTGCGGTGGAGGGGGAGGGGTGGGGTGGGGAAACAGTTCACGGCGACTGCACTAGCCAGGTGGTTTAAATTCCGCGAGGTTCAGAACCTGCCTATCCTACACCGTAGGGCACTATGGACAGTAGATGACAGTAGATGACAGTAGATGACAGCAGATGATAGTAATTGACAGAAGATGACAGTAGATGATAGCACGTAACAGTAAATGGCAGTAGATGATAGTAGATTCTAATAGATGACAGCAGATAATAGTAGATGACAGTATATGACAGTGGATTACACTAAATGGTAGCAGATGATAGTACATTACAGTAGATAGAAGATGACAGTAGATGACACTTTTCACATTGGGCAGTGAGGAGCATTTTGTGTGAAATTCACTGGCACAGGGACGGAGCATAATGGGGACGACCCGTTGCAGTGAAGTTGGAACCGCGACTGACTGACTGACTAATTAACTAAACTAACCAACCAACCAACCAACCAACCAACCAACCAACCAACCAACTAACTAAACAGATGACAGTAGATGACAGATTCTCAGCACCGGGCAAGAATTCCTTAGATGGAGCGAGATTCAAAACTATGTATTATAACGTGAAAACACCGCACGAAGAGATGAAACGTGTAACACAAGAACGTCTTTGTAACAAGTTGACACAAGACTTCCAATCGATAATAAAATCGATTCAGAAGGCACCTTTAATTATAACAATACTCTCTACACTAACAATACAATATTCTTTTCACAACCAGACTATTCCATCAATTTTATTTTCACATTTCCCGTATTCAATTAATATTGTTTCCACGCTTCCTCTAGTCTATCGATAGTGTTTTCACGACTCTTCTTTTATCAATATTGTGTTCATGCAACTCTTTCATCACTATTGTTTTCACACATATACTCTTTCATTAATATTACTTAGTACAACGTTAAAGCTCCTTCAAGCTCACATACACGTAAAGTAAATCCAGTGTGTTTTGTCATCATGCATTCATCCTCTAGCATCTCAAGTTCGGATCATACAGCTCTTTGTGTATTTGCAATATCTCCTGATGTGTATACCGGTGACCAGAAATATGATTCTTAAATGTACAACCTGACACTGCTGGCTTTCCATGCGAAAAATAACTACTGTCATACACTTGTATGGAAGCCTTTTTGGCACACAATCCTGTAATATAAACGTCTTCTAACCAAAAGCTTGGGACTCGAAGAGAAGCTTGGTATAATAAAGAAGCAGCAACGCTGGTCATTGCGTAGGCAGTACCCGATACATAGTCCGGGTATGAACTACCGGAGAACATAGACAATGGAGTATACCATTTTGACCTCGGATTTCTAATTGGTTGTGCGTTCTTGTACACAGATCCAATAATGAAAGCTTCCGAGCTGGGCTTGTCCGATGCGTATTTATGTAATGTTTGCATCAAAACTGGAATGTTGACATACATATCATCGTCCGCTTTTAAAACAAATCTAGCAGAAGGACAAAACAAACTGACCCATTTTAATATAGACACCGATTTTAAACTAAGATTTACGTAAGTATCAACGAAATCTTCTTGCAGTATATCCCCATATTGGGAAGATTCTTCGAATATATTTCTTTGTGTAAAATCTGCAGATTGTTCAGACTCCGGTGGGATTATACCGATGAAAAACACTAGACGAGCTTTGTTTGACGTGATGTAGGCATAACTGCCCCACGTTTGCCGGATCACATCTCTACCCTCATAATTATTGTAGCTGATAGGAACGCAGATGACCAGAACAACATTTTCCTTGGAGCAATTTACGTTGGGGGTAAAAACGTACTTAAAATTATGAGGATTAACAACTTGTTCGAGCAAGAAGGGTCTCTCAATTGTCGTTGCAACAACATCTTCGTGGATTTGTGTTATCTGGTCTCCAGAGCTGACACCAGCACCAGAATTGCTGCTGGTGGCGTTAGCTGGATCGAAAAGGGAAAATCTGTTTGTGCCAATCAGGGGAAGGATGATGTCTTTAGATTGTATGTACAATGCCACATTGGCCAGTACAAAGACAGTAGCCAGGAGAAGCTTGATCCAGGTGGATTTTACCAGGTTTGTGCATCCAGATGACATGTTCCTGCAATTAAGACAAAATCATAACATCCAGAGTTGTGTGTTTCGGTCGTCAAGTAAATCATATTATCATTAGTATTATCATCATTAGTATCATCATCATCCACCATGCCGATAATCTATGTATGTATTGGAAAATGTGTGTTACTGTGTTTTTTTTATTGTGAGTGTGCCTGTGTGAGTTTGATTGAGTGAAAGTGTAAGTAAAGGTGAACTGTGTGAGTGAGTGTGAGTGTGTGTCGAGAGTGTGAGTGTGTGTCGAGACTATCGTGGACAGAGAATAATGTTGAGAATATGTGGACATAAGAATGTTGAGAATATCGTGGACAAAGAAGAATGTTGAGAATATTGTTGACAGAGAAGAATATTGTGGGCTGATAAGATTGTTGAGATTATCGTGGACTGAGAAGAATGTTAAGAACATCCTAGACCAGGGGTCACCAAACTTTTTTCGCGGCGGGCCGGATAACTGACAAAATGACGAGCGTGGGCCGAATACTCATTCTGTACAATACTTGCGCCGGTCTCCGTGACAAAGGTCTTACCGACGCGGTTCGTAATCCCGTATACCCGCGTTCGAAACACACCTGCGCGCGATTTGGCAGCTGACCACATTGAGCTGATTTTTTTACACTATGGTATGGGTGCCGGTCGTTCAGAAAGCAATGGCAAGCTACTGAACGTAAACTTGCCAAGACATCAACAACAGCAAACAAATGCTGGTGTTGACTGCAAACGTCCTGTAAAGGATATGCAACTAACTGTAACAATACTTGCAAGCCAGAACAAACGGTCTGGTAAAAATGACGAAAAACTAAGTTAATCATGGGTGAGTGCAATGCACAAAAAACAAAGACAACCAACATATCTATTTCTTCTTCTTCTTCAGCATTCCGAGCCATTGAGGTTCTTTGCTGCAAATACAATCTGTCTCCATTCGTCTCTCTGGTGGACCTTCTCTTGCCAGTCGTTGATTCCAAGTGCTTGCTGTATGTATATTATCTCTCCACCGCCTTCTTGGTCTACCTCGGGGTCTACGGTCATTTATTTCCTGAGTGTAAGCGAGTTTTGTTTCCCTATTATCTTCCATTCTTTCTATATGCCCCAGCCATTGTAGTCTATTAGCCTTCATGATACCAGTGATTAGCGGGGACTTAAACAAATCATAAATGTCTTTGTTACTTCTTCTTTTATTTACTTTAAAAAAATTATCAAAGAAGGCGACATTAGCAAAAAGATAGTTACATCAGACATTGTGTGCATATATCCGAATCTCACAAACTAAGCAGCAAAAAACGGTTAATGAGATTTGTGAAACTGATATTTGGCTTTCAAGATATCATCAATGTTTGGTCTGGGTTAGCTGCATCCAATCAAGAAAATTGCTTTCAAATGTTCATCAGTCAATCTCGTTCGATGAATTGACTTCACATACTTCATTTTTCAAAATGTTTGCTCACAGACATAAGTTGTTCCAAACACTGATGCCATACCAGCGGCAAATTTCTTCAGTTTCGGAAACTCAACATCAGATAAGCAGTGGCAAAATTCAACAAGCGTTCCTTCTCTGTGCTTCTCTTTCAACAAGTCATTTGCTTGCAAATCGATGAGCTGCAACTGTAGTTCAACTGGCACAGCATCAAGGTTACAATCCAGCGGGTTCTGGAACAGAGGAATGTCACTCTCAGTTCTGTCAAGATCTGAAAATCTCTCCAAAAAATGTTTTTTCTAGTCATGAATAATTTTTTCTCTCTCGGAATCTCGAGGTTGACATCTTCGGCGATTTAAGCGCAAAACTCTTTGAAAATGTGAAAATGAGAAAAGTTTTGTCCTTCCAGTTGTGCTTCAAACAATGACAGCTTTCTCCGAAATCCTTTGATGATTCTATTGAGATCACAGACGTGGTTTGTCTTTCCCTGACGTTTCAAATTCAGTTTATTCATGTGGGATGTGATTTCGACCAGACATGACAACTTTGTGACAGCAAGGTAGGATCTGACAGCTGGGGATCAGTTATATCTTTTTCAGTGAGGAAAACATCTATTTCGTTTCGGAGCTAGTAAAAACGAAACAGGAAAATACCGCAGCTGAGCCACCTCACTGATGTGTGATAAGGCAAGCCACACAATCCAGAATCAATTTCTAAAAGAAAATACTGGAACTGACGGTGATTGAGTGCATATCACCGAATGAAGTTCACAGCAGAAACGACTGGTTTCAGTATACAAGAAATATCTAAGTCTTTCCCACAGATTGCTTGTTGATGTACGATGCAGTGTATGAACAGAGCGCCCAGAAGTTGCAAATCTTCCAGCTGAGTCCCGATCTTCCCCATCCGACCTTTCCTCACTCCAGCCATATATGTTCCTCATTTAACTGCAACACCTCGAAGCTGATTCCACTGAAGTTTATAGTCTTGCATAACCTTTCGCATTTCCATGACAATGTCTTTTCCAGTTGTTGTTCCGTGCATGCTGCAAACGGATGTCAAATCGTCCGTTATCTTAAAGTCCAAATTGATACAACTAGTGAACACGAGAAGTTGTGACATACTCGAAAAACCAGTAGACTCATCCAGCCCCAAAGAATACCTCAAAAAGTTCCTAGTTTTCTCGCGTATCTGTAGCACTATGTTCTTTCCAAGTTCAACTGTTCTTCGCACAAATGAACTTGCCGAAAGGCTGATAGTTCCAAACAAATCGGCTTTCTCGGGACACAAGTCATTTGCTGTTTTCATCATGTACTCTTTGATGAAGTTGCCATCAGTAAACGAGTTTCCTCGTTCTGCCTTCTTTTTGCACTATTTTTTTTAACTTGTACGAGTGGCAGATTCATTTTCAGCAAACTTTCTTGTGAAAAGATCTCTTTGTGTTTCTAAACCACGTTTCGTGGACTCATATTTCTCAGAGCGTAGCTCTCCAGAAAACTGTGAATATGTTGATAGATGTTTTGTTTCGCAGTGACGCCGAAGATTGTACTCTTTCAAAACTGCAACACTTTCGTTGCATATCACGCAATTGGTTTTCTGGTCCTTTGTTTCCACAAAGAAGTACTTTACTCCCCATTCTTAATTGAAAACGCGACGCTCCGCGTCTACTCTACTTTTCTTAGTAACCATAATGAAGGGTGGAGTTCACGGGATCTGAACATGAAAAAGCGGGGTTCCGCGAGTGACAGCCAGGGGTTCCACCGAAACAGACCGAAATCGCCTAAATGCAACAGATCTGCACATCTGGTTTATTACGTAAAGTAGTACAGACACTTGGATTATCGTACAGTTCCCTGAATAACGTAAACATTTGCGTAAGGATCTGCTCCTGCAGAAAGGTTGAAAAACACTGGCCTAGAGACCAGCTCGCTTAACACCTTGACCGGGGAATTCTTCTGAGCTGGGGATAATATTTTTGTAATAACACGAGGTTTCAATGGCATTTTATGCTATGTTTGCTACTTTATTGCCTCTATTCACACTTGTAGTTCACTTACCTATCACTGTCAAACAAAGAAATCCTTGTTACGAACCTATAAAATGGATGACTGGGGGAAGGGGGGGGGGGGGGGGAAGGAAATATTTCTGGAGCATCGGACCTCTGTTGACAGCCGGACGCATCTAGGGAAGAGAAAGATGCGCGCGCGCGTGTGTGTGTGTGTGTTTGTGTGTGTGGCCATGGAAACCATGGTAACGTCAGAGCGTAAGTGGCGCTACCACAAACATTACAATAAACTATAAATTCTAGATACAATAATTTATAATTGAAAATAGTAAACTTAAGACACATAGCCGCCAGGAGGTTTCTGCACGTGTGAAGATCTCCTATTATTCTAAACATAATATTTACATGTAAATTGTATCACAACCTCTCGTTTTCCATACGTCATATCAAGCAAGTTCGAGTACCGTCGGCGGGCCGAATGAAATGACGTCGCGGGCCGGATCCGGCCCGCGGGCCGTAGTTTGGTGACCCCTGTCCTAGACTGAAAAGAATGTTGAGAACTTCGTGGACAGAGAAAAATGTTGAGAATATCGTGGACGGAGAAGATAAAAATCTCTGGAGTATTGAGACACGGGTGTGACAGGAACATTCACCAAAAGCATCAGAAGTGGGAAATCAACCAGGTGCCGTCTCCACAATGAAGGTTGGCTGCAATGGATCTCCAACACTGCCTCTCGACCTGATTGTACATTCTATCAGACTGCTGTTCGTCCATCTCTTGATGTTATCTTCCCACTTGTATGGTTGTCTACCTCTTGCTCGCTTACCTTCAACCTTACACTCCAGTATGGTTTTTGTAGGAGTGTAATGTCTTTTAACGTGGTCGAAATATTTCTCTTTTTTATTTCTGTCATCAACTCCCTTTTCATTCCCAGTTTGTCTAGAATCTCTGAATGTGATTGTTTCCGTATCCACGAAATGCGACATATTCTTCTGTTTATCCACATCTCCTGGGTCTCTAGTCGACTTTCTAATTGCAAGTTTATTGTCCAGACTTCTGCTCCATATAATAGTGTTGCTTATACATAACATATAACAAACTAATTTTAATGCGTTGTTAATTTCTTGCTGTGACGAAGGTTTGCGATTGCGATTTGTAATTCCGTATACCACGTTCGAAATACAACCGCGGGCGATTTGGAAGCAGGCCGAATTATTTAATTTTCATACAAGCGACGGTCGCTCAGAATGCAGTGACAAACGACTGACAGTAAATTTGCCGTAAAGTCAGACAATGCTGGGGTTGACTGAGAGGTCCTGTAAAATATATGCAGCTAACTGATCTCTCTAGATCAGGGGTGGCCAACCTTTTAAGCAGGCGGGCCAAATTTCAGAAATAATATTTCCTGCCGGGCCACGCATCTAATTTTTTTTTTTGTTAATTAAAGTAAACAAGCCAGCGTGCTACAGCTTCGACCACATCGTCGTTTCCCACTCCGCGGGCCGCAACATTACTCCCGGCGGACCGCATGCGGCCCGCGGGCCTCGTGTTGGCCACCCCTACTCTAGATGTTAATACTGATTTCATATTTTTGAACCATGAGGGTGGGGAAATACTTGATGAGAAAGGCAGATGACAGAGAAAGGCAGATGAGGATATAGAAAGGCGGATGGAGACATAGAAAGCCAGATGAAGACAGAGAAAGCCAGATGGAGACAAAGAAAGGCGTGTGGGGACAACAACAGTTAGGCAGCATCAACTTCACAAAGATATCAGATGACATATAGGCGCGGAAGGTTATGCTCGACGACGTCTGGTAGATGACAAGAGAGGATATAGAGTCATGATTATTGATGTATGGCAGGTGACAGAGAGGTTATAGTGTCATGATTATTGATGTATGGTAGATGACAGAGAGGTTACAGAGTCATGATTATTGATGTCTGGTAGATGACAGAGAGGATATAGAGTCATGATTATTGATGTCTGGTAGATGACAGAGAGGTTATAGAGTCATGACTATTGATGTATGGTAGATGACAGAGAGGATATAGAGTCATGATTATGTCTGGTAGATGACAGAGAGGTTATAGAGTCATGACTATTGATGTATGGTAGATGACAGAGAGGTTATAGAGTCATGATTATTGATGTATGGTAGATGACAGAGAGGTTATAGAGTCATGATTATTGATGTATGGTAGATGACAGAGAGGTTATAGAGTCATGATTATTGATGTCTGGTAGATGACAGAGAGGTTATAGAGTCATGACTATTGATGTATGGTAGATGACAGAGAGGATATAGAGTCATGATTATTGATGTCTGGTAGATGACAGAGAGGTTATAGAGTCATGACTATTGATGTATGGTAGATGACAGAGAGGTTATAGAGTCATGATTATTGATGTATGGTAGATGACAGAGAGGTTACAGAGTCATGATTATTGATGTCTGGTAGATGACAGAGAGGATATAGAGTCATGATTATTGATGTCTGGTAGATGACAGAGAGGTTATAGAGTCATGACTATTGATGTATGGTAGATGACAGAGAGGATATAGAGTCATGATTATTGATGTCTGGTAGATGACAGAGAGGTTATAGAGTCATGACTATTGATGTATGGTAGATGACAGAGAGGTTATAGAGTCATGATTATTGATGTATGGCAGGTGACAGAGAGGTTATAGAGTCATGATTATTGATGTATGGTAGATGACAGAGAGGTTATAGAGTCATGATTATTGATGTCTGGTAGATGACAGAGAGGTTATAGAGTCATGACTATTGATGTATGGTAGATGACAGAGAGGTTATAGAGTCATGATTATTGATGTATGGCAGGTGACAGAGAGGTTATAGAGTCATGATTATTGATGTATGGTAGATGACAGAGAGGTTATAGAGTCATGATTATTGATGTATGGTAGATGACAGAGAGGTTATAGAGTCATTATTGATGTATGGCAGGTGACAGAGAGGTTATAGAGTCATGATTATTGATGTATGGCAGGTGACAGAGAGGTTATAGAGTCATGACTATTGATGTATGGTAGATGACAGAGAGGTTATAGAGTCATGATTATTGATGTATGGCAGGTGACAGAGAGGTTATAGAGTCATGATTATTGATGTATGGTAGATGACAGAGAGGTTATAGAGTCATGATTATTGATGTCTGGTAGATGACAGAGAGGTTATAGAGTCATGACTATTGATGTATGGTAGATGACAGAGAGGTTATAGAGTCATGATTATTGATGTATGGCAGGTGACAGAGAGGTTATAGTGTCATGATTATTTATGTATGGTAGATGACAGAGAGGTTATAGAGTCATGATTATTGATGTATGGTAGATGACAGAGAGGTTATAGAGTCATTATTGATGTATGGCAGGTGACAGAGAGGTTATAGAGTCATGATTATTGATATATGGCAGGTGACAGAGAGGTTATAGAGTCGTGATTATTGATGTTTGGTAGATGACAGAGGTTATAGAGTCATGATTATTGATGTCTGGTAGATGACAGAGAGGTTACAGAGTCATGATTATTGATGTATGGTAGATGACAGAGAGGTTATACAGTCATGATTATTGATGTATGGCAGGTGACAGAGAGGTTATAGAGTCGTGATTATTGATGTTTGGTAGATGACAGAGGTTATAGAGTCATGATTATTGATCTCTGGTAGATGACAGAGAGGTTAAAGAGTCATGATTATTGATGTCTGGCAGATGCCAGAGAGGACATAGAGTCATGATTATTGATGTATGGTAGATGAGAGGTTATAGAGTCATGATTATTGATGTCTGGTAGATGACAACGAGGAAATAGAGTCATGATTATTGATGTCTGGTAGATGACAGAGAGGTTATAGTGTCATGTTTATTGGTCCCGAGCGTCAGTAAAGTGCTTGGATTCCTGTAGGAAAAAAAATCGTAGTTGTGTATGTAACCACTCTGGGGTCACTACTCGGTGTGCCTGACAGAAGTCGAGCCGTTGTGCAACTTCCTACTCCACTCATCCACTTGCTGGACTGATTGGCATGCATCGCCATACTGTACCTTCATTCGCCCGTGAATTGCTATAGGTTTCACCCCTTCACTGATCAAACAATGGATAACAGAACGCTGCTCCTTTTTGGTGAATGTCAAAAGTGGGGAGGCCATCTTTAAACTATCCTTATGACGTACCCTTGTTCGTCTACAATGTGACATCACGTGCTAAACCCTCTTGAAATCATTAACAACAATAATGACATTACAAGACAATGTCATGGTTATTGTTGTCACAGGGCAACTACAGTTGGGGTTGGTGTATCTGATTCGACTCCACTCCCGCCTTGGTTGCGGCTCTAGGGTATTGTCTGAGTCTCTGTGGCGAAGTGGTCAAGCCGTTTAAATCGTGCTCCGAAGGTTTTGGGTTCGATTCCGGGCCGCGCCCTTTGATTTACGAGCCAAATGTTCCGGAGACTCCTGTGGGTCGTCGCTAAAAGCTACGGAGTTCGTGCTTTGTGCGACGCTTTCCGCGCTGCGGAAAGAGACCGAGCCATATGGGATTAAACCCGGTGCGATGAAGTCGACCCTGTCGACTTTTAAGCGACTTTTTTCTAGGGTATTATTATGACCACAAGATTCGCCTGATATTGCGACAAGTCCGATGAGCCGACCCCTGGACATCCGACAGCTCACAGCAAGACGAGCACGAACATCAGCAAGCACCAACAACCCAGCAGCCGAATAAATGGCGTCGTTTAATTACCACCAGCAAGACACGATGCAACGGTCACGAACACTCTCTCATCTCCAGCCTTCAGGCTCTCGACACACACTCATGTTCCCGCCACCTGCTCACAGATATTAGCCCTGGTGTCAGTGTTGCGTGAAGCAGCCGCTAAGGAATGCGAGCGCGGTGCAGAGAGCTCCAAGACAAGACTACCTGTCACTGTGTAGGAGTACGCGTTCTACTGGAGCAAGTGCACTATTGTAGATGTGAGGCGAGTAAGCGTCTATCCTGCATGACGGCTGGTTGTGAAGTGTCCTTCAGCCCACGGTTACGTTGTTAACCAACGCAACATTCTGACGTAGCACCTATCTATTGATCGTGCTACATTGCGCTTATCTTTGCCAATGTTCTATTTATATTCTCTGATGTGCTTGCCCATCAGTTTCTCTCTATCTGCCTGTCATATGACATATGACAATTGTAATTTCTTACACACGTTTAATCTTTTCATCAGATGCCCTGTATTATAATATAAATGTCTATTCACTGAGGATTAATTGAATAAAGACAAAGGAGAAATTGAGTACAGATAGGTCACACACTGAGCGCGTGAGACGTAAGATGGTGCGTGATGGTGAAAATGACTATGTATTCACATGCATCCAGTGAGGACAAACATCCACAGCGCGAATTAGTCTGGCCAGTCACATTCGCTACCGCCATGGGTTGTAGTTATTATGACTTTTTGAAGCACACTGTAACAAAGTATCGTCTGTCAAGACGACAATGTGCCAATGAACGAACGAACGAACGAACTTTATTTTAAAAGGGTTACGGATTGGGCACGCAGGCCCGTCTTACATTCTGCCCTTCTATCACTCACTTTCATACATTATTTCATTCATACATCTTTCAAGGCTAACAGAGAGCAGCAACAATATAAATGGCATGCATTGCAAAGGCATGGGCAAAATGCGAACATCAAAACTACACGACACAATAATATTAGATAATGGTCTGACACTTGTTATTAGCCATGTGGAATATATTGGTCTACTAAAGGGGACTGGCTGTTATACTAGGGTTTTGTCATTATTATTTCTATTATTAAGGGGGAATGTAATCCGTACTGAGACGGTGTTCAATAATTTGCGATTATATGTATAGGTATGACGAATGAGATCACCCTCATTGCACATTGAACTATTAGTCCATAATTACTTAGATCATGTCCTCAGTACCTACCTCGGCTTTTAGCAACTAACAACGCTAGTTCTGTGTTGGCTGACTTTTTTCTTTGGCTTCCCGTATGGCGTTCTAGTCTAGCTTGACCCCTACTGTATATAATCCATTGGCAGATATGGAAAGTCGATTAAGATGATCAATCATCTTATAGCACTACAATCAAATACAGAACGCACAGGTCTATTTGCTGTATTTTCTATAGTCTGTCCAGAAATGAATGCCGTGATTCACGATCAATTATTTTGACAACTGTCTGTTGCATCGTTATGAAACTTTTCCTGCCGTCTTATACTTACCCCCACCCAAGGAATATGTCTTTGATAGGTCCAAAAGCAACTTAAATCATGGAAAGCGGCGACATTTCTTTTGATATTTTGGTGAAAAACTAGTGATTTCTCGCTAACAAACATGTTTTACAGTAATGCCCCGTTCCACTATGTGAAGCTCTTGTCATAAGGCCAATTCCATGTCCCACGAGAATATTAACTATTCATGGCTAATGTTTCCGTGTGAAGACGTAATACATTTAATAATGTGCACTTCATCTCTGACCCGTAAATTATATACCGCATATAAACAAACTTTGAAATCTGCTGTACAATCTCCAGAACAAAATATTTTTTGTTGGGTGGACATAATGATAAGGTTATATGCTAAATCTCATCATTTTCCCTCAGTTGGCTACTGAGATATGGAATTTTATATTGGGGCAGACAAAAGTAAACGGACTGTAGTTACGGACTACTTGCCAGGCACACGGATATCTAAGGATGTGTACCAGCCATCACCTATAATCACGCAAGCAGAATCTCGGAGGCCCTGTGGCTAGAACGCCGGCTTCTCTTTCTGGATACTCGGGTTCGAATCCTCGGTAAGGTGTGGATTTGTTTTCTGTCGGGTAGGGTGGGGGGGGGGGGGCATAGTTCGCAGCGACTGCAATAGCCAGGCGGTTTAAATTCCGCGAGGTTCAAGACCCGCCTGTCCTGCACCGCAAGGCACTACAAGCAGTAGATGATAGTAGATGACAGTAGATTATAGTAGATGACACTAGATGATAGTAGATGACAGTAGATTATAGTAGATGACACTAGATGGTAGTAGGTGACAGTATACCACAGTAGATGACAGCTGATAGTAAATGATAGAAGATGACAGTAGTTGATAGAGTAGATGACAGTGGATGGCAGTCGATTACAGTATATGATAGCAGATGCCAGTAGATGATAGTAGATGGCAGTAGATGATAGTAGATTACAGTATATGACAGCAGATGACAGTAGATGATAATATAAGACGTTAGATGACAGTAGATGATGGTAGATTACATTAGATAATATTAGATGACGGTAGGTGGTAGTAGATGGCAGTAGATTACAGTAGATGATAGTAGACGACAGTAGATGATTGTGGATGACAGTAGATGATAGTGAATGACAGTAGATAGCAGGACATTACAGTATATGATAGCATATGACAGTAGATGATTGTGGATTACAGTATATGATAGCAGATGACAGTAGATGATAGTAGACGACAGTAGGTGGTAGTAGATTACAGTAGATGATAGTGTATGATAGTAGGTGGTAGTTTATGATAGTAGATGATAGTGGATGCCAGTAGATGATAGTAGATTACAGTAGATGATAGTGTATGATAGTAGATGATAGTGGATGACAGTATATGATAGCAGATTACAGTAGATGATAGTGGATGCCAGTAGATGATAGTAGATTACAGTAGATGATAGTGTATGATAGTAGGTGGTAGTTTATGATAGTAGATGATAGTGGATGACAGTATATGATAGCAGATTACAGTAGATGATAGTGGATGTCAGTAGATGATAGTAGATTACAGTAGATGATAGTGTATGATAGTAGGTGGTAGTTTATGATAGTAGATGATAGTGGATGACAGTATATGATAGCAGATTACAGTAGATGATAGTGGATGCCAGTAGATGATAGTAGATTACAGTAGATGATAGTGTATGATAGTAGGTGGTATTTTATGATAGTAGATGATAGTGGATGCCAGTAGATGATAGTGGATGCCAGTAGATGATAGTGGATGCCAGTAGATGATAGTGGATGCCAGTAGATGACATTAGATGACGTAGATGATAGTATGTGACAGTGGATTACACTAGATGACAGTAGATAATATTACATTACAGTAGATGACACTTTTCACATTGGGCAGTGAGGAGCATTTTGTGTAATATTCACAGGCACAGGAACAGAGTATAATAGGGACAACCCGTTGCTGTGAAGTTGGAACTGCGACTAACTAACTAACATAAATAACTAACTAACTAACTAAGTAAACAGATGACAGTAGATGATAGTAGATGACAGATTCTCAGCACCGGACAAGAATTCCTTAGCTGGAGCGAGGTCCAAACCGCTGAAAACACTGCGCGAAGAGATGAAAGTGTAATACAAGAACGTCTTTGTAACAAGTTGACAGAAACTTCCAATCGATAATAAAATCAATTCAGAAGGCACATTTAATGATAACAATACACGTTAACACTGACACCCTGAATTCCAGGATAGTTTTACCTTGTGTAAAATCTGAAAGAGTGAATGATGCTTAAGTTATACGGGAATGAAAACCTAAACTGGTAAATATATTCTGAAAAAGTAAAGAACAAATGTTTCATTTTTCAATGTAATCACCACTATGTTCAATGCAAGTCCTTCAGCGCGGATAAAGTGAGTTGACTCCTGTAGAAAAACATTCTCTTGGTGGCGTGTGTAACCACTCTGGGGTCACTACTCGGTGTGCCTGACTCGGTCGTGAACAGCCTGTCACAGAAGTCACGACGCCGTTTTGAAACTTCCTACTCCACCCTTACACTTGCTGCACTGATAGGCATTTTTCGCCATACTGGACCTTCTTTTGCCGATGAATTTTTATAGATGTCACCCTTTCATTGATTTAAACAACAATAACAACAACAACAACAACAAAACGGATAATGGAACTGCCCCTATTTGGTGCATGTTAAAATTGGGGCGGCCATTTTTAAACCGTCCTAATGACTTCACGGCGTTCGTCTCCACCGTGATTTCTCGTGCTTTACGCTCTTGACATCCGCAACAACATTAACAGACAATGGCCTGGTTATTGCAATTTCTATCGCACTTGTAAGGTTTTTATTTGAAGCCCCTTAGTAAATAGGTAATGATATAACAGCAATCAATAGTGGGTGTATTAGCGTGGTTAATAAAGAAGCATCGCTGACAGCGTCATGAGCGCGGTCGACGCCTGCGTTTGTCGTCTCGCTAAGTGAGGGACAGACTGGCCTCCTCTGTCCCGTGCATTCATACGTGGACAAATGTGAAGGTCCTATCACATTACAGAACCACTAAAGGTCCCTCCCTGCTTCGAGGAAAATGTTTGTACTGTTATATAACAATCATCAGGAGGTCACCGTGGCGAAGTAGTCAAGCCTTTTGTCTCGCGCTCTGAAGGTTGTGGGTTCGATTCCAGGCTACATCTTTCGGTTCACGAGCGCACTTTCCCCCGGAGAATCGTGGGGGTCATCGCTGGAGCTACGGAGTCCGTGCTTTGTGCGACCCTTTCGGCAGGCCGCCCTGCGGGAAGAGATCGAGCCATATGGGATAAAACCCGGTGCAATGAATTCGATCATCTCGACTTTTAAGACGTTTTTATAACAATCATCATTACATAACGATCATCATTATTTACCAATCATCAATAGCTGAGACTACTAGTCAAGATTAATTAAAATATGTAGCTCATGTTACCTTCAAGTATTTCTTCCAGTCACTTCTGGTAACCTGTGTGTTGACATGAGGTATAATTGTGTTAAACGCAATAATCGACAAAATATCTCCCCAGATATCAAGACATAAACTGTGTTAAGAAGCCATTAATACCAACACGGAAAGGGTGCTACAGTCATTAATCGATAAAATGCCTTCTAGCTATCAACAATTAAGCTGTGCTATAGTCATTAATTGACAAAATATCTCCCAGATATCAACACAGAATAAAGTCACAACTTTATAGGAAAACTGTAAAAATACACTGTATTTATAATTGTAAATTTAATTTTGCAATTAAATTGTAAATTGCACACTGTAAAAATAATTAAAACAAAAGAAGTTACTGCACGTGCTGGTTGACAGCGGTAGTTTAAGTACTAACTTACTGGGACGGAATGAGCTCGAAACATACTTAGCTGACTCGTATTTTCCTCATATGTTAGCGGAATCCCAAGCAGACATAAAGAATAGCGTCAAAACAAGCTTGCATTCAAGTATTTCTTCCAGTCACTTCTGGTAATCTGTGGGTTTGCATGAGGTGGAATTGTGTTAAACGCAATAATCGACAAAATATCCCCCAGATATCAAGACAGAAACTGTCCTAAACAAAAGAAAGAAACATTTTCATAATGTTTAGCGCAGTGATTCTCAACCTTTTTAGGCCCGTGCCCCCCATCACCATATTTTCACAACGTCATTCCCCCCCCCCCCTTTTCGTATTTCCTACCTAAAATCCCCCCCCTTTCCCGCCCCTACACAGTATACCAAAACAAGTATAGACGTCCAAATAAAACGAGATAAATAAATCGATGATGAACTGTACTTTTCATGGCGGACTTTTGTGTTGGCATTCTGGCGGCGGCATTGTGCACAGTGTACGTGTGCGGGCTGTTGGCTTGCCGATACTCCTGTCTGTTCCATTGTTCACTTTGGGCAGTGAGGAGCATTTTATGTGATATTCACTGGCACAGGAACGGGGAAATATAGGGATAACCCGTTGCCGTGAAGTTGGAACCACGACTAACTAACTAACTAACATAAAACGTGATTTGTGGGTCTAAAAAAAATGTTTGCATATCCTTTACCGGACATTGCTGTCAACATCAGCATCTTTCAGCTGATTGTTGATTTCTTAACAAGATTACGCTCAGTAGTTTGCCATTGCTTTCTGAGCGGCCGGCTCACATACCCCGTAAGTTACCGACGCGATTCCAACCACTGCTGATTCTCACCGTCGTCACGTTACTTACGATGGTATACGAGATTACGGATAAAAGTCGCTAACCTCTAGGCCAGG
This sequence comes from Cepaea nemoralis, assembly GCA_014155875.1. Classification (NCBI taxonomy): domain Eukaryota; kingdom Metazoa; phylum Mollusca; class Gastropoda; order Stylommatophora; family Helicidae; genus Cepaea; species Cepaea nemoralis. The sequence goes on along the minus strand of JACEFZ010014146.1, from coordinate 13,801 downwards.
AAGCCGGCTGATTTGTGGGTCTACTTACTTTATAAAATAATTTTAGAAGGGTTGAGACGTACAGAACCGTAAAGTATGAAAGGAAAAACAATATGAAGTAATCGCGATTAATTTTATTTACGCGATCTTGAAATAATCTTCACACCCCCCCCCCCCCCCCCCCACTGAAACCCTAAAATTCCCGAGGGGAGGGGGGGGGGGGGTGAATTCCCCACCGGTTGAGAAACACTGGTTTAGCGGGATCCCAAGCAGAAATAAAGAGCAGTATCAAAGTAACCTACATGAGGTCAGCGTAGTCGAATGGATAAGAAGTCCCGTTCTTAAACACTCGATATGCTGATGCAGAGGTAACATGTACAACCCCTACACCAGTCAGTCTAACTAAAATGTTGACTTCTCGTCCCAAGAGAAGGAAAGAATAGTAACACACTGTAACTGCGATCCGCATCATAAGAGACGACAAAGAAGTGTTTCCAATCGAAGGGATTATGGACGCAATTTGTAATCCTACATACCGCGTTCAAAACACAGCTGCGTTGGTTTTTTATGAAATGGTATGGATGCCGTCGTTCATAAATCAATGGCAAACTCAATCAATCATGTGTCATGCCGAAAAGCGTGGGTGGTCATACCTCGCCATTTCACTCGATCACCAGAGTCATGGATCAGCTCAGTGTTCCTGTCTTGACCATGCCATGTCGCCAAGCCATCCGGGTATTTACTTCTCGGTCTTCCCCTTGTTCTGTTCCCTTCAATCATGCCAGTTGTCACCAAGTTCTCCAATTCTCTAATCAGTTTACGATTTTCATTTGTCTACTGTAGTACTTGGTCATTGGTTTTTCTGTCTGTCCATGGTATTCTTTGCATTCTCCTCAGAAACCACATTTCTGCAGCCATCAGATGTTTTTTTCAGCTTGACTGCTCATTGTCCAAGTTTCACATCCATACAAAATAACAGGCTCTATGTATCCCCTCAACACTCTTTTTTCTCGTTTCAATTGACATCTTTTTATTGGTCAGTATGTTTTTCATCTTGCTAAAGGCTAAATCGCTATGGCGATTCTTGTTCTAATCTCTTCAAGGCATCTCGCATCAGAAGTTATGACTGTTCCGAGATAACTGTACCTTCACTTGTTGAAGAATATTCTCATTTACTTGTATATTACATTGTGTTATTTCGTTCTTCCTAGTGACGACCATAATATGTGTCTTTTTACAGTTTAATTCTAACCCCAGCTGCTCACTGTGTGCAACAACCGCGTCTACTAATTCCTGTTCATTGTCTGCAATCAATACTTTATCATCTGCATATCTAATGTTATTGATGTTTCGTCCTCCAACGCTGATTAGTGATTCCATTTATATCTTCTTCAATGGCAAACTACTGAACGCGAAACTTGCCCAGGAATCACTAACAGTGAAAAAAAAATGCTGGGGTTGACTGCTACATCTGTAAAGGATATGTAACTAACTAAAAAATAAAAAAGGTAAACTACGTGCAAAGTCCAACCAACCAGGAACAAAGATACGGCGGTTTGCGGGTGTGTTTACTGATAGCCTAAGCCTCAAATTGGGGATAAAAAGTAAATAGAAAGATGTGGACCGGTATGTGGCAGATAACGAGGCTTATCGGTACTAGGCATGCATGAGTCAGACGCGCATTATTCATGGTGGTTTCGGTTGTCAAGCGGCATTTTTGGACATTTTCCTGGGTGTGTTGTTGATAGTGTGATAATATTACAGTGTGGAATAAGCCTGCAAACAAAGCTGAAAGTCTACAAAGCAGTTGTATTATCCACACTGCTATATGCTTGTGAAACCTGGACTGTTTATCAGCGACACGCTAGGAAATTAAAACACTTCCACACAGTCTGCCTTAAGAAGCTACTGAAGATTAAATGGCAAGACAAGATCCCAGACACCGAAGTCCTAGAAAGAGCGTCCATGCCCAGTATCCACACTCTACTAATGAAGAATCAGATTCGCTGGGCTGGTCACTTGACTCGCATGCCAGACTACTTTCTGAACTTAGCAATCATCATAAGATCACCATACAGTGGATACCATCCCACTGTGGAATCCCCGGCAACGACAGAGCTGATCGATTGGCTAAGGAAGGAGCACAAGAAGAACAACCAGATGTGCATATTACATACCACCAAAAGAAAAGAATGATCAAATCAGTCAGAAGGCCACCAAACCTTACTCAAGACGACTACCACGTTATGGACAGACCAGAACAGGTCATTCTTCTGCGCCTCAGAACAGGACACAATAGATTACGCAACCACATGCATACAAAATTCAAGATTGGTGACTCAGCCATATGCACATGTGGTTTGGCGTCGCAGACAGCAGAGCACATACTCCAGGATTGCCCAAACTACAACATATCCAGGCGAACCTTCTGGCCTAGAGAGACAACAGTGGAAGATAAACTCTATGGACCGCTGAGTGAACTGAAAAAGACTGTTAGATTCAAACAAGAGACAACATTGCAGTTATAGACATAGTTCAGGCGAACGAAAGAAGAAGAAGATCACAGGCTCCCTATACGAATTTTTTACGGCGAGTTGCGTTGTGGTAAACGCTCCCAAGGCGGCCAGAGGAAACGCTCTGAAAATCTCACTGAATGCTTTTGGAATTCATCATGACACCTGGGAGACTGCAGCCAGAGACCGAAATTCGTGGCGTGCATCATTATGCAAGGGTGCAGTCACTTGTGAGGCAACCATGACTGCAAGAGCTGTGAAGAAAAGACAGAACAGAAAAACCACTGCAGAAAATCCTCCTCCAGAAACGTCAAGCATTCTTTGTCCACATTGTCAAAGAACATTTCGAGCCAAAATAGGCCTTATCAGCCATCTTAGAACTCACGGCTCCATACTTTCAACCCCACTGGATGAAATGAATGGTCATCATTATTCTTGATGGACAAACAACAACAATATTACAACTAATATCTCAAGGGTCGGGCGCTGCGGTAGGTCGGTCGATGGCTATCGCTTCCGCCCACCGGGGGGTTCAGATATGTGTTCGTAGACTCGGTCTAAAATTAGCAACATGGTTACACACCCGCGTCACACGCCAATGATCCGGGGTTTGTTTCCGCGTCCGGTCAAGGATATGCTCTACTGACGAGCTCAAACCAGAGCAAAACTCGAGTATAGTGCTTCCAAATTGACGTGGACAAGGCCTTAAGTTCGTACCGGAATACGATCAGCGTTGCCAGGTGTGGGTTGTGCTCAATCTTTAAATCTCAAATCCCGACACAACCAAATAAATCAACAGAAAATGTGCCGGGGAGTAAAGAAGGCGGGCGAGATATGACTCACCATTATTCAAAAGGCCGATTGATCTATGAACACGTGAGGCCAGCAAAACATGTTGAACTGTCCTCCTTAGAACGCGCAAGTCTTTTACTTATTCAGTTTAGTTTAGTCGATGAATCAACATCACGGCACACTGGTGCAATCCATAAGTGCTCAGTTCTCCTCCTAACTCAAACCTGAGTCTGGAGGGACTCAGCTCAGTGCACGAACTCAGCTAAGTGCACGAACTCCGTAGCACCGGCGAGGGTCCTGGAATCTTTGGGTAGATTTTTAACTCGAAATTTTTACCCGGGCAGCGCTACTCTTTTTCGATTTCCAACTGCCAATGGATTTTTTACATGCGCAACAATACACACGGGCGTCCGATCTCACTACCCAGAGACCAGGGGAAATTTTATTACTAAAAGTCCACGAGAAAAAAATCCCGGTCATTACTGGGGCTCGAACCCAGGACCTCTATCACTCGAGGCGGACACCATACCTCGAGGGAGGTAGAAGGTGGATTGAGATTTATTTTTCGGTTGTTTAAGCCGGTCTCTGTGGCTAAGGGCTTGCGAACGCAGTTTGTGAGCCCGTATACCCGGGTTCGAATCACAGCGGTGCTGGTTTTTTCGAAAAAGGTATAGGAGCCGGTCGTTCAGAAAGCAATGGCAAACTACTGAACGTAACAGTTGCCTAGTACATCAATAGCAGCTGAAAATGCTGGTGTTGACTGCAACGTCCCGTAAGGGATACGCAACAAATTTTTTTTAAGAACATGCCTTCTTATTCATTCGGCCATGCTGACCTACGTTCCTCTTTCAAACGAGAATTAAAACAGGAAAGCGGGGGGGGGGGGGGGGGATCTTTTTCGTTAATCTTTCAAGAGAGAGAGAGAGAGAGAGAGAGAGAGACAGACAGACAGACAGAGAGACGGGGGAGGGTATTTTTCGTTCCTCTTTTAAATGTTAGGGTGGAGGGGCAGGGAATTTCTGTCTCGTTCTTTCAAATGAGGAGGAGTTATGTAGTTGTAGCGCTAAGATCAGTGTGTCCATCTTCGACATTCATGTGTGTAGGCTTTGCTTCCTCTAGAGCAGTGTTTCCCAATCTTTTTTGTGCTATGCCCCACCTAAGCCTTTCTAAAATTCTTATCCCCCCCCCCCCCCAACCAACATATGCATCATTTTTAATATTCAAAAATTGAAATGTTCACTAAAGAAACTTGAATTTTTTTTTTTTAGAAGGGCTCACGGTTCCCAGAGGGACCAGAGCCCCCCCCCCCCCCCCCCCCCCACCCCAGGTCCCGTGTCCCTGTGTATCGGTTATGTTGGGTGAATTATTTTTTTTTGGGGGGGGGGGGGTAGTTTGGAGGTTATCCCAGACAAGCTGGTTCCCCCGCCTCCCCCCTTTGTGTGGACCCTTAGTCTCACTGTGAGCTATTGCCCACAGTGGTCCATCAGGCCCACATCTAAGGTGAAGATATGTGATGGGTTTTTATTTAATCATCCCGGTCCCCTCCCAGACCAGGCGCACTGCTGGGGGGGGGGGGGGGGGAGCAGCAAATGCACCCGATCCTAGCCAAAGAACCGATAATCACTAGGAAATTATTGAGCAAACACAGTAAGTAAATTTTCAAAACATATAATGGAGAACTGACATTCAAGTACAAAATAATTTTCATGAAAGATTTTTCTATATTATTTTAATTATTAGTAATTATTTAAATTTAGTGAGATCCTTGCACTTGATGCTTACTGCAAAGGGATTTTATGTCAGGTTCCAATTAAATTAACTTCAGTCTCAAGTCTCCCCGTTTTGTTATATCCAGCAGATTTCTTCCATTTTCGAATTGCCCCCCTTAACAATAGAATTGCCCCCCCCCCCCCCCCCTGTGGGGCATGGGTCCCACGTTGGCAAACACTGCTCTAGAGTCTAGAGACGGATTCCGCCCAAGATAAGTTGGCTTTACCTTCCCAACAGAAAAGTAATTATTTATAGGTGGGTGGTGTTTCCAATACACCGTTAGCCTAAATGAGCTGCTTTGGGGTTCCGTCGTTTATCTTACCATCCAGGAGGAAGTAGTAGTAGTAGTAGCAGTCATCATCACTAAAGACGCAGTCATCATCACTAAAGACGCTGTCCTCCATACACAGCCCTATCATTACGGCCGTGTAAACACCGCTGATGTGTGCCCGAGGATTGATTAACTGGCAATTATCCCAGAGGTCATGACACAGTGTGTAGGCCAGGAATATATTTCCCATTCGTAAGCCGCGTGATTTATCACGGGATTACAACTCAGGTATATAGCCGTGGTCTGAACTAAAGGGTGTATTTTTAATGACTGGGTTGTTTGTTTTCTTTTATTGCCGTTCCAAGTTTTGTATTCACCCTCTGTTAACTCATGCAATGTAAAAGGTAAATACAAAACTTGGAACGGCAGTATTTTCAAAACCCCGTTAAAAATACACCAACAGGGTCAATCCGTCCTTTTCTTCTGCAATACTTTTACAAGGGGGCTGGGTCACACTACCGCACAGGTTGGCGTGTCCGACTTCAGCACACATTTGTTTAAGGTTTGCGTGATTCCATCCACGGTAACTGGTTATTCTACCGATAGACGATATAAAATAACATAAAGTAATGCAGCTTTACAGAAACAACATAATTACGAAACATTATGTTACGTTATATTATGAACAGGTTATTCTACCGGTAGACAATATAAAATAACACTAAGTAATGCAGCTTTACAAAACATAATAACGAAACATTATGTTACGTTATTTTATGAACAGAATTATGAAACTTTATATTTCGCAATTCTGTTCTGTAAAGCTGCTTTGCCGGTCTCCGTGGCAACGGCGTTACAGACGCCGTTCGTAATTCCGCTTATCTGCGTTCGAAACACAGCTGCTACCGATTTGGCAGCAGACCGTGTCGCGTAGGTTTTAACGTGATGGTATGGGAGACGGTCGTTCAGAAATCAGTGGCAAACAACTGAGCGTAAACTTGCGAAGACATCAACAACAGCAGTGCTGGTGTTGACAGCGATGTCCTGTATATAGGATATGCAAAAAGAAAACGAAAGCTGCATTACTTTGTGTTATGTTATATTGTTTATATTTCCACAGCTTTACCGCAGTTCGACTAATTTTATTCCTGTTTTACTATCTACCCGCAGGTAGGTTTTCTTTCCTAACACTGTCGCCAGTGTAGTAGCCTTACGACCTGCTCTTTGCTATTTCAAACAGTCATGGGATTTTAAACTTGATCACTTGTTTTTCGCCCTTATTTGAAAAGGCTAGTTCCCGATCACACTACCCAAGAAAATGGGGTAATCTTGGGTAAATTCCCAGACCTATTCTGGGTTTCGAACCCTGTACCTTTTGAGCCAGAGACAGACAGCGATAACCTCTCAGCCACCAACCCAACCCTAAACATAAGAAACTGGATTATGACAGCTCCGGCGGTGTAGTAGTCAGGGCGCTGGCCTGACAACCTGGTAGTCACGTGTTCAAATTCCCATCGAGACAAGACATTTTCCTTTATTTTTTACGTTGACTTGGGATCCAGGTTGGACCCAGACTAACTAGCATTTACTCGTAAATAATATGGGAAATAAAGGCGGTTGGGCGATACTGACAATATCGCCCATCAAGTTGTTCCAATTGGTGTGTGTGTATGTATGTATGTGTGTGTGTGTGTATATATATATATATATTGCAACAGCAAATATTCAACAAGCGCAATGACGTGAAGCAGGATTCTTTACTGAACTAATTCCATGTCAAACAAGGAGTATGTTTAGACCAAACATTGTACACAATCAAATGAACAAGCATTATAATAGAAGTTACCACGAAACAAAACACATAACACGAATACCCTAGTATAGCGAAATATCTTCCTCTGTCCAAATGGGAGGTCACATTTGCTGATCTATTATCCTTTGCTATTGAATCAGTTGACTTCTGTATGTTTGTATTCTAGTCTATTAAAATAATGTTGCGGGTCCTTTGCAGGACGTTGTGGTCAACCCCAACACCTGCTTAATTTTCTAGGTAATTTTACATTCAGCAGTTTGCTATTGCTTTGACGTCCATGCTGAAGTCCTGCTGACTTGTGTAAGGGTTAATCCCGCTTCCCCCACCATCAAGTTAATGGAAGTTTAAGGGTTAAAGTGCTCTTATCCTTTCGGCCGCGTCTAGTCCACAGGAAACGAAAAACTAGACATAAAACAACTACATGTAGCCAGCGACTGGTGGATAGTTGCTAAAGAAAACTATATGCTGTATATATATCTGCTATATCCAGCGACTGGTGGATAGTTGCTAAAGAAAACTATATGCTGTATATATATCTGCTATATCCAGCGACTGGTGGATAGTTGCTAAAGAAAACTATATGCTGTATATATATCTGCTATATCCAGCGACTGGTGGATAGTTGCTAAAGAAAACTATATGCTGTATATATATCTGCTATATCCAGCGACTGGTGGATAGTTGCTAAAGAAAACTATATGCTGTATATATATCTGCTATATCCAGCGACTGGTGGATAGTTGCTAAAGAAAACTATATGCTGTATATATATCTGCTATATCCAGCGACTGGTGAGTATTTGCTAATATATAAAACTAGACCAAAATAAACAGTCACATGTAACTGGTGACTGATGGCTAACTCATGCTAAGATATAGAACTAAACATAAAACAGCTACATAGAGCAGTAAGCTGCTGGCTGTCTGCTAAGATATCAAACTAGGCATGAAACAGCTACATATAGCTGGTGACTGATGGCTAACTCATGCTAAGATATCAAACTAGGCATGAAACAGCTACATATAGCTGGTGACTGATGGCTAACTCATGCTAAAGATATCAAACTAAGCATGAAACAGCTACATATAGCTGGTGACTGATGGCTAACTCATGCTAAGATATCAAACTAGGCATGAAACAGCTACATATAGCTGGTGACTGATGGCTAACTCATGCTAAGATATCAAACTAGGCATGAAACAGCTACATATAGCTGGTGACTGATGGCTAACTCATGCTAAGATATCAAACTAGGCATGAAACAGCTACATATAGCTGGTGACTGATGGCTAACTGCTGAGAGATAAGGCCAGACATAAAACAGCTACATGTAGCCAGCAACTGGTGGCTAACAGCTAAGATATAATACTAGACATAAAACAGCTACATGTATGTAGCGACTGGTGGATAACAGCTAAGATATAATACTAGACATAAAACAGCTACAAGTATCTAGCGACTGGTGGATAACAGCTAAGATATAATACTAGACATAAAACAGCTACATGTATCTAGCGAGTGGTGGATAACAGCTAAGATATAATACTAGACATAAAACAGCTACAAGTATCTAGCGAGTGGTGGATAACAGCTAAGATATAATACTAGACATAAAACAGCTACATGTATGTAGCGACTGGTGGATAACAGCTAAGATATAATACTAGACATAAAACAGCTACATGTATCTAGCGACTGGTGGATAACAGCTAAGATATAATACTAGACATAAAACAGCTTACTGTATGTTAGCGACTGGTGGATAACAGCTAAGATATAATACTAGACATAAAACAGCTACATGTATCTAGCGACTGGTGGATAACAGCTAAGATATAATACTAGACATAAAACAGCTACATGTATCTAGCGACTGGTGGATAACAGCTAAGATATAATACTAGACATAAAAACAGCTAACATGTATTAGCGACTGGTGGATAACAGCTAAGATATAATACTAGACATAAAACAGCTACATGTATGTAGCGACTGGTGGATAACAGCTAAGATATAATACTAGACATAAACAGCTACATGTATCTAGCGACTGGTGGATAACAGCTAAGATATAATACTAGACATAAAACAGCTCTACAAGTATCTAGCGACTGGTGGATAACAGCTAAGATATAATACTAGACATAAAACAGCTACAAGTATCTAGCGAGTGGTGGATAACAGCTAAGATATAAAACTAGACATAAAACAGCTACAAGTATCTAGCGACTGGTGGATAACAGCTAAGATATAATACTAGACATAAAACAGCTACAAGTATCTAGCGACTGGTGGATAACAGCTAAGATATAATACTAGACATAAAACAGCTACAAGTATCTAGCGACTGGTGGATAACAGCTAAGATATAATACTAGACATAAAACAGCTACAAGTATCTAGCGACTGGTGGATAACAGCTAAGATATAATACTAGACATAAAACAGCTACAAGTATCTAGCGACTGGTGGATAACAGCTAAGATATAATACTAGACATAAAACAGCTACAAGTATCTAGCGACTGGTGGATAACAGCTAAGATATAATACTAGACATAAAACAGCTACATGTATCTAGCGACTGGTGGATAACAGCTAAGATATAATACTAGACATAAAACAGCTACAAGTATCTAGCGACTGGTGGATAACAGCTAAGATATAATACTAGACATAAAACAGCTACAAGTATCTAGCGACTGGTGGATAACAGCTAAGATATAATACTAGACATAAAACAGCTACAAGTATCTAGCGACTGGTGGATAACAGCTAAGATAAAATACTAGACATAAAACAGCTACAAGTATCTAGCGACTGGTGGATAACAGCTAAGATATAATACTAGACATAAAACAGCTACAAGTATCTAGCGACTGGTGGATAACAGCTAAGATATAATACTAGACATAAAACAGCTACAAGTATCTAGCGACTGGTGGATAACAGCTAAGATATAATACTAGACATAAAACAGCTACAAGTATCTAGCGACTGGTGGATAACAGCTAAGATATAATACTAGACATAAAACAGCTACAAGTATCTAGCGACTGGTGGATAACAGCTAAGATAAAATACTAGACATAAAACAGCTACATGTATGTAGCGACTGGTGGATAACAGCTAAGATAAAATACTAGACATAAAACAGCTACAAGTATCTAGCGACTGGTGGATAACAGCTAAGATATAATACTAGACATAAAACAGCTACAAGTATCTAGCGACTGGTGGATAACAGCTAAGATATAAAACTAGACATAAAACAGCTACATATATCTAGCGAGTGGTGGATAACAGCTAAGATATAAAACTAGACATAAAATAGATACATGTAGCCAGCAACTGGTGGGTGTGTGGCTAAGATTTAAAACTAGACATAAAGCAGAAGTAACTGGTGACAGACGGCTGATAATGCTTTAGACATATCAAGGAAGTTAAATAAAACATGTTGTGTAATTCAACCACTTGTCAATTATTTTTACAAAACAAAACCATTCTCATGTGCCATGCTGCATGGTCCACCATCTCACACGATCACCACATTCCCAGATCAGATCTTAGCTACATGTATTAGCGACTGGTGGATAACAGCTAAGATATAATACTAGACATAAAACAGCTACAAGTATCTAGCGACTGGTGGATAACAGCTAAGATATAATACTAGACATAAAACAGCTACATGTATCTAGCGACTGGTGGATAACAGCTAAGATATAATACTAGACATAAAACAGCTACAAGTATCTAGCGACTGGTGGATAACAGCTAAGATATAATACTAGACATAAAACAGCTACAAGTATCTAGCGACTGGTGGATAACAGCTAAGATATAATACTAGACATAAAACAGCTACAAGTATCTAGCGACTGGTGGATAACAGCTAAGATATAATACTAGACATAAAACAGCTACAAGTATCTAGCGACTGGTGGATAACAGCTAAGATATAATACTAGACATAAAACAGCTACAAGTATGTAGCGACTGGTGGATAACAGCTAAGATAAATACTAGACATAAAACAGCTACAAGTATCTAGCGACTGGTGGATAACAGCTAAGATATAATACTAGACATAAAACAGCTACAAGTATCTAGCGACTGGTGGATAACAGCTAAGATATAATACTAGACATAAAACAGCTACAAGTATCTAGCGACTGGTGGATAACAGCTAAGATATAATACTAGACATAAAACAGCTACATGTATCTAGCGACTGGTGGATAACAGCTAAGATATAAATACTAGACATAAAACAGCTACAAGTATCTAGCGACTGGTGGATAACAGCTAAGATATAATACTAGACATAAAACAGCTACAAGTATGTAGCGACTGGTGGATAACAGCTAAGATAAAATACTAGACATAAAACAGCTACAATGTATCTAGCGACTGGTGGATAACAGCTAAGATATAATACTAGACATAAAACAGCTACAAGTATCTAGCGACTGGTGGATAAAGCTAAGATATAATACTAGACATAAAACAGCTACAAGTATCTAGCGACTGGTGGATAACAGCTAAGATATAAATACTAGACATAAAACAGCTACATAGTATCTAGCGACTGGTGGATAACAGCTAAGATATAAAACTAGACATAAACAGCTACAAGTATCCAGCGACTGGTGGATAACAGCTAAGATATAATACTAGACATAAAACAGCTACAAGTATCCAGCGACTGGTGGATAACAGCTAAGATATAATACTAGACATAAAACAGCTACAAGTATCCAGCGACTGGTGGATAACAGCTAAGATATAATACTAGACATAAAACAGCTACAAGTATCCAGCGACTGGTGATAACAGCTAAGATATAATACTAGACATAAAACAGCTACAAGTATCTAGGACTGGTGGATAACAGCTAAGATATAAATACTAGACATAAAACAGCTACAAGTATCTAGCGACTGGTGGATAACAGCTAAGATATAAAACTAGACATAAAACAGCTACAAGTATCTAGCGACTGGTGGATAACAGCTAAGATATAAAACTAGACATAAAACAGCTACAAGTATCTAGCGACTGGTGGATAACAGCTAAGATATAATACTAGACATAAAACAGCTACAAGTATCTAGCGACTGGTGGATAACAGCTAAGATATAATACTAGACATAAAACAGCTACAAGTATCTAGCGACTGGTGGATAACAGCTAAGATATAATACTAGACATAAAACAGCTACAAGTATCTAGCGACTGGTGGATAACAGCTAAGATATAATACTAGACATAAAACAGCTACAAGTATCTAGCGACTGGTGGATAACAGCTAAGATATAATACTAGACATAAAACAGCTACAAGTATCTAGCGACTGGTGGATAACAGCTAAGATATAAATACTAGACATAAAACAGCTACAAGTATCTAGCGACTGGTGGATAACAGCTAAGATATAATACTAGACATAAAACAGCTACAAGTATCCAGCGACTGGTGGATAACAGCTAAGATATAATACTAGACATAAAACAGCTACAAGTATCTAGCGACTGGTGGATAACAGCTAAGATATAATACTAGACATAAAACAGCTACAAGTATCTAGCGACTGGTGGATAACAGCTAAGATATAAATACTAGACATAAACAGCTACAAGTATCTAGCGACTGGTGGATAACAGCTAAGATATAATACTAGACATAAAACAGCTACAAGTATCTAGCGACTGGTGGATAACAGCTAAGATATAATACTAGACATAAAACAGCTACAAGTATCTAGCGACTGGTGGATAACAGCTAAGATATAAAACTAGACATAAAACAGCTACAAGTATCTAGCGACTGGTGGATAACAGCTAAGATATAAAACTAGACATAAAACAGCTACAAGTATCTAGCGGACTGGTGGATAACAGCTAAGATATAATACTAGGACATAAACAGCTACAAGTATCTAGCGACTGGTGGATAACAGCTAAGATATAATACTAGACATACAAACAGCTACAAGTATCTAGCGACTGGTGGATAACAGCTAAGATATAAAACTAGACATAAAACAGCTACAAGTATCTAGCGACTGGTGGATAACAGCTAAGATATAAAACTAGACATAAAACAGCTACAAGTATCTAGCGACTGGTGGATAACAGCTAAGATATAATACTAGACATAACCCCTCTGCTGTGTGTCCACCGTGACGAGGTAGAGGGGCTTGTGCGTCCCAATGACCCCAAGAGCTATGCCGACGGTAGCACAGCTACTGGTAGGGCCACCCATGTCGGACAGGTCAAGGGAGAGGGACCAGACGAAGAGACACACAAACCTGCTGCCTTGTAGGTAGACTGGGGACAGTCAAAGGCTAGGGAAAGCACCCCAAATACATGCTTGCCGAAATCGGATGTACTGAGCCACAGGCTTGACAAAGCAGTGCAACGTGAAACCTGCTGCCTTGTAGGTAGACTGGGGACAGTCAAAGGCTAGGGAAAGCATCCCGAATAAATGCTTGTCGAAATCGGATGTACTGAGCCACAGGCTTGACAAAGCAGTGCAACGTAACTTAATTCATGATGTCACAAATCAAAATTAATCGATATGGTGCTAATCCCGTGAAGTCCCATCAGGCGGTGCTAGTGCCGGGCCCCCTGCCTCGAGGGGGTCCACCCATGATACTGGT